>CM031240.1:624446354-624817517 GCA_018340775.1 Taxus wallichiana var. yunnanensis
AACAACTCATATGATTTGAGTTGTGTATTGTTATGTGAGTAACAATCAAAATTAAATAGCATTATGGAGATATTGTTGGGAAATTAGTTTCCTAGAAAATAGGGATGTAACTAGCTATTTATATGTGTGGCATATGTTGTATAAACAACATGAATGAATATAACGCAATATCATTATTCCTTGAATATCTTTGTGTAAATATGATCCAAATTTAAGAAGATGGTGGTTTGAGTACCATAACCCATATCGGGATACAAGAACTAATTACATACCTTTTTCTTCCCTTTTCTTTTTTATTTTCTTTTCATAGCTTGTCTCTGTCCCTTTGGGACTTCAAAAACTTTATTTTAATTTGTAAACTCTTATAGTTTAGCCTATTTATGTGGGGCCTATTGTCAAGTGGTTTTGAATCTATCTCCATGGATCTGTTATAGTTTTTGTCTTTGAAAAACTTTCTTCTCTATGTATGGGTTTTTTTTGGTCCCTAAATTAAAACTAAACTTTTTTATCTTATCTAAAAACATAAATTCCAATTTAGTGTTTTCCTTCTTTAGACAACTTTTCCTTAATCTGAACTTATTTAGAAATAAGAAAATTTGTGTGGGGTCCACATACTTTCACATGTTCTATTATACCTTTCTATAAATATATAGGAGTCCTCTATAACATAAAATCGTCAATTTTTCAAAAATAATAAAAACTGGGATGGTACAAGCAATCTTCTCTAAGTCACTCCTAGCTAAGGTTTCCAACCACTTTACCTTGTTAACAATCATTTATAAAAAAATGACTATCAAACTACCTAATTTTTCTTGTGAAATATTCATAAATGACTATAAAATATATTCCAAATATCTTATGTCCCCATGTAGAGCACACAATTCATAACAAGCATTAGAAGGTTAACTTTTGCTTTAAAAACACACTATTTCTTACCCGTTTTGCCAAAACTTGCATCTTTAAATTACCATGAAATAATGACATAAAAATTGTCATGAAGCATCGTGAAAACATCCTATAACTTTCCATACTCACCATGTGGTCCAAAAATATCTTAAAATCTCCAGCCACAACACCTTACCTATGTTACACTACCTATTTCTCACCTACTTGTTTCCTAAAGATCTTGAAACATCACCAAAAAATTGAGAAATGACCTTAAACTCATCATACATCTCAAGTAAACTTTCACCATGCTTCTACCATGATCTAGAAATACTTATTTGGTACAAAACTCACATATCTACCTCATTGTGCATGCTCCAAGGGTAGAAACAAGACTGGAATGACCTGACTTAATACTAAAAACCATGACCTGGCCTTGTTGACCCTATGTAGACCCATAGATACTGCTGACACATCATACCAAACATTTTTACCTCATGACAACCTTCAATCATCTCAAGAATACCAATACTATGACCATGCAAGCTGAAACCATGTCAGGACACCATGACAACCACAGGGGGGTTCACTAGCTAGGAACTATCCTAGCATGTGGGTTCATATTGAGGTAATTAAAATTAATAAAATTAAATTCAATATACCGGTAGACATTAGGGGGTGAAAGGGTTTAATTTATTAATGTTTTGAATTGGGTATTGGGGGTAGGTTAGAGAGGTCGGCTAAAGGAAATGGGGGTTTAATTTTAGTATAAAACTAAAACATTTGAACTCTATTTTTAAAAAGTAAATACCTTAAAATTGTAAAAGGAGTGTGGTCATAAATTAAATTATACTCTCTTATTTAATGAAGAAATATATATTCTTAACTAATAAATAATAAGGTGATAGAAAACTAGGATTGAGTATGCTTTTCAACACAAGTGATATTATTTCACCATATTAATTATTTTAAGAACTATTGATAACTGATTAAAAATTAACATATATAAGGTGATTTGTAATAGGTATTTAATGGATTCAAACTATCCTTCAAGAGGAAATGCATATTAAAAATATTCATGAGGAATATAATATATATTTTTCTAATATATTAGGGTAGAAATAAAAAGGGGTAAATAAAATTTTAATTAAAACAATGGGTAAGTAAGGTACATGGAAAAACTACGGAGTATTTTCATTCTAATAATATAATAGAATGGGGTATTATCAATTGAATAATTAGAGGTAGAAACTACAATTAATGGTATTCTTTAATACTCTTCGAACGCACGTGTTATACCATACTTTTACTAAGTGAATCCCCTCATGACGACAACTCACCAAATCTAGACACTATCAATAAAACTTCATTTTGAATCTAAAATAGAGCTCATAGAGACTCATGAAACCTCATGACACCCTTTTCCATCAATGGACTTGACATCAATGAAAAAACAAACAAACAATTTCCAACAATATTTTTTTATCTATAGGATCTTGAAGCCCTTTGATGATGTCTAGACATTATTATATATGAGGTTCTCTCAAGCCCTTGATGATGTATAGAAATTTTGATCTCTCTCTCTCTCTCTTGTGTGTGTGTGTGTGTGTGTGTGTGTGTGTGTGTGTGTGTGTGTGTGTGTGTGTGTGTGTGTGAGAGAGAGAGAGAGAGAGAGAGAGAGAGATTTTATGTTATGTTTTAGTTCTGTTTATTATTTTTATGTGATGTATTATGGAAATGTTTTAAATTTTATATGTTTTAATATGATTTTGATAATATTAGATATGGTTGTGACAAATGGTGATATTTTTGTATGATTTTTGCATTACGATGGATGTGAACATGATGTGGAATGTTTTCTTCCTTACTATTCCTAACATATATATAGTGTTTGATGGTAAATTTATTATATTTGTGATACTACACGTGTGACCTTATTATTAATGTTAACATATCACTCACAATGGTCAGTCATATTAGTATCATAGATGGATGTGGGAAATTTATGTTTACTCTTTTTTGACATGGGAAAGGTTTATATGTAACGAGCATGGGAAAATGGGTATTTCTTGATGGTTCCTAGGTCTTTCCCCAACTATATTATATATTTCACAAGCTTGTGTTTTATGGGAAAGTTGATTGATGTAGGAATATTTCATGGGATGGTTGATTTTTAATTTTTGTATGAGGGCTGATCAATGTGGGAAGACCTTTTTGATACAAGGAATGATTAATGTGGGAAGTCCATTTTTATATTTTGATTTTGTAGCAATCCTTCATGGGATTGGTCTATAATTTTATTGATTTTTTTATTTTATGGTGGCCATCTTCCGAGGGAGAGGTCAATGATTTTATTTGATTATAATTTTTCTTTTTGATAGTTGTCCTTGTCCATCCTATAGATATTTTTATTTTTGGAGCTAAGGGTGAGCCTGGTAACCATTTATAAGGGGATAAGTAAATGTACAATCTACACGTATATCCTTAACATGTCATTAATAGGGTAGGTGGAGATAGTGTGTGAGTAATGATTGTGGGGTATTGCAAGTAGGGAAATTTTCCATGTGGAATATGCTACAAGTAGAGCCTTGGTGCCCATATTTAAGGTTATAAGTGGTATGTTGTCAGAAGATAACATAATTCTAAATCATTACAAGAATGAGACAATGAGAGGAATTATAGATGGAGGTATTAGTTTGACTAAGATCTCATGATTCTATGTGTTAGCAATAAAACAACTACAAGTGTAGTGCATTAAGAGGCTCACTTTCAAGTTTACTATCAAGGAGGCTAAACAATAAGCTCTAGACCCATATTTATGAGTGATAATATATGGTCCAAGATAGTTAGTATAAAATTTCCCATGTTTATTATTTTCCATGTTAATGACATGTTTATTTTCTTAGAGAACAAGATTGCTAATGTTACATTCAAGTTGTTTGAGATGTTTTTATATACTCTTTTGATTCTTTGTTGATAAATGTTGATATGTTCAAGGGCAGTTAGATGATGTTCATGTAGCAATTCTAATTTTGATAAGAGTTCTTGATGATATTATTTTAATGGGATGAAATATTTAAGAAAAACATGTAAGGATGGGATCTTAAATTACAGAGAAAGAACAACTTTGGTGACATATACTAAGGAAAAGGGCATAGCGTCTATAGGGGTTTGAAAGCTAGTCTGATATGACCATAATGTAAATGGGATTTGAAGATGCCAATCTCTACTAGTTTGATCAACAATTTTGATAAGGATTTTGTTGAGGTTTTATTGGACGCTTCAGCTTGGCCATTAGCTTGTGGATAATAAGGTTAGGAAAAGCTAAGTTTTATGTTGTAATTGTCACAATTTTTTTAACTTTCTTATTTTTGAATGATTTACCATTATCTATGATGATTTTATGAGGTATACCAAAGTGACAGATAATGTGATGATGGATGAAGTCAATGATTTTATTTTCTTTAGTGGAGATAAGGGGATTTATTCTACCAAATTTTAAAATATTTAGTTTTTGTAATGATGGAATTATGTCATTATGATGAATGAGGGTTGATAAGGCCAATGAGGTCAAGCCCCATTATGAAAAAGGCCAAATATCTTGAGCTGGTTGGAGAGCGTGACTAGGGATGTGTGTAAGATTGGAGTTTTTAGCATTTGATGCACTTCTTGACATAGTCAAAATAGTCTTGGTTAAGCACGGAGCAGTAGTATTCCATGCATAGGATCCATTTAGCAAAAAATAAACCATTGATGTGTCCACCACATATCTTTTCATCAACTTTTTTGATAGCTAGACAAAGCCTCCGGAGTTTTAATATAGCAAAATAGGAGGCCATCAAATCCTCTTTTGTAAAGGACACCCCCTACTATGACATCGTGAGATTTGCATTGTTGGAAATATATTTTACCTTTTATGAATAAATATGAAGGTACTTTTCTGGTGGAAAGATAGTCATACGTTTGGGTATACCAAGTATCATATTGAATATCTTGTATATGATTGATGGTAGGAAGATCAATGTTATTGTAAGATGTTTGATCAATTTTTTGTATGAAAACGAAGAGCTTGGAATTATCCTATGATAAAGGGATGAGAGAGGTGAGAAAGGACATGGTGCCCACATATTTTTTAGATGAATGAGGGGTGGTCTAGATCTTATAATGGTCAAATATTTTAAAGAGATCTTCAATGATGGTTTTATATTTTTCAAGATTTAATTTTTACATTGATGAGTTCTTGTGATTTGATTGATGGCAAGCTGAAAATTCCTGTAGATGTCAAGGATTTATATTCCTAGAAAGGATGCTATTTGGAGTCTAATGATGAGAGATTAATATTATACCATGTTATTTTTGCAATCAAAGTTTAGTTTAAAGGATAGCAGAAATAGAGGTGTCCTAAGGGGGATTATGACTATTCCAACACCCCCTTATTTACATTTAGATCCATAAAAAAGGGTCATTTTGAGAGGGGAGTTATCATGGTCAATGGTGTTGATAGATTCTTTAGGGAAATATTAAGTATGGGATTTGATTAGTAGGAAGGGGAGCTCCACCGAATTGATCAAGAATGACCCGCCCTTGATGGAATTTTGAGAGATGAATTCAAGGTCAAAATCTATCATGAGCATGAGCCATATGGTTATATGATCATTGTGATATTCTTTACACTACATGGATTTAAGTAGATTAAAATTTCTAACTACATATGTTTTCTGATTGAGAAGATAGTGATGAAGTTTAGAAGTTTCTAAGTAAAAGGAACAACAAAACTTCCCTACTTTAGAATAACAAGTTTCATACTCTTGAAGGGTGTGAATTATGTAGTAGACAACCTTTTCCTTACCTTGTTCATCTCGATGTTCCATCAGAGGTTGCAAGGCATGGTTAGTAGTGGATATATAGAGATATAAGACCCCCTTGTGTTGGGGTGTAAGCATTGGTGGTGATAAGTGGTATTATTCTAGGGTGTCAAATGTCTATTGATAGTCATTTTACCACATAAAGTAGATATATTTTTGAGAAGGTGATGGAACGGTTAAGAACGGTTTGATAGTTGAGAGATAAAGTGATGTTTAATTGAATATTTCCTTGAATATTGTGGAGTTGTTTAATATTTGATGGAGGAGGCATTTCAATAACGACTTTAACTTTGGAAGGTTAAAATTCAATTCTTTTGATAGATATAGTGAATCCTAAGATTTTTCCTATGATAAATTTAAATACACATTTTTTTAGGTTAAGGGGGAGAAATAATTATAATATATGTGCAAATATCACAATGAGGAAAATTGAGTTGTCTCTTAGGTGTTTGGATTTACCTAAGAGATATTACATGTATTCTTATACATTTTTTTGGATGATGTCATGCAAGATGTAAGTCATAGCGCGATAAGTAGCTCCCGCATTTTTAGGCCAAAGGGAATTACTATATAATAGAAGGTTCCCCATGGAGTGATAAAGGATGTCTTATGTTGATCTTCTGGTGTGATGAGGATTTAATTATAACTAGAGAAACCATGTTGTAAGAGACAATATTTCATGTCTTGTTGTTAGATCAACGAGATGGTTGATGTTAGGTAGGGGAAATTTTTCTTTTGGGAAAACGAGGTTAAGATCTTAAAAGTCTATACAAATGTGTAATTTCCTAGTGGATTTAGTTATAGGTATGATATTATAAATGTATTGAGGATAATATATAGGTAGTATTAAATTAGCGAGAGAAGAGGTGTTGAAGTTCCTCCTTAACTAATAGTTCAATTTGAGGACGTATCCTAAAAACCTTTTTCTTTATGGGCTTAGCATCCAGGATACGATGATATTATGGATGATGATGTTAGCTTCTATAATAAGAATATTGTTTCACCATTTTCTTTATGTTTTTGAATGTGACGAAATAGATAAGGGTGTGGGTCAAGGAGGAATACATGTTGTGTTGGTTTGGAGGTTGATGCGCATGTTCTGACTTCTCGATCCGATGCTGACTATGAGAGCTTCCTTTTGGTTGGGAGGAACTACCTGAAATAGAAAAAAAGACCACCAAAGAAGAGTTAAATAATATATGACAATGGACTACCTAGCGTATGTCGATCCAAGAAGTGTGATACTCCCTAGAAGGCTATCAATCCACTGTTTTTATAAAACAAATATGAAATAACTAAAATACATACATAAACGAATCTAGTGCTAGTATTCTTATTTAGGTACCTCAGATCACTATTAGCATTGATCCAATTAAATATTAAAAACTGTGTGGGTCAAATTCTTCCGGTCAAGTTACAGGTTGTTCGTGTGATGTGCGCAGTCACGAGCACGGGGTCTTAGGAAGGTTGGGTAAGGTTTTGGGTTATCTTGGTTGGTATTTGGTCATTGGTTTACACACAAGGTGTTAGAAAACATAAAGACCAATGACGTTTGAGGTATGACCAACCATAGTTAGGAAAAACCAATGATGGTTATGGGCAACCAAAGACCGGAGAGGCGGGATGGTAAGGATTCAATAAGATTTGTTAGTGGGGTTTGAACTAAGGTTAGGAAGAGATGATAGAGGGAATAATGAGGTATATGGGGATATTAGGAACACTCAAAAATATGTAGAGGTTGGGTATAGGTGGTTTTATGGTGTGGGTGGAAGAATGGTTGGGTTTATGGAAAGAGGAATAATGGGGAAAGGGTGCAAGTAGGAAATGACAACAAATGTGACAAAAACCTTTAAAATAGGATGAGGCTAAAATAACACATGCGATAAATGTACTTATTGGTGTTATAGGTCCAATGGCTATGAGGTGGTGATGATTGATTGGTGGGATGGAGGTTGGTGCCATAGTGGTGCTTCCCGGAATGTTACCGTGAGTGTAATACCTCTGGATTTGTCCTAGTGTTGGCTATGGATGTCTATAGGTACGAAAATACTGGGTTCTACTTGCATGCATATCTATTCTCTCCTCTTTGATCTTAGAATGTTCCAACCCAAAAAAAAGGTTGAAAAAGTGAATAAATGGTGACCGAAGATGGTTTCTGGTTGACCGACATCGGTTTCAGGATGACCAACATTAGTTAAGGTGGATTCCCTAGGTTTACTAAAAATAATAGATCTCACAATCATTTGGGCTAGGTCTATCCATTTATTCGTGGATCAGAATGGACGTTATGTTTTTATGAGTGGGAAGGTGGTTAGAGGAATAATAGGCCTTGATTTTTAGGGTTGAACCAAGTCTTATTCATTTATGGAAACATGCTATGAATAGGTCTATGGTGAGGTGTCTAGGTGAGGTGTCCATCCATTTAATTAAAGTAATTAAATTAATAATGGGGTGAGGATGGGTATTAATTTAATTATAAATAATTAAATTAATGTTAATGTAGGGTATAAGGGTCATGGTTAGGTGAATGTGTTTAAGTTGGTTCTTCGATAGGGGACCAAGGGGAGTGTGACCCAATTTTAGTGTCTACATTTCCCCCTTTTGTTACGTAGCTTATGTTGGTAAGTGACACTAAAAAAATAGGAAATGGTTGTGTTGAGTGTAAGTGAAGGTGGTGTTGCCCCAAGCATGGGTGAAGGTAACCCCCTCAAACTAGGAACCAATGAGGTGAGAGATGGAAGTGATGAGTGGTTTGATAAAATGAGGAGGTGGGAAGATGAATATTAGTGGGTGTAATGAGTAAAGGTAAAAGGTCAAATCAGGTAAATGGGTAAATGGGCCAGTTCAAATGTAGTGGTAGTTGAATGCACACAAATGTTGGAAATTATGGCACGGTACTAGGTTGAGAAGCTTTCAAACTCTACGTTGGCTAAGGTCGATAGGTCTATCCAAACAGGGTTGAAGTGATTCTAGTATCCAAGGTATAGGATATGGTGCGGAAACACAACAGAGGTCAGGTTCAAGAATGTTTAGGTATGTTCCAAAGAATACCAAAGGTCGGTCGGGATAAATATCATGGCAATAGGAAAGGTAAGGTCGGTAGGAAGAACAACACGGGTAACCACGTCACAAGGTAAAGCAAGCACGGAGGGTCAAAGGTCACAAAAAGTGGTTCAAGTCGAGGGATATAGGTAACAAAGATGGGTAAGGCCAAGGTATATGTAAAATAACAAATTCTAAGATGCATCAAAGGCAATGTACGGGTAGGTTGGGTTTGTAGGTATGGTTCAATGGGTGTCCGGGATGATAAAAGGGTGCATTAGCATGAATGGTTGTGGGAAAAAGGTATCTTAGCATTCCATGGTGGAGAGAGTTACCGATGTGAAATAGTTCAACAAAGTGTGGATATCGAAATATTCAACCAATTTTAAAATATTTAATTTTCTTATGAAAATTACATTAATGGTGGAAGCTATAAATGCATTCAATGTCCACTGTTTGATTTATTTCTCCTTTGTTTAAACAAGAACCATTCATGTGTCCTCCTTTGGAAGGAGTAAAGTTTTGGGAATCTTTCGCACTTTTTCTTGCGACTCCGTGGATTGTAAAATTGTAAAGTTGACTATTTTTCTCGACGATGGCTTTCTTTGACATGGCGACATGTGCCCAATGTTGGGTATCGTGGTTTTGATCTCAGTTTGTATTTTGTGTATGAATTAAAAACTATAAAGTGTAATAATCCAAGAGATACCCGATACATCTTGCACAACCATATCCTAATAAAAAATGTCATTTTTGGGGGGCGAGGTTTATTTTTCACTTTACACTTTTGCATGTGAGTTGTGCTTTGTAAAAACACTCTTTCACATAACTTTCCCGTGAATATTCTTTATAATATTCTCATTTCGGGCCTTGGGGATGTTTTTACATTTTACATTTTTACGTAGTATTTCAAATATGTAAGAAATTTTTCCATCGTGAAACATTCTTAGAGAATTCCACGTAATTGGGCATCGGGAAGAAATTATAACTCGCATATGTGTAGAATACATGAGAAAAACTTTGGTAATGTATTTTTTTAGAACTAGTTTATTAGATTTAGGAATGGTTTATTTTGAATTAATACGTTCATGGTCACACTATTATATCAAGGAGATCTTACATATTAGTTATTGCACACATACATCATTTCTTAGCACACGTTGTCTTGAATTCAAGGGAAACCGGTTTCACTGACATCCTCTAAATTTGAATTTTTTTAAAGAAAATTTTGGTGAACAAAAAATATTTTTAAGGGAGAGTTTACAATTCAATGGTTCATGCTTAAAATGAGAACTAACAGTGTTTCTTTAGATCCCTATGGATCAAAATGTAACCATTGTATATGCAGAGGCGTAGTTACGTAGTCAAGTACTCTACAAATAGTGTCAATTCTGTGACTTAACAGCCTATTCCTCTTCGTTTGATTTTTCTTCCGATTCGGGTTGTTCGATGAAGTGGTGTTTCTTTAGATCCCTATAGATCATCCATGAGGAAAACCACATTTGTATCCTCCTTGAATTGGTTGCGTAATTTTTTTCCCAATCGATTCCATATGGAAATAGATTGTCGAGCCAAACTATTATACCAATCTCTTGCTTTGAATTTGAATGATGAAATGAGAAGTATGAGGAATTTTTTTCTTCTCGTGATATTGTGAATGGAATAATGGTTTGTTATATATTGAATGTGATCAATAGGATATTTATATCCATTCCCATGGAAAAGAGATAATTTTTTTGGGGTTGCTTTGGGAATATCATCCCACTATTGCAAATGGAGAGGGCTGAAACTAAAATGTGAGAATGGAAGATCTCTTTGAGAGCCATGAGAAGATGGGGGCATGGAAATTAATGAGGGGATGGAGGAAAATTTCTAAAACATGAGAAAATGACTTTGTATAAATCGGTGAAGTCATCGATGTGTTGAGAACAACATCCAAAGGTTGAATACCACCAAGAACACATCAACCTTATTATTATGAAGTTGTAAAAACTTCAAACTTTTCCCATCGTGCATGCTAAAACTATTACATATCACATTTATGTGTTTCCGACATACAAAACTTCAAATGGCCATATCTTTCAATCCAAAACTCTAAATTTGACAAATTATATCATTGGAAAGGTCTCCTCGAGACCTTCAATTTGGCATCATCTAAATCAAATTTTATGTTTGAATCAAGGGATTCCCAGATGTGTTGATAAATTCCTCCAAAGGTCAGTATACCACCAAGAGTACATCAACCTTGCTGGTATGAAGTTACAAAGCACTACAAACTCGTCCCACCTATGAAATATATAGATTTCAATTCTTGTCCCACTGTGCATGCAAAAATTGTTATCACCAAAAACTAGCACCCTCTGATTTTTCATGAACCATGGATCATAAATCGTGTTTTTGGGTAACATGGGACCATCTCTAAAGTTATGGGATTTTCTAATTGAGATGGACCTCTCAAGAATGCCAACTTCCTCTACATAAATCTAATGCTAAAACAACTCCTAAAGAAGTAAATTCAACTAAGTAATATTAAACTAATATTTCCAAGGAACCAGGGAGCAAGATAATGGTTAGAAAGATGCATGTAAGGGAAATCCTAAGATAAAAGGCAAGTGATAGCACCAAAAAGGGGTGTGAGACACTCTAGTGAGGGAGAAAGATAAGGAAATGGAGAAGGGAGATGCCAAACATAAGTGACATAGACCCAAAGCTTCATTTACCATCCGTCCTCACATGAAACATAGAGAAATGAACTTGCAAAGGAGAAATACACATGCACAACACAATACATCATGTAAAAGAGAGGCAAGGTTGCAAATAAAATGAGTCGTGTTTCGTAAAACACCACAAAACAAATTTTATTACAATAGAAATATGCATAGGGTCATCCGTGGATGTTATATTGCAAAAAAAGCAAAATCTCAACTTGTAGGGATTATTAGCTATACACGCACTCTAAATTAGAAAAAATTATATAAATATGAATTGTAGCATTTGGAATCTAGTTCCTAAAATACTATTTTTTGTAAAAACGGACAAGTTTAGCTATATTAAACACTTAAATTATATGACTTTTTTTTTTTTTTTTTTGAAAAACTTATAAGATCAGAGTCCATTTGCCCGCATTTTGGATGACCAAATCTTGTTTTTTTTTTTTTTTTTCCTTTGGTGAAATGTTAGATGTAGTTGTCTATCTTGGGATGGATTTTATTTTGTATTTTTTTTAGCAATATTTTTTTTTTTTATGATTTTTTCCGTGAAAGTGGTCTGAAAATATTTAGAAAATGGAGCGCTTTCCATTTGCCCGCCATAACTATATCAAAAAATATCGAAATCAAATTTTTTTTTTTTTAAGGTGTATAGAATTTGTCCACACTTGGGATGGTATAAGTTTTATCATATTTTGATAAGCGAAACAAAATTTACAGTCTTAAACGTAGACATGAACATTCACGGGAAAAAATGTCTTAAAGACCTATTGTTAGTAAGAAATTATAAAATGATATTTATCTTATTCTATTCACTTTAAAAACAATATTTCTACAAAGCTAAGAGTCTACCCTACATGATGGCACCATTTTTGTGAAATGTTTTCAGTTTTTTAGCATGGTTCAAGTCTTTGGAAGAGCAGATTTGAGGTTTTTTGACCTTTTGCACTTCATAATGACCTTCCATAGCTTTGGTTGGGGAAAAACAAAGATTTTCCGAGGCTTAGGTTCGGCAGATAGATCCGTGATCGCTGTTTTTTAACAATACCATGAGCACGCGCGCTTTATAAACCGCGAGTGCACTTTATAAAGCACGCTCGTGATTCATAAATCATATTTACACACATCCCAATGTCTGAATTACCATGTGATTTTTACTCTCTGACCTTACCGTATGAATTACTATGAAATTATGTCTTTTTCCAGCACGTTTTTCTTATCACCGGAAGCAAAACATCATGGGAGACAAAAACGAAGTCAAAAAAGGAAGTCATTAAGTAAAAAAACACCAAACAAATTAGAGGCCAACAAAATTCAAAATGCTGAGCGAATGCGGAAACTTCGTGAATCTAGAAGAGGTTCATCTTCAATCCCAACTATTGTAAGCAATGAAGAACTAGGTAATGTTTCTACCACAATGTTGAAGTTGAATTAAATACTCATGATGAAGAAGTTTTTACTTGTCACA
The DNA here is from genome assembly GCA_018340775.1 of Taxus wallichiana var. yunnanensis. Classification (NCBI taxonomy): domain Eukaryota; kingdom Viridiplantae; phylum Streptophyta; class Pinopsida; order Cupressales; family Taxaceae; genus Taxus; species Taxus wallichiana. The sequence continues at coordinate 624,459,323 of CM031240.1, forward strand.
ATGTTGAAGAAGAATTAAATACTCATGATGTAGAAAATGTTGAAATTGAAGGAGACAATGAAAATGTGAATAAGGAAATTCATGTTGAAACTGTAGACAAGTAAAATTTGACAAAAACACCTCCTAGGATTTTACATAAGAAACCTAATTTTTTTATTGAAATTGATGAAAACATTTTGAAACCAATGTCTGACAAACTTTCTGAACAACAAATCAAAAGAAAAGCCACTGAAATTTGGGATAATCATTTTGAAATTTTAAATGATTCCCAAAGATGTCAGTTGTTGGTTAGTTTGATGAAATTGATTAAAATGAGACCTACATTAAACACCTTAGGATTGACAACATCTAATATATGTGGTCAAACCTCTACAATTGTTGAAAACCTTCATGATGCATATCACACTGTTGATGTCAAGAGACGCACTAGGGATAGTAATATTGTGCGTCGTGTACTTGCTACTAGTGTTGTAAGTGAATCAATAAAAAACAACGCTTGATTACGCAAACAAGTCGAATGTCAGCAAGTTAATCGAAAAACTCTAATGAAAAGCAATCAAAGACGTAATATCCTTCAATCACTCAATAATGCTGATTTTTGGGCATTTTCTGCTAGAGCACCGCGTAAGGACAAAAATAATTCTGATGCTATAAGAGAAGTTGTTATTAAATTTTGGCATGATAACACTAGAGTTTCACCTAATACAAGAGATGTTATAAAACAGAGAGTTGGTTCTACTAATCGTGAACCACATCCAAAGCATTTCTTAGATATGACTCAAACTCAATTTTTCGTAAGTTTGAACAAGAGAATCTAGAAATTAAAATTAGTCAACGTTTTTTTGAAATGTTGAAACCATTCTATGTGAAAATCAACCATGCTCGCACCACTTGTTGTTGTAGGCAACATGTTGAATTTGCGATGCATTATGCTAAATTTTTACGTATTCATTCTATTTTTCATTTTGAAACTATGTTATCAGAATGTGGTGTTCAAGTTCCACCAATATCTTCCAGGGATTTCATTCCTACTATATTTTGTGAAAAAGAAGTTGGACAATTTTTTTATAGTCAAGATTGTTTAGATGGAAGTTGTAGTACATGCAGTGGATTACCTAAATTGGAAAGTTACATCCATGAGTAAATCAAGGTACAATAGGACATAATTTAGTTGAATTTGATAAATATAAATCAGTTGCATACCAGTTGAAAGATGGAAAAGAGTCGAAACGGTGTGAGCTAGTTACAGAACAAATGCCCATTTTTCAATTTATGAGAAAATTTAAGGATGAAATTGTTTATGAGTATGCGAGGCATACACATAGAGCTTGATGGTTGGATGAACAATTCAAGCTATGCAAAGACACATTTCCTATTGGTACTATTGTTTCAGTGGTCGATTTTACAGAGAATTACACATTGCAACCACAAATGGAGGTTTAATCGCAATATTACAACTCAATACAAGTTGTCATTTTTGTGCATATAGCATTTCTACATTCTCTTGACAGTACAGAGAATGATCAAATTTTTTTAAGAGAGTACCACTTTTATATCAGTGATGATCGTACTCATTCTACTGAATTTGTGCAAGGGTGTTTCTAGTTATTTTATGGAAACTTGTCTGATAGGGACATCCACTTCAAACAACATTATATATGGTCAGATAATTACACGTCTCAGTTTAAGAATGCACGAATGTTTTATTGGATGAGCAGAATGCATGTCAAGATGGGTGTGCAACATATTTGGAGTTTCACTAAGGCTGGACATGGAAAAGGAGAGCATGACGGTGCAGGGGCATGTGTGAAAAGAGCTCTTGCAAGAGAAGAGTTGAAGTACAAAGATGGTGCTAAATTAAAATATGTAAAGAGCATAGTGGAATGGTGTACTGACAACATGGCCCGAGGTTCTCAAGAAAATTCCACAGTTTGTAGATATTTTTGGTTGATAGAGAAAAAATATATTGCTAACTACGAGGATTGTATGACACTCACTGGGTCCAGTGATATGCACTCATTTTGTAGCTCAAACGCTACTTCGTGGGCCGTATGGACAAGAAAGTTGACATGTTTTTATGCATCTTGTATCGAATTTGTCACTGCTGAGTGTGATTCACAAGAATGGGTGGAAGGATGGATTTGTAGGCCTATAACTCCGCTTCCTAGTTATCAACCTCCACAAGCATTACAACTTGTTTCTGCAGATGAAGTTACAACATCCAAGGACTTTGACGAAATTTTGATTTTGGTGCGACAAGGTATTTATGGTTATTTATTTAATTTTTGTATTGAGTTATGTCCATTGAAATTTTAATATGTAATTTAAATTTGAGTTGTTCAACCTTGGTTTTTTTTTTGTAGGACATGTGTTTGCAGTAATTGTGATAGAAGACAATGAAGAAGGAACAAACTATTTCTTATGTCATTGCATCGAGGAAAGAAAGAAGTTGACTTCTCCTATTATAGATGGCAAAGAGATTGAGTATCCTACAGGGTTAGTGGTAGTTACTGGAACTTGGCTTCGACGGTATCCATTAAAAACTCCTCTGTTTGGGTGTTTGAAGACTTTGAGACACACAGGAAAATACTCTTATATTCACATCTAGTTCTAGCGACAAATATTTAGTTGTATAGATATCGAGGAAGACCTAATAACAAGATTCTTTGGAAGGTTCGAGAGTCAGATCATGAAGCAATCTTGTCTGCTATTCAGAGTAGATCCGATCCTGATGGTTCATTGGAATGAATTTACAATGCTCATGTCTGGTATATATTTAATTTCAAGTTTCAATTTTATATATATATATATATATATATATATATATTTTTTTAGTTTAAAGATCTAGATTTAAGTTTGAATATATTTTATTTTAAATTTGTGTATTTTGTGTGTCATGTATATAGATAGTATATGGTTTTGATTTGAAACTTAAATTTCTTTGACTAACAATTTTATGTTTAGGTTAGTGGTGCTAGAAAATCTTCCACCTTCACGTGGTTGGCATTTTTAGTAGATAATTTTAAATTCTCCAAGCTAAGAGAAGCTTGAACATTGTTTGAAAAAGTTGTAAATTTTTAAAAAGTCACTTGTAAATTTTGAAAATGTTGTAAATTTTGAAAAAGTTGTAAATTTTGAAAAAGTTGTAAATTTTGAAAATGACTCTCTAGGTGCCACTTGAGTCCGAGTAGTCCACCCATCCGAAAGTTGAACGATATTTTGGTCTCGTGGCTCTTAAGGGACTAAGCCCGAACGAAGTAGCCTGAAGCAATGACCCTTTCGCGCACCAAAACACCACCTCCTCTAGCATTCACCTAGCCACCCGGACATGCCGGAGCAAATGGTTTGGTGCCACGACCCACCGTTGCAAAATATAGCATTTGACAACCTTACACTGGCTCCAATCGCACTATTTCACGCATTTGCAAACAAAGCAGGGAAATGAGAGCACCAAATGAGAAGGAAAAAAATGAGAGAGGCTATTGTAGAGGGTCCATACAGCTGAGGTTCCGATTAGATGAGGCCTCTCTAGGTGCCACTTGAGTCTAGTGAGTCTGAGTAGTCACCCATCAAAGTTGAACGATATTTTGGTCTCAGGGCTCTTAAGGGACTACGCCCAAACAAAGTAGCCCGGAAGCAACGACCCTTTACGCACCAAAACACTACCTCCTCTAGCATTCACCTAGCCACCCGGACATGCCGGCAGTAGTCGGTTCGGTGCCACGACCCACCGTTTGCAAAATATAGCATTTGACAACCTTACACTGGCTCCAACTGCACTATTTCACACGTTTGTAAATCAGTAGGATAAATGCGAGAGCACCAAAATGAGAAGGAAAAAAATGAGAGAGGCTATTATATAGGGTCCATACACCGAGGTGTTGGATTAGACGAGGCCTCTCTAGGTGCCACGGAGTCCGAGTAGTCACCCGTCAAAGTTGAACGATATTTTGGTCTCAGGGCTCTTAAGGGACTACGCCCAAACGAAGTAGCCCGGAAGCAACGACCCTTTTGCACATTGAAACACCACCTCCTCTAGCATTCACCTAGCCACCTGATGTGCTGATGTAGTCGGTTCGGTGCCACGACCCACCGTTTGTAAAATATAGCATTTGACAACCTTACACTGGCTCCAACTGCACTATTTCACGCGTTTGCAAACAATAGGACAGCGAGAGCACCAAAATGAGAAGGAAAAAAATGAGAGAGAATATTGTAGAGGGTCCGTATGCCAAGGTTCCGATCATACGAGGCCTCTCTAGGTGCCACGGAGTCCGAGTAGTCACCCGTCAAAGTTGAACGATATTTTGGTCTCAGGGCTCTTAAGGGACTACGCCCGAACGAAGTAGCCCGGAAGCAACGACCCTTTCGTGCACCAAAACACCACCTCCTCTAGCATTCACCTAGCCACCCAGATGTGCCGATGTAAATGGTTCAGTGCCACGACCCACCGTTTGCAAAATATAGCGTTTGACAACCTTACACTAGCTCCAACTACACTATTTCACGCGTTTGCAAACAGTAGGACAACGAGAGCACCAAAATGAGAAGGAAAAAAATGAGAGAGGCTATTGTAGAGGGTCCGTACGCCGAGGTTCTAGATTAGATGAGGCCTCTCTAGGTGCCACGGAGTCTGAGTAGTCACCCGTCAAAGTTGAATGATATTTTCATCTCAGGGCTCTTAAGGGACTACGCCGGAACGAACTAGCCCGGAAGCAACGACCCTTTCGCGCACCGAAACACTACCTCCTCTAGCGTTCACTTGGCCACCCAGACATGTCAGCATAGTCAATTTTGTGCCATGACCCACCGTTTGCAAAATATAGCGTTTGACAACCTTACACTGGCTCCAACTGCACTATTTCACGCATTTTCAAAACAAGAGGACAGCGAGAGCACCGAAATGAGAAGAAAAAAATGAGAGAGGCTATTGTAGAGGGTCCATAAATGTAGGTTCCTAATTAGATGAGGCCTCTCTAGGTGCCATGGAGTCCGAGTAGTCACCCAAAGTTGAATGATATTTTGGTCTCAGGGCTCTTAAGGGACTACGCCCGAACAAAGTAGCCCGAAGCAATGACCCTTTCGCGCACCAAAACACCACCTCCTATAGCATTCACCTAGCCACCCGGACATGCCAGTAGTAGTCGGTTTGGTGCCACGACCCACCGTTTGTAAAATATAGCATTTGACAACCTTACACTGGCTCCAACTGCACTATTTCACGCATTTGCAAACAAGTAGGACAGCGAGAGCACCGAAATGAGAAGGAAAAAAATGAGAGAGGCTATTGTAGAGGGGGTCCGTACACTAAGGTTATGGATCAGATGAGGCCTCTCTAGCTGCCATGGAGTTAGAGTAGTCACCCGTCAAAGTTGAACAATATTTTGGTCTCAGGGCTCTTAAGGGACTATGCCCGAACGAAGTAGCCCGAAAGCAACGACCCTTTCGCGCACCGAAACACCACCTCCTCTAGCATTCACCTAGCCACCTAGACATGCCGGTGCAGTCGGTTCGGTGCCACGACCCACCGTTTGCAAAATATAGCATTTCCTTATTTATTTAAATTAAATTACAATGACTTGGTTGTTATGTTATCTCTTGTTGTCATCTTGTCCTTGGTAGGATGATATACATCCAGGGCTCATGAATCTTATTTTCTACCTTCTCCTTAACACTTGGTTTTGTTATAATATTATGGGTAGTAAATTGTTCTACGGTTTTCTTTTCCCAACTCTCTTGATTCAACTCTCTGACCTCCTGTGAAACCATAATTATCTTCTCTTCCTCCTCTCTCTCTCTCTCTCTCTCTCTCTCTCTCTCTCTCTCTCTCTTCTTCTTGTACCTCATTAAAGCTCTATCAACCTTTGAATCACATCTCCTGCTAGTTCTTCTTCTTCTTCACCATATATATCAAGTCTGATTCATGAGGCCTAATAACCTTCAAAATTATCTTTCTCTACGTTTCTTCCTTGTTTCCATCATCTTTTCTATTTTTCACATATGTTCTTGTTCTCTTATCCTTTCTTGTAATTGCTTTAGTCTAGCATCTTATCTCTCTGATACTAACTTCTCCATCCAATGTGGCATTTTGTAACCATGGTCACTCTTTACTTCACCCATCATTTTCATCTATCTCTTTGTCTCTCTTCTTGTCACTGTATCAACCTTATCTCAAATCCTTTTAGCAATTGAAAGAATGTAGTTTCATGGTATTAGTTTCATATGGAAGAAGAAGATTGCAACTATAATGGCATGTTTCAGTAATGCACATCTAACAGTACAAGCTTATGATGTAAATAAAAATAATATAAAGATACAACTCCACATATCATTCAGATTTAACAATATTTCAGGATTATTATGAGTTACAAAAGAACAGGATTGGAAAATCAATACAGTTACTTCAAGGATTAACTCATATGTACACACAAAAGTTACAAACAATGCAGACCCAATTTTGGGTATACCTGTAATATTATCAAGATACAGTCAAATACACCAGAGTTTCAAGCACACTTTTCCAAATACAACAGGATGATATTGATGAATTCCATTAAATCCATAGGTTATGGAATTATTATTTTGGGAGTTGTTAAAAGATGGAGGGATGTGAACCATAACTCAAATAAGCTTTAGTTACTAATACTTAAGTTGGCAATAGAGCTAACAATATTGTTTTAGTTTGAAAAATAAAAATTCAAAATGCCCATGGTGAAATATACCACAAATAATAATAAGAAAGATACTAGAAAATATATAACTAGAAGTAATACACTAAATCCACCGAACAGAGATCAAAACCCACTTTCTCAGAGTTAGCAATAATACCAAAATAACCAAAATAAATATGATTTAACCAACACACATGGATATATATATATATATATATATATATATATATAGAATCAAACAAAGTGTGCTCCAGACGCACACGTCTCTGAAAATATATATGTACATAAGTTCATAATGTATGTATACATCTCAAACTAAGCACGTGTCATAATGTACATATGGGACCACATGCGGTCGCAAAAGGCTATATATATATATATATATATATATATATATATATATATATATATATACAATGGACTGTGAATCTACTCATGACCACATATGTGTCATCCAGGTGGACTATAAATCTACTCATGAAACATCTTCCCTCTCTTCGCCCTACTAGAAGTAGCACGTCCACGACTTGGGATGTAGTGGAGGGAGATGCCACTACGGATTTCATCCATGTGGTCCTAGGTGTCTCTAAGCATGCCTACAACCTAACCTACACATTCATAAACAACAAGTTTTTAACACCCAAAATTTTAAAATACATTCAAAATTTAGAAACTTGTACAATTTAGTTAAAATGCATGTGAAATCTTACCGCAATGTCATGATCCCTATCAATTTGTTGTTGACGCATCACAGGGACAACAATAGACTCACGAGGGGTAAGCTACATACAAATAATTAATTTTCAAATTAAATATTTCACATATATACCTACAAAATTTGATATTGTAGATTTAAGTTTAATAAGAAATAATGAACCTCCAAAATTTAACAAATTTAAAAAATTGTGTACCTCAGTTAGTGGATCTGCAGATGCTATGGCAGTATCTACAACAGCCTCCACAGTCTGCATATATGGAGGAGTCTCTCTAGCAGTCATAAGCTATACAAAAAACATGTACAAATCAATATTAAAATCTACTTAAGAGCTATACAAAAAACATGTACAAATCAATATTTAGTTAGTCAAGAAAGAATAAAAATGTTATTATTTTATCTTCTATTTAGGCTAAATACATAGGATCTATAAATGTTAGCACGAAGGCCATCTATCTTCATAAGATTTTGACAAAGTTTTGTATTTAATCAAGGTAACCCATAGTCATCTTCTATGACAATTAGAGCATCATTCAAATTTGAAGGACTTTTATCTAACATCACCAGACCAAACACATATAGATTCACATAATTTCATCAAGGAGTTGATCCATGGATAGGTCATTTATCTCATATATTGCTAGACATTGGATTATATTGCAAACATCTTGACCAAACCATTCACCGATAGAAATATTATTCACTTATGATCTATTTTAAGGGTGTGGTCTATATCAACATCATCTTCTGAGGGAGAATTTTATCCATCCTTTCTTCTTTTCTCTAAATTAAAGGAGTTTTTCCCATTGGTTTTTCTCATGTTCTCTACTTTTGGAGAGTTTCATTGTAATTTGGGTAGCTCATATGGTCTTATTTCAAGGACCCTCATTTTTACTAACCTAAGCTACACTTCGTGGTGTTTTCATGTAGGTATAGATTTTCCTTGTAATTATTTATTTCTTAGAATATTTCGTGTAGATATATCGTGACTCATCTTGCTTATATGTTCTTTGTTTCATAGGAGTTACTTGACTTTTTAGGAGTTATTTGTGTGGTGGTACTCCGAGACATGTAAAACCAATATATGATTACATACATGGCTAGTTATATCAAATGAATTGGCATTTCCTACTAGAAATAATATATAGGTTGAGTATAAGAAAGTGAAACTCATGTACAGAGGTCCAAGAATTAGAAACAAAGTGTAAAGAGATTTGTAACTAACCTACGTAAAACTCATGTGAGGCGTGCTAAGAGCCTCATTTCTCCCGAGCAGATGATGACCCACCAGTGCTCCTCGTGTATAAAAGAGAAAATATTAATACATGTACAACATACACGTGAAACAAATTATAATAATAATCTAGTGCAATTAAATGATTTATTAAAAATGTAAGTTTGTACAACTTGAAACTTACGTTTGAAACACGCCCAGCCGTAGTAGCTAGCATGTCGACACCGGATGTTTCCTTCACCGCTCTTGCTATTTAAAATAAAATAAAATTTAGTTTTTACATGTATGTACATGACGTACAATCAAATATATATATATATATATATATATATATATATATATATATCAAACATGTGAATTAAACTATTGTACATATATATATTATTTAAATTTATTTAAAATTTACCTGTGAAAGACCAATATCAGTGGCTCCAGCTCCAAAAACATTCCCCAGCATCTCATCTATAGAAAATAAATCATGTGAACCAGCAAATGATGTCTCACCCGCAAGTGCATACGGGCACCACATGATCCACAAGTGGTGTGGTGCACTAGAATCGGCACCTCCACCAACATCACCGGATGTAATATGGGTGCTATGTCTGGGGTGAGAGTGTCGCTGAGCTCCTCAATGCATGCAATGTATCAATCTCCACAACCTCCTTCACTATAGGAGGGATAATCAAGGTAGTGGGGGTTTTGGGGCATGGGGATCCTAGGCCGACCTACGCGTGCACCAAGTCTCGCTCTCGCGCAGAGCCACCTCCTCACCAAAAAGTCTGAAAAGTCAAAATAATTCGGACCTCATTGAGCATGAACTCACAATATAATTTCTTCAAAAATAAAGAGGAACCTCATTGTTGTTGCATGGTGGATAATCAAAACCATCCACCATCGGTCCCAAAAATTTTTTTTGATTCTATCATCATGGCACCAATGGATTGGGAACCGCTTTGCAAGTAATCATAGGGGGCATTGGTTCTAGGGTCGGTAAATAATGCACAAATGAGGTCTTTTCCAATTTTTTTGTCTTTGACGGCCGCATGGGATAGTTTATCCGCATACCACCACCTACAATCACTTCTAAAGGTGTTCCATCTATGTATTTGGTTGGTTGCAGACTTTCACCAATCAATGTTTGCAATGTATTGGCTAAAGTCATGCGGGATGGATTTGTAGCATGATTTTGTCTTATAGTTTGAATTAGGTTCTCAATGACAATTTTATTTTCTTGGATTCTTCCAATGATATTATCTTGCATTCCTGCTAGCTCAGTGGGGACAAAAGGAGCCACAGGAGGTGGATCTATGTTTGGAGGAGGGTTTTGAGGAATGTTCGGGGGTTTTGAGGAATGTTTTGACGGTTTGCATGATTTTGAGCTTGCACCAACTGATAAAACAAGAAAATTGTATACATAAACAAACATTTCAAAAAACCCATGAAAATGAATAAAAAAACCCAAAATGCAAAAAAATGATTACAATCGGGGACTTACCTCCTCGTCTTGGTGGCATGGTTGAATCTATCACTATCCAGAAGTCCGATGAGCAATTTTGAGATAGTATTGAAAGCACAGTGAAAAATGTTTAGGAAAAGTCGCGGTTCAAATGAAAATGAGGAAAATAACGAGTCGCGGGATCATTAAATTTTGTCTCGAGTTCCGCGATCGTGGTTTTAGGTTCATAATTAATGAACCTAGAATTCAAGAACAGCGATCGCGGTTTTACGACCGCGAACGTTGTTTTAAAACCACGATCGCGGTACCTTTATTTCAGGTTTTTATGTCCACGAAATTGTCCACCAACTTACATGTAAAACTTTAAATGACCATATCTTTCAATCTAGAGCTCCAAATTTGACAAAATTTATATTGTTGGAAAGGTATCCTCAAGCCCTTCAATTTGGAATCATAAAAATCAAATTCTCGTGGTGTTTAGTGGAAGAAAATGAAGAAAAATAGTTTAGTCCATCAATATGTAGACTCAAATGGCTGAACCACCTAAATTGATGAGTATGGGCTCTTATCTTCTCTTTGGCATCTCCAACAAGAAAAATTTCACCGGGAAATAGATTATTAAGGAACCTATATTGTTTTTATACTTTTAATACATGAAGATGGTGGTTAAAGTTTGAATATCCATGTTGCAGGAAAGACTAGGATCTTCATTAATGACAAGATCAAATTTGATCTCTTTCCCTCTCTTTTCTCTCTACTCTTTCTTCTTCTACTATATACTATAAAATATTTCATTATTAAAAGGATGGACATTCAAAAAAATGTAAAGGAACTATGTCAAAATGATTCCTAAGTAACTATGAGCTGTCGAACCTCCCTTTTTGGCTTGGCAATTAGTTATGAGGCATTGCTCAGAATCGTAATGTTCTGTCCATATTTCTATTGCAATAAAACTTGTTTTGAGGTGTTTTCTCAACCATGACTTGTGTTAATTGCAAAATTTCCTCTCTTTTACATGATGTATTGTTTTGTGCATGTATTTATTATTTATAGTTTCATTTTCACATGGTTCATGTGAGGATAGATGGTAAAGGAAGCTTTGGGTCTATGTTACTTATGTCCTAGCCTCTACCTTCTCCATTTTCATTTCTTTTTCCCTCACTAGATTGTCTCTCACCCCTTTTTCTGATGTTATCACCACATTTTAGCTTAGGATTTCCTTCCATGCATCTTTCTAACCCTTAACTCTCTCCTTGATCCCTTGGAATTTTTATTTTAGGATTAGTTAGTTGAATTTCCTTCTTTAGGAGTAGTTTTCGCATTAGATTTATGGAGAGGAATCCGACCTTCTCTCGGAGGTCTATCTTAAGTAAAGCAAGTCACACAACTTGAGAGATGGTCCCAATTTACCCAAAAGTATTGATTACTCATACATTGTTCATAAAAAATATAGGGCGGTGTTTTTGGTGATAAAAATGTACTCTTATAGGAGTTTTACATATGGTTATTTTTAGTGATGACGAGGAGGGTTAGGACCTCATGACCATGATTATGATTGGTATTATTTATTATGCTCTACCAGATTAATAAGGTGGCATATTTTCTTAGATGTTTATTAGAGTATTTGGGCATATCATGGAGTATAAGATGGTATTTTCTTGGACCCCTGCCTTACCAAATCGGGTATATAGAGATTTATGGGTATGGAGGATATGAAAGAGATTCGGTTTGGCATTCTTTTTGTGGATGATGTCATAGTTACAGAGGCATATGTTTCTTGGTAAAAGGGTCGTGTGGATGGGTTTGAGTGGAGAGTGCAAGCACATGTGGAGGATCCACTAGAGAGTTGTGCTGAAGGAGGAGGGGAGAGTAATGTTGATGGAGCGATAGTGGTAGAGATGGTCGTGGTGAGTCCGGAGGTAGAGAGGGCTGCATGGTTGGTCAAGTGGGTAGATTTGATTCTTGAGTGAGACATTTATATCATTTATTGTGATTATTTTATGGATGAGAGAGATGGGCTAAGATAGTAGTTCATGAATCTGCAGTAAGGATCTTACTCGGTTGAAGGAAGATAGAGATAGATACCGCCATGAGAGAGAGAGACTCTACGATGGTTTTAAAGGCGATGAGGAGGTCCATATCAAGGATAGAGATTGAGGTGGTCGATCACACACTAGTGGGTAGATGGAGCCACCTGGAATTGGGATTATGGCACATTATGAGGTGTTTAGAGATGATTTACACTAATAGTAGGATATAGTTAGGTGGAAGCTTCTAGGTGAGCCTAGATATGGAAAGAACTTGGCTTAATGACAACATGCTCCCTAAGATCAACATTTTTTCTAGAAATTCATCAAAGGTAAGGTACTTATGGTGGATAGACTTAGCTCGAGGGGAATGATCATCATAAATAGATGTGGGTTATGTAGGAAAATGAAGAATCCATTAGGAACCTATTTCTTATATTTACCTTATCTTTTCAAGTCTTCAATGAGATCCTATTTATCTTCAAAGTGCATTTGGTCCTTCCAGGAGATATAACCCTCTTACCTGAGAAGTGGAACTTTACTTTTTAGAATGACATGGTTAAAATAATGTGGAAGTTGGCCCTGCCTCATGTCTTATGGGGAATCTGGATTGAACGCAACAATAGGATTTTCAGGAACAAATTAGTCAGTCCAAGTAGGGTGTATGATAAAGTGAAACACACTCTTAAGGATAACACCAGGATTCTTAAACCCAAACAGGTTAGAGTTTACCTGGAGTGGGAAAATGACATACTTAGAAACTTAGATGTTGAACCCACCACCACCATTAAGGAAAGATTGAACCATAATATCAAATGGACTAAACCGTCGATGGTCGACACAAGCTTAAATTTTATAGCTCGGCCCTTGTGAATGATGAAGTGGCTAGTGGAGGGGTTATTTTTCATAAGCATTGTGGAAAATTTATTGGATCCTATATGGTCCCCATAGGAAATCAATCGAAAAATGTTCTTTGAGGCCGAGCTATGCTTTGGGGTGTTAGATAATGTAATGATTTAGGGATAAAATTATTATTATTGAGGGTGATTCAATGTGTGTCATAAATGCCCTCAAGGATATCATATAATGTGGATGGAAGATAAATAATTGAATTATGGAGGCACATTCCATTATGTATTCATTAGATCAAGTGATCAATCAACACACTTACCGGGTGGGGAATAAACCGGTTGATGTGCCGGATGAAAAAGTTCTTGCCATGGTGGAATTAGAGACATGGATTGGGACACATACTCCTTGGGTTCATGTGAAAAATCTCATTAATGATGGCATAATTTAGGAGGTAGTTTTATCATGAAACCCCTAGATCGCACGCTTCGGTTTTTGAAAGGACTTCCCTTTTTTGGAAAACTAGCCTTGTCAAATTCAATTTCTTTTTCCTCAATTTTTCCTAGTTTATCTCTTGGGTCTTTTAAGTTTAACATACTATAGGATTCATGTGGGAGACCTGTTAGGATAAATTTTATTATCCTAAATATTAATTATGCATAGTTGGATTATTTAATTAATTTTATTAATTAAATAATAAATTGTTATATTGTTATATGGTTAATCAACCATATTTGTCTGTATGCACATTGTTATATTGTTATAAACAATATATTTGTTTTTATGTAATTGTTGCTTCCCGGGTGATTTGGAAGCTTGTTTATTCTGGTTTTTGGTTGCACCTGTGCAACTCATTTTCCCGGATGTATTTGGCTATGCAATATCTATAAATATTGCAGCCCATCCTCTGTACTTTTTTACTTGATTGAGATTAATAAAATAACACAGGCTTCCGTCCCTATTTCTCAATCTACATTTGGTACCAGAGCGAAATTCTGGCCCTGTGAAGGTGTGGAAGAGAGAGCAGCAGAGAGAGAGAAGATTGGAGAAGAGTATGCAGCAATAGAGAGCCTGTGTAGCCTCCTGCAACCTCCCAGCCTCATCTCTGCCTTTCCACATCCCCCAGTTCATTCCAGGTGTTTGGAACGCAAATTTTTTTTGCACTGGCGCACTCAACACCAGGCAAAAATTGCTCCAGGTATTGATAATAATAAAAAAAAAATTTCCCAATAAGGGTTTTGTTTTACTGTATTTGGAATTTGCTTGGCTTGTTTTGGAGGTCTGTATATGTACCTGCAGTGATCAAGAATCAAACAGAGCAAAGAATAATAAAAAAGAAGGAGGCGCCCACGCTGGACCTGCACAAAATATACAGTGGAAAAGGAGAATAGGCGGCCAAAGAAGAGGAAAAGCGGCCTGCATAAAGAATGTGAGCAAAAACGACTTCATTTTTCAGTGCCCTGTCCTCCTACGCCTGCACAAAGGAGATAAAAATGTTTTTTTCTTAGTATATGCGCCCATGCGCGGCCTGCACAAGGAAAAACATTTTTTTTGAGCAAAAACTCGCCCTTCTCCTCTCGCCCGCGCCATTTGCTGCCCCCAGCGACCTGCACAAGGAAATACAAGCAAACAGCAAGCAATAAACATCAAATACGCGGCCAAGCAAGTAGAAAAGCGCCCAATCTCAGATCTGGACCTGTACAGTGCGTGGCAAGACAAAAAAAACGTGCCCAAACTAAAAAAAACGTGACCTGCATCATACATTGAGCAAAGATCAAAGAAGAATCAAAGAAAGGAAGAAAAAAACGTGGCCAAGCCAAAAAAACGCGGCCCACGAAGGAAAAAAAAGCGCCACATACAAAAACGTGGCTGTACATGCATCGAAATGCATGGAAAGGAAAAAACGCGGCCATAGGAGAATACAAAGGCGTGGAGGTGAAAAGAAAAGCTTCAGATCCATTTTTAGGCAAAGACAACCCTAAAAACACCTCTTCACCAGCATGCGCCACGTGGCATTCATTTTCCAAGAGGTAAGTCAATTTATTTGTCAATAAATACAAATTCCTTCCTTTCATAGTCCAAGCGCCCCAAGTGGGCAAGTTGGTTAGTGCATGTGCCTTAGGAGTGAGAGGTTTGAGGATCAAATCCCACAAAAAACACTCAAAAACTCTCCTTTTGCATCTGGCGGATTTTTTGGCGGAACTGCTAAATTTAGCAGGCTTTTTTGAATTTAGTTACAACTAACTAAATTTAGCGGAGAAATCCCCACTTAGGTAAAAAAAAATTCTCCTATCTACGTCCTGTTTTATCATTCCGGACATTTTTACAAAAGGAGACCCATCTAAAAATTACATTTTCAGCTATTTTTTTGCAATTTTTAGCATTTTGGGCTCGTGGAGGTC
Organism: Taxus wallichiana var. yunnanensis; assembly: GCA_018340775.1. NCBI lineage: Eukaryota > Viridiplantae > Streptophyta > Pinopsida > Cupressales > Taxaceae > Taxus > Taxus wallichiana. Next base: position 624,474,677 of record CM031240.1, read on the forward strand.
ACCAGACCCCGAAACCGAAATTTTTCTGTTATTCAAATTGTAGATCGCATATTGTACTAATTTGCAGGTTGCCATAGTCAACTACAAAACTTTAAATCGCTCAAAACTAGCAGCAATTGTAATAAAAACATTAAAATTGGTTCTCAGAACACTCACGAGATCCTAGATCTCATTCGCAGCATTTGGTATATACAAAGGCCTCGGGAAGCGCTTACGGTGTAAAGCCGTCAGTGACTACTACCGCACTTAACGCCTAATATAGCTGCAAAATGTCATCCGGGCATCGTCCCTATAAATCGACAGGGAGTAATAAGGTCACAAAGCACACACTATGAACCATCCCATCCGTCTCGTGAACGATTGCAAGACATAAATCCGACCGAGAAATTATCCGAGTATATAGCGGTTACGCGCGGCGTATGAGGATATTTCTTTAATCCAAATGTCAATAATCACACAGACCCCATCAGTACTGTCTTGGTACCACGTATCGAATTCTTTCACGTACGTTAACGCCTCTTTCACATACCACCAGGTATATAGAAAGGGAGAGATTCTTCCACGTACCGACGGGTATATCGGAAGGGCGCGTATATAGAAAGGTTCGGTATATCGAACTGACGGTATATAGATTGGGAGACCTTATACCTGGAGTGATAAGAGCCAAACCCTGTCAGTGATCTCTGCAAAATGGGCACCAATGCCCCCAAATTTTTTCTTCCAGATTCACAATTGCTCAGAGGAAGCAACTATGCTGCTTGGAAGACAAAAATAAAAACACAACTTGAGTTTGAAGAAATCTGGCCTGTTGTGACTGGTACTCTAACCAGATCACCAACGGATGCAACACAACAACGACAATTTGATAGAGCAGATCAGAAAGCAAAACTCATCATTTTGTTTGGAGTGTCCGACGATGTGCAAGCCCACATTCGAGATGCCACATCAGCAAAAGAAGCTTGGGATAAGCTGAGCACAATATATGAGGCCAAGAATAAGAATGTCATACTCAATTTGCAGAGTCAGTTACATACATTGAAATTCAAACAGAATGAGAAAATTGAAGCCTTCCTAAGAAGAGTTGCAGAGTTGAGGGCTTCACTTCTAGCCCTAGGAGAAGAGGTCAAAGATGAATCTCTCGTTCCCATTGTTCTGAGAGCTCTCCCCTCTTCTTACCGCATTTTTGTCACAACTCTAAACTTGTCAGATACAACAATTAGTTTTGACAAGCTAGTAAACTTACTGCAACAAGAGGAAGCAATGCACAACAAGGATGATGAAGAGGAGCAGGCACTATCTTCACATCAAAAATGGAAAGGAAAAGGTAAAGGAAAACCTAAATCCTATCAGAAGTCCCCACATCAGAATCAGTATCATGGGGACAATCAACAGAAGAAGCGATGTCCAATTTACAAAAGAGGACATGACTTGCAAGAATGTTGGTTTAACACATATAAGAAAGGTTCATCAAGCAATTCTGGACCTCAACAACAACAAACTTACAAGGGAAATTCAAACAACTATCACAAGCAGAAAAAAGGGGAACTGGAAAAGAAGACCCCACCAGCAAGGTAATATTGTTGAGCAACAAGATCAGTCAGACAATGAAGACTTCTTGTTCACTGCTCGATCAAGTGAACCATCCACGTCATCTAGTGACGTCTGGTATGTTGATTCGGGAGCCACTCGACACATGACCAGCCACAGAGACTGGTTTATTTCAATGAGGGACACGCCATCGAAAAATCATGTTTCATTGGGAGATGATTCTTCATATACAGTTCAGGGGATTGGAAACATTTCTCTACCCCTTGGTTCACGCAAATGCAAACTATCAGATGTTCTATATGTCCCTGGGTTGACAAAGAACCTTCTTTCGGTCACCACTTCTAGATCACAACCCGAAAATTGACTTTGATAGTCAATCCGGCAAGAAAATGTGTTTGATTCGAGATAAATCCGAGAGGCTCGAATATAATTGCAAAAGCCTCAAATGTGGGACGAATGTTTCAACTTGATTTCATTCACAAAATGATCAAGCACTTGTGGCTAGAAACTCCACCTCAAATTCGGTTGTGGCATCGAGATTTGGTCATGTAAGTTTCAAATATCTCAAACACTTTGCACGGTGTAATATGGTACATGGGCTACCATCTCTTTAGAAGGATACGCATAAGTGTCCTCACTGCTTAGCAGGAAAACAACACAGAGTTTCATTCCAAACAAGTACTTTTCGAGCTCATGGTAAACTTGACCTGGTTCATACCAATCTGTGTGGTCCGATGCAGCCAAGTCATTCAGGGTTCCAGTATTTCATGCTCTGTGTTGACGACTATTCATGCAAAATGTGGATTTTTTGTCTTCGCAAGAAAAGTGAAGCCTTTGAAACATTCAAAAATTTCAAAGTGGTAGTTGAGAAAGAAACTGGTCATCACATCAGAACTCTCCGCTCAGATCGAGGGGGGGAATTCACCAGTGATGAGTTCAGAGACTACCTACAAACTCACGGGATTCGTTGACAAATGCCTCCTCCACACACACCGCAGCAAAATGGTGTTGTTGAGAGAAGAAATCATACTATCATGGAAATGGTGCGATGCATGATCGATGATTCCGGACTTGCAAAGACATTTTGGGCAGAAGCAACAAAAACAACAGTGTATTTGTTAAACAGAGTGCCCACAATTGCTCTTGATGGAATTACACCACAAGAAGCATGGTCAAAAGGAAACCATCCATTGCACACCTCGAGTATTCGAGTGCAAAGACAAAGCATGCACATACCCAAACAGAACAAAAGAAATTGGACATGAAGTCACAAAATCTCATCTTCATTGGATACAAAGAGACTCTTGGGTACAGATTGATGGATCCTAAGACTAGAAAAGTCTACACCAGCAGAGATGTTGAGTTTTTTGAGAAGAAGGAAGCGAGACTCCTCCTCCTCCGACTCACAAGATGTATATTTTTCACCAGTTGTAAAAACTGAAACTAATGTTCCCTCAGAAGATGAAAGTGATGATGGGGATGATGGTGTTGATCAGATAGAACCACAACCCATGGGAACAACTCAACGTATGCCTAAATGGTGTACAAGTACATTACAAGATGCAAGATTGGATGCTCCACCGATACATCCACCCCTTGGACCACGGACTCGTAGTAAAGCAAGAGAAGAAGTTAACTTTGCTTTGATGAGTAGAGTCATTGAATCAGACGAGCCCTCTACAGTCCAGGAAGCCCTACAATCAAAAGCTTGGAAAGATGCCATGGATTCTGAATATCAATCAGTGATGAAGAATAACACTTGGCAACTTGTCGATCTTCCACCAGGGAAGAAACCCATTGGATGCAAATGGATATTCAAAACAAAGTACAAAGCAGATGGGACAATGGACAAGTACAAAGCAAGACTTGTAGCAAAGGGGTATGCACAAAAAGAAGGCATTGACTATGAGGAGACATTTTCTCCCACAACTAAGATCAAAACGATCGAATGATGATCTTTGCTCTAGCTGCACAGTTTGGTTGGAAAGTCCATCAGATGGACGTAAAAAGTGCCTTCCTGAATGGAGATTTACAAGAAGAAGTCTACATGACTCAACCTGAGGGATATGTTGTACCTGGTCAAGAAGAAAAGGTATGCAGACTCAGAAAATCTCTGTATGGCCTCAAACAGGCACCCCGGCATGGTATATCAAGATTGATGAGCATCTCGTATAACATGGATTCATCAGAAATCCATACGATCCCAATCTCTACCTCAAAAAGCAAGGGGGGGAGATGGTGATTGTTGTAGTTTATGTCGATGATCTAGTCATCACTGGTAGTTCAGTGAAGATGATTGATGAAACGAAGAAAGATCTTAAGCGATCATTCGACATGACAGATCTCGGGCTTATGCACTATTGTCTTGGACTGGAAGTATGGCAGAAAGAGAATCACATCTTTGTTTCTCAGATGAAATATACCAAGACAACGCTCAAGAAGTTTAGGATGATGGATTGCACACCAATTGCTACACCTATGGAGAACAGATTACAGTTATCTCGTTCAGATCCATCTCCTGAGGTAAGTGCCACTCTCTATCGGCAGCTGATTGGGAGTCTCATTTACCTGACCTACACTAGACCAGATATCAGCTTTGCAGTGAGCTATCTATCCAGGTTCATGCAGGAACCCAAAATTTGTCATTGGAAAGCAGCAAAGCGCATTTTAAGATATCTCAAAGGATCAGTGGATCTTGGTCTAGAATACAAGAAGAATGAAAACTTCTTCTTGATGGATATTTGGATTCGATCATGCAGTAACATTGATGATAGAAAATCCACTGGATTTGTATTCTTTATGGGATCTGGACCAATATCATGGGGAAGTAAGAAACAACACTTTGTTTCTCGCTCTTCCACAAAAGCCGAGTATCGTTCTGCAGGAGAAGCTATCTGTGAAGCGATTTGGCTACGTCGCATACTGGAAGGACTTGGAATACCATAGGACAAACCGACCACCATGTATGTTGACAATGAAGGTGTTCTCAAACTTGTTCGCAATCCAGTTTTTCATGAGAGAACAAAGCACATTGAAGTTCAGGTTCATTTCATACGTGAACATGTGTTGAAGCACAACATCCAGCTTCAGTTTTGTCCAACAGCTGAACAACGAGCAAATATTTTCACAAAGTCACTTGCACGTGACAAGTTTGAGTTGTTCAGAGCATTTCTCTCCTCATCTCTTCAGACAATGCACAATTAAGGGGGGGAATGTTAGGATAAATTTTATTATCCTAATATTAATTATGCATAGTTGGATTATTTAATTAATTTTATTAATTAAATAATAAATTGTTATATTGTTATATGGTTAATCAACCATATTTGTCTGTATGCACATTGTTATATTGTTATAAACAATATATTTGTTTTTATGTAATTGTTGCTTCCCGGGTGATTTGGAAGCTTGTTTATTCTGGTTTTTGGTTGCACCTGTGCAACTCATTTTCCCGGATGTATTTGGCTGTGCAATATCTATAAATATTGCAGCCCATCCTCTGTACTTTTTTACTTGATTGAGATTAATAAAATAACACAGGCTTCCGTCCCTGTTTCTCAATCCAAAGACAAGGTGAGAATGAAGCCTTCTACTTTTCTCCACCTCAAAAATGACATGGGTCTATGGAAATTACTGCATAAAGGTGGTTTTACCAAGTTCATTCGTCAGCTTAAAGGTAATGACCCTACCTTGTTTGTTGATTTTTCTGAAGCCTAGATGGATGGTGGTTTTATTTTTCATGGGGTTCAAATTGATGTTTCAGAGAATGCAATTTCTGAGATTACTAGGTTAAAAACTGAAGGCCTCAAAAATTTAAAGACATAACTAAGAAAAAACATGAAATTTCTACCTTTTTTAAGTTGGGGAAAAATCATAGCTTATGATTATGATATTTCTCAAACATGTTTGTCAAATTAGTGGGCTGATGTTTTCCTAGTCATTATGAAGTATTTGACCCTCAAAGGAAAATTTTGAAAAATCTTTACTCACCATTTTTCTATCCTCAATTTTTTTCCATTGGGACTAGACTATGAGCCTTGCCTATTTTCACCATTGGTTGCTTCTCTCGACCATTGAGGATTTTAAGAAAGAGAAGAGGGATATCCCCCTCCACCAAGGTCTCATTCTTCTCATGGTTCAAAGAGGTAAACATGCCATCCCTAGTCAATTCAATGACCATGATTCTGATCCAGAAACCCTCACTTCCCACCTTAATAAAATTAGGAAACAAAATTTTATTAATCTTGATAAGGGTATTGTGGATGCTTTATGTAATATTAAAAAAGGGATTAGGAATTTGGGTGAAAATACCACTAAAAGGGACAAGGAACTTGTTGAATGGGAGTCTAGACTGATGAGGGTTGAGTACATTGTTGACACCATTCTCACTATAAAAAAAAAGCCTCATACAAGAGCTAAAAGATTATCATCAAAGGGTTGATACCCGAACATAACCATTACAGCTTATCCAAGCCGATTATGTTATGTTATGCAAGAGAAACAAATTTTTATTCTCGCATGATCGTGTCAATACCGAGGAAGGAAAAAAATTAAGCTAATGTTGAGCTCTTCTCGATGATGATGAGTCGATCTTCACTGTCACATCTTAGGTATGGTTGTGGAGTTTAATCATATAAAGTAATAGAATTAAGAGCGAGTTGAGACCCAGCATCGAGAAAGAGGAAGTCAACTGCTTTGAAAAAGGGTCATTGTCAAGGTGGATGGTAGGAGAGATGTGTTAGGAAATTAATGTTTACATTATACTTGTGTAATCAAGAAGTATAAATGTTAGTATTTATATTATTATTATATAAACAATAATATATTATTGGAGTTTTTTAACAACTCGTATGATTTGAGTTATGTATTGTTACGTGAGTAACAATCATAATTAAATAACAATATGGAGATATTGTTGGGAAAGTAGTTTCCTAGAAAATAGGGATGTAAATACCTATTTATATGTGTGGCATATGATGTATAAACAATCGGAATGAATGTAATTCAATATTATTATTTCGTGAATATATTTGTGCAAATATGATCAAAATTTAAGATTTGGTATCAAAGCAAAGTTTAACCTAAGAAATTTGATACGGTGCTTTAATGGAAGCATAATAGAATGAATTGGTATTAAATGATGTTTGGTAGTGTGTTATATCCTCATTAACATTGGTGTGAGGACACACTTGTAATTTTTAGTTTTTGCATTAATCACAGGTCCTCTATTCAGTCAAACCATCAAGTTTCTCCACTAGATGCAGCTTCCACCATTGTCGAGCCAGCACTAGTCAATAGTTGTTTTTAATTTTTAGTTGTGCTCAATCCATGCTTTGTCAAATGGACCTACTGTGGATAACTTGGATGAGATATCCCTCATCATCGTAATATCTGTGTTGACAATCAACAAAACATGTAGTTAGGTATGCAAATCTGTTTAAAGCAACATGGTTAGATCTTCAAAAAATGAAACCCACATTTTCTTGAAATAATGGGCATGTGCAATACCAATAGAGGACTGCGGTTTGGATAAATTATCTTTTCAATCACATGCACATCTTCTCAGTTGTTTAAGGTAATTTATGGTATTATAATGTTGACCATAGTATGTTACTCTTTGATAAAATCAGTATGTAGATTTGTGAACTATATATTTGCATTTATATCCAGCTCTAGTCGGATGAGATCTGAAATATTGTGTGAATCATTGTCAATATCCATTGATTCACCTGATGGGATTCATAATTGGCTACTCGATTAGTGCCATATCTAATTTTGGTGAAAATTTGATGCGATTTCTTTACATAGTCCAGTCTTTGTGCATATGAGTATTCAACATAGCACATGATCTCTATTTTATTGTACTCTCACGTCGAAACTAACAATCTTATTTTCCGGTCATGCATATATTCTATAATTTGGTTTCAATGGTATTCATGTGGCCCTAAAATCCTCTAAACAAATTATCATCACCTTATTCATATTCGTTGTTCAGATGCATCGAATATTTTTTAGAATTCTATGGTGGAGAGAGTTACAGGTGTGAAATAGTAAAAGAGAAATCACATGCCGTGTCTCAGCAGGGAGAAGAACAAATTTGTTGTGACATGCTAACCCTATGCTTTCCTTACCATGTCATCGTGTCCATACTTGTACGTTATACATTGTTTTTGTGATAACAACTTTTCCTTCCTTATTGGGATATCCACATGCATGCATCTTTCTTCTTGTTAATTCTAATTTGTATATAGGTATTGTAGAATCGATTAGTCTTACCTTGCAAATCATGGTTCTTCATTCTGCATTAGTTAGATATTCAATCGAAATCAAGTGTTATAGTAAAAAGTAATGTCTCATTACTTATTAAATATTAAACTATTATCCTTAGTCATTTATTTTTATGTCAAAGCATTAATAAAGTCATCATTTGTCCAATTATATGTTTTTGAGTCGTCATTATTATATGTCGTAGAATAGTTGTGTCAATGCTAAAATAAAACCCGAGTCAAGAGTTATTTTGTATATCTTATGCCAAAATGGTGGTCATATTCTATAGTTTCAAAGTGCCATAGAGTCATCATATGTTATGCATTTCTTGTTGTTTTGTTAACGCTCATGTCAAATAGGTGATTTTAGGTAGTGTCAAGAGTCAATGAAAAAATTCAATAATCAAAAAATTGCCTCATGAATGCATTTTCAGTGTTACCCGAGGTCTCAAAAAATAAAGTGTTTCACATTGTGGGAGGTAAGATATAATAATTTCAATGTGGAAACAAATGTAATTCATGTTTACATCTTGTTGAAATAGCAACATGTCACTAGAGGATGGACATAACGAGGTCAAGGTCGACATCGACCTGCACCACCAATGACGGGGCTGCATGCGAAGATGTGGTGGCATATATATAGTTTGAGTATATGATTTTCAGTGTGAGTTTTCTTTCAGTTGTGAGCTTTAGTTTTTACAGTTTACAGTGTTCAATAAGTGGAAATTTCACATTGAGGGGGAACATGATCAACATGATCCAATGTTCCATTTTTCATTTTTTAGTTGTGTTTGTGATTATTCCTATTTCCCTAATGTAAAAACATAGTGAAGAATAGATAGCACAAGAAATTATAGTATCATCGGGCTTTGTTGAGGTAGAACACCAAATGTGTTCTTGTTCATACCTAGGTTTGTGGCTATACTCATGAAAACCATTAAAGGTTTCTCGGATGTGTTCTGTTTGATTTCCCACACTTGCTACATCATATGTGTTCCCTAGAGTGACCGGTTGATAAACAGATGATTCTTGAGTGTGTTCCCATCCTCGTTAGTCGAGATATGTTCTGAAAGTGCATTCTCGATAAGAAGTTGATTTGTTCCCTTCTTCTCCCTTTAGTTCGAGTGTGTGCCAAGATCATGAGCAAGCACAAAAGACAAGTTGCGAGAGGAAGTGTGAAAGTTAGTTTGTTACCATGTAAACATTAAGGGGGGAATGTTAGGAAATTAATGTTTACATTATACTTGTGTATTCAATAAGTATAAATGTTAGTAGTTATATTATTGTTATATAACCAATAATATATTATTGGAGTTGTTTTAACAAATCATATGATTTGAGTTGTGTATTGTTACGTGAGTAACAATCAAAATTAAATAGCATTGTGGAGATATTGTTGGGAAATTAGTTTCCTAGAAAATAGGGATGTAAATACCTATTTATATGTGTGGCATATGTTGTATAAACAACCATAATGAATGTAATGCAATATCATTATTCCTTGAATATCTTTGTGTAAATCCAATCCAAATTTAAGAATATGGTGGTTTGAGTACCGAACCCATATCGTGGGATACGAAGAACTAATTACATACCTTTTCTTCCCTTTTCTTTTTTATTTTCTTTTCATAGCTTCTCTCTGTCCCTTTGGGACTTCAAAAAACTTTGTTTTAATTTGTAAACTCTTATAGTTTAGCCTATTTATGTGGGGGCCTCTTGTCAAGTGGTTTTGAATCTATCTCCATGGATTTGTTATAGTTTTTGTCTTTGAAAAACTTTCTTCTCTATGTATGGGGTTTTTTGTCCTTAGATTATAACTAAACCATTTTTATCTTATCTAAAAACATAAATTCCAATTTAGTGTTTACCTTCTTTGGACAACTTTTCCTTAATATGAACTTATTTAGAAAAAGAAAATTTGTGTGGGGTCCACATACTTTCACATGTTCTATTATACCTTTCTGGAAATATAGAGGAGTCCTCTATAACATAAAATCATCACTTTTTCAAAAATAATAAAACTGGGATGGTACAAGCAATCTTCTCTAAGTCACTCCTAGCTAGGGTTTCCAACCACTTTACCTTGTTAACGATCATTTATAAAAAAATGACTATCAAACTACCTAATTTTTATTGTGAAATATTCATAAATGACCATAAAATATATTCCAAATATCTTAGGTCCCCATGTACAACACACAATTCACAACGAGAATTAGAAGGTTAACTTTTGCTTTAAAAACACATTATTTCTTACCCATTTTTGCCAAAACTTGCATCTTTAAATTCCCATGAAATAATGACATAAAAATTTTCATGAAGCATCATGAAAACATCCTATAACTTTCCATACTCACCATGTGGTCCAAAATATCTTAAAATCTCCACCACAATGCCTTACCTATGTTAAACTAGCTTGTTTCTCACCTACTTATTTCCTAAAGAGCTTGAAACATCACCAAAAATTTGAGAAATGACCTTAAACTCGTCATACACCTCAAGTAAAATTTCACCATGCTTCTACCATGCTCCAAAATACTTATTTGGTACAAAACTCACATATCTACCTCATTGTGCATGCTCCAAAGATAGAATCAAGACTGGAATGACTTGACTCAATAATAAAAACCATGACCTGGCCTTGTTGACCCTATGTAGACCTATAGATACACCTGAAACATCATACCAGACATTGTTTACCTCATGAAAACCTTCAATCATCTCAAGAATACCAATACTATGACCATGCAAGCTGAAACCATGTCAGACACCACGACAACCACAGGGGTTTATTAGCTAGGAAATATCCTAGCATGTTGGTTCATATTGAGGTAATTAAAATTAATAAAATTAAATTCAATATACCAGTAGACATTAGGGGTGAAAGGGTTTAATTTATTAATGTTTTGAATCATGTGTTGGGGTAGGCTAGAGAGGTCTTGCTAAAGGAAATGGAGGTTTAATTTTAGTATAAAAATAAAAGATTTGAACCCTATTTTTAAAAAGTAAATACCTTAAAATTGTAAAAGGAGTGTGGTCATAAATTAAATTATACTCTCTTATATAATGAAGAAATATATATTCTTAACTAATATATAATAAGGTGGTAGAAAACTAGAATTGAGTATGCTTTTCAACACAAGTGATATTATTTCACCATCTCAATTTTTTGAAGAACTATTGACAAATGATTAAAAATTAACATATATAAGGTGATTTGTAATAGGTATTTAATGGATTCAAACTATCCTTCAAGAGGAAATCCATATTAAAAATATTCAGTGAGGAATATAATATATATTTTCTAATATATTAGGGTAGAAATAAAAAGGGGTAAATAAAATTTTAATTAAAAAAATGGGTAAGTAAGGTACATGGAAAAAATATGGAGTATTTTCATTCTAATAATATAATAGAATGGGGTATTATCAATTGAATAATTAGAGGTATAAACTAGAATTAATGGTATTCTTTAATACTCTTCGAACGCATACGTGTTATACCATACTTTTACTAAGTGAATCCCTCTGTGACGACAACTCACCAAATCTAGACACTATCAATAAAACTTCATTTTTGACTCTAAAATAGACCTCATGGAGACTCATGCAACCTCATGACACCATTTTCCATCAATGGACTTGACATCAATGAAAAAACAAACAAACAATTTCCAACAATATTTTTTTATTTATATATGAGGTTCTCTAAAGCCCTTGATGATGTATAGAATTTTTGATATCTTTGTGTGTGTGTGTGTGAGAGAGAGAGATTTTTATGTTATGTTTTAGTTCTATTTATTATTTTTATGTGATGTATTATGGAAATGTTTTAAAATTTATATGTTTTAATATGATTTTGATAATATTAGATATGGTTGTGACAAATGGTGATATTTTTGTATGATTGTTGCATTATGATGGATATGAACATGATGTGGAATGTTCGCTTTCTTACTATTCCTAACATATATATAGTGTTTTATGGTAAATTTATTGTATCTTTGATACCACATGTGACCTTGTTATTAATGTTAACATATCACTCACAATGGGCAATCATATTAGGATCATAGATGGATGTAGGAAAGTTATGTGTACTCTTTTCGACATGGGAAAGGTTTATATGTAACGAGCATTGGAAAATGGGTATTTATTGATGGTTCCTAGGACTTTTCCCAACTATATTATATATTTCACAAGTTGATCAATTTGGGAAGCTTGTGTTTTATGGGAATGTTGATCGATGTAGGAATATTTCATGGGATGGTTGATTTTTTAATTTTTGTATGAGGGTTGATCGATGTGGGAAGCCCTTTTTGATAAAAGGAATGATTAATGTGGGAAGTCCATTTTTATATTTTGATTTTGTACCAATCCTTTGAGGGATTGGTCTATAATTTTATTGAATTTTTTATTTTATGGTGGCCATCTTCCAAGGAGAGGTCAATGATTTTATTTGATTATAATTTTTCTTTTTGATAGTTTTCCTTGTCCATCCTATAGATATTTTTATTTTTGGATCTAAGGGTGAGATTGGTAACCATTTATAAGGGGATGAGTAAAATTACAATCTATAATTATATCTTTATCATGTCATTAATAGGGTAGGTGGAGATAGTGTGTGAGTAATGATTGCAGGGTACTGCATGTAGGGGAAATTTTCCATGTGGAATATGCTATGAGTAGAGCCTTGGTGCCCATATTTAAGGTTATAAGTGGTATGTTGTTAGAAGATAACATAATTCTAAGTCATTACAAGAGTGAGACAATGAGAGGAATTATAGAGGGACGTATTAGTTTGAATAAGATCTCATGATTCTATATGTTAGCAATAAAACAACTACAAGTGTAGTGCATTAAGAGGCTCATTTTCAAGTTTACTATCAAGGAGACTAAACGATAAGCTCTAGACCCATATTTATGAGTGATAATATATGTTCCAAGATAGTTAGGAGAAAATTCCCCATGTTTACTATTTTCCATGTTAGTGACATGTTTATTTTCTTTGAGAACAAGATCGCTAATGTTACATTCAAGTTGTTTGAGATGTTTTTATATACTCTTTTGATTCTTTGTTGATAAATGTTGATATTTTCAAGGGAAGTTAGATGATGTTCATGTATCAATTCTAATTTTAATAAGAGTTCTTGATGATATTCTTCTAATGGGATAAAATATTTAAGAGAAACACGTAAGGATGGGATCTTAAATTACAGAGAAAGAACAACTTTGGTGACATATACTAAGGAAAAGGGCGTAGCATCTATAGGGGTTTGAAAGCTAGTAAGATATGACCATAATGTAAATGGGATTTGAAGATGCCAATCTCTACTGGTTTGATAAACAATTTTTCTAAGAATTTTGTTGAGGTTTAATTGAAAGCTTCGATTAGCTATTAGCTTGTGGATAATAAGGTGCTGAAAACCTCGAGTTTTTTTTTGTAAGTTTCACACATTTTTTTATCTTTCTTATTTTTGAATGATTTACCATTATCTATGATGATTTATGAGGTATACCAAAGTGACAGATAATGTGATTATGTATGAATTCAATGATTTTATTTTCTTTAGTGGAGATAAGGGGGATTGCTTCTACCTAATTTATAAAATATTTAGTTGTTGTAATGATGCAATTATGTCATTATGATGAATGAGGGTTGATAAGGCCAATGAGATCAAGACCCCATTATGAGGTCAAGCATTTGATGCACTTGATAAGGCCAATGAGGTCAAGCATTTGATGAACTTCTTGACATAGTCAAAATAGTCCTGGTTAAGTGTAGGCCAGTAGTAGTCCATGCGTAGGATCCATTTAGCAAAAAATAAACCACTGATGTGTCCACCACATATGTATTCATGAAATTCTTTGATAACTAGACAAGCCTCCGGAGTTTTAAGATAGAAAAATAGGAGTCCATCAAATCCTCTTTTGTAAAGGAAACCCCCTCCTATGACATCATGAGATTTGCATTGTTGGAAATATATTTTACCTTTTATGAATAGATATGAAGGCATTTTTCTCGGTGGAAATTGTTGATGCAAAATCACAACACCCCGGACGTTGATCGATTTCTAGGTTGATCAATCTAGCATCTAGTGTGATTGCACAACATGGAATCCTTTTTCCAAGTGTGGGACTTGTAAAATGAAAAGGATTCTCCGAGAAGTTTGGTTCTTATTCCTCTGTCGGATGCACACAAAAATGCGAGAGGTTTTACTCAAAACCTATTCTAATCTTGCCAAGGAGACAGGGTAAGAAGATGCATAAAAATAAACCTAAGCTAACGAGAGGTGATGCACCGAGGAATGAAGAACACCTATCTTGCCAATAACCACGAGACCATTCAAATGTGATGCAAGATCATGCACAGATAACAAAATTTGCGGTGAAAAGACCAGGAGGATGCAAATAAACATAGAGAGGGTTGAGAATCATCCACAGACATGCATTACTTGCTCCAAAGATTGATACAATACACTACAAAATGCCAAGAGGTAGAGTCACATTACAGTTTCAAATGGGAGGTTTGAACTCCACAAATTTTTTTGATAGAGAGAAGAAGGGAGGAGAAAAAGGAAATGTTCGACCTTTAGAAAGAAGCCCCTCCTTACAATATATAGGAAGAATGAGAGATGGAAGAGAGAAGAAAGTCAGATCTACCCCAACCACTTCTAGGTCACATTTATCTCATCTTATTATGGCGTATGGTGAATCCTGGCAAAATGGCGGACTGTCTAGCGAAAGGCTAAACGCTGCTGCCATGTTGTATTAAAGCTAGTTGTTGAAACGTCACTTCTGTCTATTATTACATGCCAGAGGCGTTTCTCAATTTTCTCTCTCAAAACTGAACCAAAATGCAAGATTGACCCTAAAATAGTGTATATAATTTCACCATCTTTCCATTGATATAAAGAACGTGAAAATCTGAGCTCTGGATCAAAAGTTATGGCGATCTGAAGATTTTAGGGCAAAAATAGGCAAAAACGGATTTTGAATTTTTTCCCGCGCTCTCGCCACTGGATGAGAAATTCTCTCTCCTCCACCTTTCCACAGGTTTCCCTTGAAAATTTTGTCTTTTCTATAACTTTGGAAAATTTTCCATTTTTTCCCCGCGCCCCCGCCACTTAGGACACGTGGCATGATCTGGTTGGAGGACGGGGTGCGGGGTCATCCTTGTCTTTTAATTTTTAGCCCAAGACTTTTGTTAAATTTTCCTAAGTCTTTCCCCTCGGCTCCGAACTCCCGCCTTAGGACATGTGTCATGCTTTGATTCGTCATGCGGTCTCCCAAATTTTTGCATCCTCGCGTCCCCTTGGCCTGTCCCAAACCGCACTGGACAAATATCTCTGAACCGCCCAATTCGGGCTTCTTTGTCCCCTTTTGCGACTAAGGCATGTGGTGGGATTTGATTGGCTCTCGGCTCTTTTGGCTTTTTTGCATCCCACGCATCCCTTTGGCCTAAATGTTTCGGATGAAAGTTCCCTGTTTTGGCCGATCTGGGCAGTTCGCGTCCTCCGCATACCTTTGTCCCAACCGTCTCGACTGTCTTAGTCAATTTTCTCTGTATTTCGGCCTCAAGCCTGGCTCTTTGCAACTTTTTCACATACTTTTAAAACGTTGGGTTTTCTTCTTGGACAGGAGGGTTAGAGAGAAACCGAGGGGACCCCAAAACATGATTTCAGGCCTTGAATCATTCTACTTGCTCGGGACTGAAAATCTGATGCATGTTATCAAAATTACCTTGGGGGAATTTTGGACAACAGTTTTGGCGACTCAACGGGGTCACCTGCCTGCTAGGTAGAAGATCAGTGGCCTTTTAACAATCCATTGGGCATGGAGTAATAACCTGAAACCAACCTCGATTTCGATCCCGATCCCGATCATCGCAACTCATTCTTCGAGAGCACTCAATCAGAAATTCAACCTCGAGTGACAAAACTCGTGCCAAGCACTTAGGAAAAATAAACCTAACTACAACAAGAAAATGTGCATACGCACTTAGAGGAACTCGAAATCTAGGCTACTATTTACAATGGTAAACCTTTTCCTTTTTAGTAGAAATGTTTAAGATAGATTCTATTAACTGGAATCGGGAGTTCTTCTCCATCCAATGTAGACAATTGGAAGGCATTACCACTTTTACATCTCGTGACCATGTAGGGGCTGCTCCAAATGGCATCAAACTTGGAATGCCTTCCAAGTTTCACCCGATCTGCATCCCATTTCAGAACTAGGTCCCCCTCCTAGAAGGTCCTTGCTCCTGCCTTCTTGTCAAACCATCTTTTTACTAAGGTCTGATCCTTTTCAATCATCAGAACTACATGTTCTCTTATTTCTTCCAATTCCATCAACTCTCGGTACCTGGCCTCCATTGGTTTGAACTCAGACAACTCCAACTGCTTCATGAGCTCCAATGCTTTGGAAGTTCTAATGATATAGGCAATCACGCCTCTTTCCCATAGACCAATTTGTAGGAGAACTACCTGTAGACCTTTTTGGTGTTATCCTGTCAGCCCATAATGTTGATTTTAGCTTGGTATGCCATGTCCTTTGGTTTTCATCCAGAGTTCTTCTAATGATCCTTAGCAACTTTTTGTTCGTGGACTATGCCTGTCCATTACCCTGTGGGTAATAATTTGAAGAGGTGCTTAACTAGATTCCATTCTTGACAGACCATTCCATAATCTTGGAACCTATAAATGCTAATGCATTATCTGATATGATAGTGGCTAGCACACCAAACCTGGTCACTATTTCTTCATAAAAGTCTAGTATGTTAGACTCACTTGCCTCTTTGAGCGCTACTGCTTCGGTCCACTTGGTGAAATAGTCCGTCGCCATGAGAATCCACTTGTGGCCTTGACTCGAATTGGGATTGATGACTCCAATGAAGTCCAGTCCCCATTGCATGAATGGCTGATCTACTGAAATTGGATGAAGGGGCAGCGCTGCTAACCTTCCTTTCCCTGTGAAGAATGCACATTTCTTGCATTTCTTAACCCATGAGTAGCAATCATTGAATACAGTAGGCCAATAGTAACCAGCTTTCATGATTTTGAGAGTCATTATCGTGGGGGGAAAAGTGGCCTCCTGCCTCCCCGTCATGGAACTCATGTAAGATCCTCTCAACTTGACCTGTTCCAATGCATCTTAATAGAACACCATGGATGTCTTTCTTAAACAAGATACCATCAACAAGCACATATGGAATGGCTTGTAATCTAAAGTACCTCCTCTTTGCTTTGCTCATTTCTGGAGGGCATAGGCCTGTCTGTAGGAAGTGTATCATATTCTGAGTCCAACAGGGAGTGGGCACATCATCATTTTCCTATTCTTGACCATCCTGTAGTACCAAGATAGCCTCTTTTCCATTACCTACTTCAACTTGCTGACTCAAGGCTAGTTGTTCGCATAGTCCCTTCCCACGTACTAGTTTGGTGACCTTAATCTCGATGTCATATTCCATGACATGGGTTATCCATCCTGCACGTTTCTCATTCAGATCCTTGTTTAGAAGGAAGTCCTTGACTCCCGCATGGGAGACCAATAATTGGATCTTGTTGTTTGAGACTAGGTGCTTGAATTTCTTTAAACTCCTAATCACTACAAGTACATGCTTTTCAATGAAAGAGTACCTAGTTTTGTATTCCTCCAAGCCTTGACTGAAGAAAGTAACTGGTTGTTCTAATCCTTCTTTGTTTTGTTGTGCCAGGATTACAGAAATTGTGTCTCCACCACCAAAGGCATATAGCATGAAACCCTTGGAGAAGTCTGGATTGACGAGAGTGGGAGCTTGAGATATAGCCTCTTTTATTGCCTCAAAACTTGCCTTGCCTTCAAATTTCAACTTAAATGCCATGCTCTTTTTTAACATCAACGTTATTAGCTTTACGAGAGCTGCAAAGTTTGGAACAAACCTGCAGACAAAATTGATCCTTCCCAAGAAGCTTTGAAGAGCCTTCTTGTGACTTGGCAATGGCAACACTCAAATTACTTCAACTCTTTCTGGGTCAATCGTCAATCCCTCTTTTGAAACAATATGGCCTAGAAGTTTTCCCTCATGAGCTAGGAATATGCATTTTTTTGGATTTAATGATACCCCAAATCTTCTACACCTCTGAAATACCTGCCTCAGATGAAAGAGGTGATCCACTACATTTTTGGAGAATACAATGATGTCATCAAGATATATCAGAACTATTTTATTGATCAACCCCTTGAATGCCATATCCATTGCCCTTTGGAAAGTGGCTCCAGCATTTGATAGGCCAAATGGCATCTTCTTGTAGGCATATGTGCCCCATTTGGTTGTGAAGGTTGTCTTGAACTGGTCTTCCTCCTTCACCATAATCTGATTGTAGCCTGAGTAGCCATCAAGTAGTGAAAACCTCTCGAGCCAGCCACAACTTGCAAGATTTGCTCCATGGAAGGGAGTGGGTAATGGTCCTTGAGAGAGGCTCTATTCAAGTCTCTGAAGTCAACACACAATCTGATCTCTCCACTCTTCTTTCTGATTGGAACTAAGTTGGCAACCCAACTAGAATGCTTGATTGGGAATATGATCCTTGACTCAATCAGCTTGTCCAATTCTTTCCTCATGAGAGGCTCCATGTGTGGATTGACTGGTCTTTGTTTCTGCCTGACAGGCTTAGTATTTGGATCCAATTCGATGGTATGCTGAGCTAAGTTGGGATTGAAACCTTTCAAGTCTTCATAGCTCCAAGAAAACACGTCAGGGAACTCTTGACACAGTTGTATGAACTCATACCTTTCTTGTTCAGTTGTCATCCTTCCGATTTGCAATGGTTTGTTCTCTTCTACCAAGATGGATACTAAATCCTCTCTTGACCTAAATATTTGCTTTCTCCTTTCTAAACTGATCATTGGGATTAAAAATGGACTCCAAAGTGATAAGTCCCTTGGGCAGCTTGTTAGTTCTCAAATTGTAACACTTGGTCACCATATTGTTGTTCCAATTTTTCTTGATTCTTGGCTGAGAACTCAGCTTCTTCTTGCAAGAAATGGATGATTTGTTGGTCATTCTCAAACACTTGCCAACTGACATTGTTATCTGGCACTGAAGGCCTCACAATCACATGGATGTTTGGCTATACCTTGTCTTTTTGAATGCTTTCCACAATGTCAAAGGCTGCCCCTACTGCTGCAAGCCTGTCAGCAGCTTGATTCTCTTTCCTAAGAATGGATTTGATGCCAAAACCTTCAAAATCTTCCATGAGGTCCCACACCCTGTTCTTGTAGCACTTGAGTAGATCATTTTTGGTAGCATGCTATCCCTTGACCTAATTTACAATCAATTCACTGTCCCCAAAGACTTGCAAGTTCTTTATTTTCTTCTTGATTGCCCAATGCATCCCTTATACCAAGGCTTCATATTCGGCAGTGTTATTGGAGCATGCAAACTGAAATCTAAAAGTAGAATAGTACTTTACTCCTTGAGGTGAAACAAGCATGGCTCCACCTCCTGCACCTTGTCTACTCCTTGATCCATCAAAAAATAGCTGCCATACCTCATTGTCATCCTTGTGGTTTGGCTTGGTGATACTAGGAATAGGTTGATTCTCTTCGTGTATACAATAGACCCCTAGCTCAAATTCTTCCACTTCTTGATAAGGATCAAAAGCATGTATCTTTTTTTCCCATTCATCAAGAGTTAGATCTAGGATGCTTCCAACCTTAGTGTCAGCTTCATCGGAGCTTGGGTGATCTTCTTGATCAAATGCTGAGCAATTGGCATTAATCTGACTTGGAGTGTAAGGCTCAATATGAAAGTTTGCAATAGGTTCTGACATGATTGTAGCTTTGGTTCCATACCTCATTCTAAACAACATGTGTGACCAATCAGCAGAAAGATAGCCTCCAATTTTGGCTGTGAAGTCTCTTGACAAACATAGGGCAAAGAGTGGTGGAAGGTCTATGACCGATACATCTTGTAAAACAACAACATTTGGACATGCATGCAAGGTAAGACTCGTGTTTTTAATCACTCCAACTATTGCTACCGTTGTCCCATCTAGCTTCGCACTACCCTTTGGATATTGTTTCATACTTTTGGAGCCCTAGCTGATCGCCTATTTGTTTAGGCATCACCGAGCTACTTGCCCCGAGTCTACCATCCAATTTTGTACTAGCTGATTTCCAATGATTAATGAAACATAGAAAGGAGGGGGTTTCAAAATTTTACCTTCTATCCTCCATGATTTCCCTCAGTGGGTAGTATTTGTAAGAACTTTGTCTTGCATCCGAACTTGTTGATTCGAAGTTGGCCATCCTTCATGGCAACTTGCAGCAGATCTCTCCGGCTGGGATGGATAGGGATTCCCACATTGATATATTGATGTTTGTCTTCTTCATCCGATCAATGATACTTTGAATGGTGATGAAGAATCTTTTTGCTATCCCTTTGCTTGTACATTCACTCCTTGCATGTGGGCAGCAACAACTAGTATTTGAGGTGGCCCGGGGTGTTTCTTGGCTGCCCTTGTGCATTTGAAACTGGATTTTGCTTGCCAACCATTTGTGGAGCCATGGAAGGTTGTGGATTGGTTGGGGCTAATGGCTGTTCTTCACCCAAATTCCTCCTTTTTTACCTTGTGTTGGCTACAACACCTTGAGAAACTGCCTGGTTCATGCCACAAAAATCCTCTGCTTGCCAATTTACCAATGTGGTGTCATTTGGGGCTGATTGCTATTGGAATGTTTCTTGTTGTTGGTTGTTTCCTTGACTGCCCTCACCCTCCACACCAGTAGTTATCACCATTAATTCTTGATTGAGAGCACCATTGAAGCACATGGATTGGTTAGGAGGCTCATTGCATGGAAAACACCAATCATACTCCCGGCAATGTTGTTTTGTGTTGGCACCAATGCCTTAGAGGCAGAGCGATATGGCATTTGGATTATAGGGCTGAAATGGTCTATTGGCGGAGGCCTTGTTTGATTTATATTTGCAGCTGGATTAGGAGGCCTTTGTGGTTGGTATGGTTGCTTGTTAGGCTGAGCTCGGGTTGATAAGAAGGTCTAAAACCTTAGGCCTGTTGCCTCTTGAGAGTAACTAGCTCATTGCCTAGGTTTTACAATTGCTTCATGACTTCTTGAAGCTCATTTGGGGCACTTGGAGATGAAGTGGAAGCTTCATTTGAACTCTGATTTCTAGGAGTGGGAGAAGGAGCCAAATTAGGTGCTTGATTGGTGTTTAGACTCTCTAAACTTGGAAACAATGGCATGGGAGGTCTAGGGGCAAGTTTTCTAGCTTGGATCAAACAATTTTCAGCCCTAATGGCAATGCTATAAGCCATAGGGATAGTTATGCCTCCCATGGACTGAATCAACATAGAAATATCAGAATTTAGAGCTTTGAGATAGTAGAGAAAAACACCTTCTGCCGTTGGCTTGCCACTAGAATTCTCTCCTAAGTCTTTTGAAATCTGAAGTTGAAATCGGTCAGCTACTCATTGGGAGCTCTCTTGATGGTTTTCCGCATACTCCAAAAGAGACAAGTTGTCTCCCTTTTCTCCAAATTGCTCATGAAGTGCTATACATAGCTGATTCCAATTTGTGATAGAACTAGCTCCAAGGCTTCTAAACCATTGCAATGCTTTCCCCTTGAATGAAGATGCCAAAGAACTTGGCATACCCACATGCATCTCATTGATTTCATGGATTGCACAAAGGTTAGCGATATCTTTAACATGATCACCTGGAGTAGTCTGATTTTCTCCAGTGAAGTATGGAATGTTCTTCAAGGCTGCAATAGGAATTGGATGTTGTGCATTGAGGGCAAGTGGGCTGCTGCCTGTGAAGTTGACATAGGGGTTGTTTTGTGCCATTCTAATTGGTCTTAAAATCCTTGTTGAGTGATCGAATGAAAGGCCTACCAAGTGGAGGAGTTGAGAGAGTTTTGTTTGGTGGAGATGGAGACATTTGAATCCTTCTTCCTCTTTTCTTTCTTCTTGGAGATAATTGCAGGTATTCAAACAACACCTCTTCTTCTCCAACTCTTGACCTTGTGGTGACTCTTCTCACGAGTTTTCAGGCCTGCACTACGAAAACCAATTGGTTCTTCCCTTGGAGTTTCCAGATATGCAAATAATAGCTCTTTTCAAGCAAGAAAATTGCAGCAGATGCACATCAACCTCATTGCAATGAAAATGAGACCTCTAGGGTCCCACAGTGCATGCCAAAACTATTGATGTAAAATCATAAAGCACCCCTAGATGCTTTGATCGATTTCTAGGTTGATCACTCTAGCATCCAGGTGTGATTGCACAACATGGAATCATTTTTCCAAGTGTGGGACTTGTAAAATGAGAAAGGATTCTCTAGAGAAGGCTAGTTCCTATTCCTCTGTTCGATGCACACAAAAAACGTAGAGGTTTTACTCAAAACCTATTCTAATCTTGCCAAGAGACAGGGTAAGAAGATGCATAAAAATAAACCTAAGCTAACGAGAGTGATGCACCAAGGAATGAAGAACACCTATTTTGCCAATAAACATAGACCATTCAAATGTGATGCAAGATCATGCACAGATAACAAAATTTGCAAAGTGAAAGACTAGGAGGATGTAAATAAACATAGATAGGGTTGAGAATCATCCATGTACATGCATTACTTGCTCCAAAGATTGATACAATACACTACAAAATGCTAAGAGGTAGAGTCGCATTACAGTTTCAAATGGGAGGTTCGAACTCCACAAATTCACCTGATAGAGAGAAGAAGGGAGGAGCAAAATAGGAAATGTTCGACCTTTAGAAAGAAGCCCCTCCTTACAATATATAGGAAGAATGAGAGAGGGAAGAGAGAAGAAAGTCAGATCTACCCCAACCACTTCTAGGTCACATTTAGCTCATCTTATTATGGCAGAAGTGGTGAATCCTGGCAAAACGGTGGACTGTCTAGCAGAAACGGTGAACTGTCTGTTGTATTAAAGCTGGTTGTTGAAATGTCGCTTCTGTCTATTATTACATGCCAGAGGCGTTTCTCAATTTTCTCTCTCCAAACTGAACCAAAATGCAAGATTGACCCCAGAATCATGTAGAGAATTTCACCAGCTTTCCATTGATATAAAGAACGTGAAAATCTGAGCTCTGGATCGAAAGTTATGGCGATCTGAAGATTTTAGGGCAAAAACAGCAAAAACGGATTTTGAATTTTTTCCGCGCTCTGCCACCTGGATGACACGTGTCGGGCGCTGATTGGATGAGCAATTCTCTCTCCTCCACCTTTCCGTGGGTTTCCCTTGAAAATTTTGACTTTTCTATAACTTTGGAAAATTTTCCATTTTTTTCCACGCGCCCCCGCCCCTTGGGACACGTGGCATGATCTGGTTGGAGGACGGGGTGCGGGGTCATCCTTGTCTTTTAATTTTTTGGCCCAAGAATTTTGTAAAATTTTTCTAAGTATTTCCCTGGCTCCGAACTCCTCACCTTAGGACACGTGTCATGCTTTGATTCGTCTGCGGGTCTCCCAGCTTTTCGCGTCCCTCGCATCCCTTTGGCCTCGGCTGTCCCAAACTGCCTGGGACAAATATCTCCGAACCGCCCAATTCAGGCTTCTTTGTCCCCTTTTGCGACTAAGACACGTGGCGGGATTTGATTGGCTCTCGGCTCTTTCAGCTTTTTGCATCCCACATGTCCCTTTGGCCCAAATGTTCCAAAGGAAAGTTCCCTGTTTCGGCCGATCCAGGCGGTTTGCATCCTCCGCGTACCTTTGTTCCAACCGTCTGGACTGCCTTAGTCGATTTTCTCTCGTATTTTGGCCTCAAGCCTAGCTCTTTGCAAATTTTTCACATAATTTTAAAACGTTGTATTTTCTTCTTGGATAGGAGGTTAGAGAGAAACCGAGGGGACCCCAAAACATGATTTAAGGCCTTGAATCAATCTACTTGCACGGGACTTAAAAATCGATGCATGTTATCAAAATTACCTTGGGGGAAATTTTGACAACAGAAATATAATCATACGTTTTGGTATACCAAGTATCATATTGAATATCTTGTACATGATGGATAGTAGGAATATCGGTGTTATTGTAAGATGTTTGATCAATTTTTTATATGACAACGAAGAGCTTAGAATTATCCAAAGGTGATAAAGGGATGAGAGAGGTAAGAAATAAAATGGTGCCCACATTTTTTAGATGAATGAGGGGTGGTCTAGATCTTATAATGGTCAAATATTTTAAAGAGATCTTCAATGATGGTTTTATATTTTTCAAGATTTAATTTTTACATTGATGATTCTTTTGATTTGATTGATGGCAAGTGCGAATTCCCGTAGATGTCCAAGATTTATATTCCTAGGAAGGAGGCTATTTGGAGTCTCATGATGAGAGATTGATATTATACCATGTTATTTTTGCAATCAAAGTTTAGTTTAAAGGATAGCAAAATAGAGGTGTCCTAAGGGGGATTATGACTATTCCAACACCCCCTTATTTACATTTAGACCCATAAACAAAAGGTCATTTTGAGAGGGGAGTTATCGGGTTAATGGTGTTGATAGATTCTTTAGGGAAATATTAAGAATGGGATTTGATTAGTAGGAAGGGAGCTTCACCAATTGATCAAGAATGACCCGCCCCTTGATGGAATTTTGAGAGATGAATTCAAGGTCAAAATCTATCATGATCATGAGCCATATTTTTATATGATCATTGTGAGATTCTTTACGCTACATGGATTTAAGTAGATTAAAATTTCTAACTACATATGTTTTCTGATTGAGAAGATAGTGATGAAGTTTAGAAGTTTCTAAGTAAAGGCACAACAAAACTTCTCTACTTTAGAATAACAAGTTTCATACTCTTGAAGGGCGTGACTTATGTAGTGAGACAACATTTTCCTTACCATGTTCATCTCGATGTTCCATCAAAGGTCGCAAGGCATGGTTAGTAGTGGATATATAGAGATAGAAGACCCCTTATGTGGGGTTGTAAGCACCGGTGGTGATAAGTGGTATTATTTAAGGGTGTCAAATGTCTGTTGATAGTCATTTTACCACATAAAGTAGATATATTTTTTGAGAAGGTGATGGAAAGGTTGACAACGGTTTGATAGTTGAGAGATAAAGTGATGTTTGATTGAATGTTTCCTTGAATATTGTGGAGTTGTTTAATATTTGATGGAGGAGGCATTTCAATAACGACCTTAACTTTGGAATATTAAAATTCAATTCCTCTAATAGATATAGTGAATCCTAAGATTTTTCCTATGATAAATTTAAATACACATTTTTGAGGTTAAGGGGCAGAAATAATTATAATATATGTGCAAATATCACATTGAGGAAAATTGAGTTGTCTCTTTGGTGTTTGGATTTACCTAAGAGATCTTCCACATATTCTTATACATTTTTTGGATGACATCATGCAAAATGTAAGTCATCATGTGGCTGATAAATAGCTCCTGCATTTTTAGGCCAAAGGGCATTACTCTATAGTAGAAGGTTCCCCATGGGGTGATAAAGGATGTCTTATGTTGGTATTTTGGTGTGATGAAGATTTGATTATAACTAGAGAAACCATCTATAAGAGACAACATTTCATGTCTTGTTGTTAGATCGATGAGCTGATCGATGTTAGGTAGGGGAAAATTATATTTTGGGAAAGTGAGGTTAAGGTCTTAAAAGTCTGTACATATGCGTAATTTCCTAGTGGATTTAGTGATAGGTACGATATTAGAAATGCATTGAGTATAATATATAGGTAGTATTAAATTAGCGAGAGAAGAGGTGTTGAAGTTCCTCAACTAATAGTTCAATTTGAGGACGTATCCTAAAACCTTTTGCTTTATGGGCATAGAATCTAGGATATTGATGATGTTAGGGTCTATACTAGGAATATTGTTTCACCATTTTCTTTACGTTTTCTTAATGTGACGAAATAGATAAGGGTGTGGGTCGAGGAGGAATACTGTTGTGTTGGTTTGGAGATTGATGCGCATGTTCGACTTCTCGATCGATGCTTGTTGTGAAAGCTTCTTCTTGGTTGGGAGGAACTACCTGAAATAGAAAACAAGACCACCAAATAAGAGTTAAATTATATATGACAATGGACTACCTAGTGTATGCTAGATCCGAGAAGTGTGATACTCCCTAGAAGGATATCAATCCACTATTTTTATAATACAAATATGAAATAACTTAAATACATACATAAACGAATCTAGTGCTAGTATTTTGATTTAGGTACCTCAGATCACTATTAGTATAGATCCAATTAAATATTAAAAACTATGTGGGTCAAAGTCTTCTCAATGTCAAGTTACGGGTTGTTCGGTGATGTGCGAGTCACGAAAGGGTCTTAGGAAGGTTGGGTAAGGTTTTTGGGTTATCTTGGTTGGTAATTGGTCACTGGTTTACATAGTGTTGGAAAACATAGAGACCAACATCGTTTGAGGTATGACCAACCACAGTTAGGTAGAATTGACGATGGTTATGGGTAAATCTGTATGTACCCAAAATTGTATGGGTACCATCTTTGCTAGAACAATGTTACACATGCCCCAATGATGATATAGGTCTCCTCGCAAGGTGTTTGGGATCCGGAAAATCTCTCCAAGTGTACATTAACATCCCACATGCCCCACTTAGCCTCTGCATGCTTTGTTTTTCTCTTTTCCCCTCTTTTCCTTTACATTTTTGTCTTCAATGATTTAAACCGCCGCCACTGCCCAGGTGGTGGTCTCGTGACCTCCGCCTGAGTAGTGCGGCATGTTATGTTTATGGAGCCTATTTGCATGTTAGAATGTGGTACACCTTCTATGTGTTACACTTGGGTATTTTACAATGGTCCCGCCACCGGTGAGTGGGTCAGGGGGTTCGGGGTGAAGCCCTAAAGCAAATTTTCATGGGTGGTTTATTAACCCATGGGTAATGGGTAACCGTTATGGGTTGTTTTTGGGCCCATGGTTTCTTTGGTCTTTGCCCATTGTTTTGATACCCATGGTTTTTTCCTTGGTTTTGATACCCATGGTTTTGTATCAAACTTCTTAAGCGATTGTCTATTTATATGGTCTTATGCATATGATAGATGTACAAGTAAACGTATTGCAGATGTGTGTTTTGAATTTGGGTGTGAATTATGTAGAGTTTGTTGAGCATAGCTCCAAATGGATATGGGTATTGTATTGAGAGAGTGGAGGCTTGTAATAAAATCGAGCAAGTGATTCTTGGTGGACGTAGCCCAAATTGGGTGAACCACATTAAATCTTGTCTCTCTTGTGTTGTGTTATTTATTCTGCACTTTTATTTGAGATCTATAATATTTTCTGCATATTAGTTTCTATTGTTGCGATTATGTAAGGGATTATTCTACATATTTTATCTCTTATTTCCTAACAATTGGTATCAGAGCCTGGTTTGGTTTGCTAAAGTGTTGAATCACAGGAAATTTTTTAGCTTGAGTGGGAGCTATGGTAGATGAAGGAAGATCTAGGGTTGATAAATTCAATGGGAATAATTTCAGTCTTTGGAAGATGCAGATGGAAGATTACCTTTATCAAAAGGATCTTTATACTCTGCTGTCTGAGAAGGTGAAAAACCCTTGAGTATGACAGATGCAGGGAATGAGATTTCTTTGGATAGGAAGACACTTGGGACAATCTGGTTGTGTCTTGCATCTTCAGTATTATTTAATGTTTCAAAGGAAAAGACTACAAAAGATCTAATGGATGCATTAGGGAAGTTGTATGAAAAACCCTCTGCCTCTAACAAGATATTTTTAATGAAAAAGTTGTTTAATATGAAGATGTCTAAGAATAGTTCAATAGCAGATCATTTAAATGATTTCAATACGGTTATGAATATGCTATGCTAGCTTCACTACATATAATTTTATGAAGAAGTTAGGGCTTTATTAATTATGTGCTCTTTCCCGAGAGTTGGAATAGCCTGGTAATGGTGGTAAGTAACTCGGTTCCAGCTAACTCGAAGTTGAAGTTTGAGGATGTTGTAGGGGTGATTCTAAGCGAGGAAATGCGAAGAAAAAGCTCTGGGAATCTTCTACTTCAAGGAATGCTTTGACAGTGGAAACTAGAGGGAGATAGAAGAATAGAGGAAACCGTGGAAAATCAAAAGATCGGGCAAGGTCAAAATCCAAGAACAAGATTGTATGTTGGAATTGTGGAAAGCCTGGGCATGCAAAGGACTGTTGGGAGCTTCGGGATAAGAAGAAACAACTGGAAGAAAACAAGGAGGCAAATGTGGCATTGGGCATTGGGTAATGTATGTCGTGAGGAAAAACTTTCTTCTCTATGTATGGGGTTTTTTTGTCCTTAGATTATAACTAAACCATTTTTATCTTATCTAAAAACATAAATTCCAATTTAGTGTTTACCTTCTTTGACAACTTTTCCTTAATATGAACTTATTTAGAAAAAGAAAATTTGTGTGGGGTCCACATACTTTCACATGTTCTATTATACCTTTCTGGAAATATAGAGGAGTCCTCTATAACATAAAATCATCACTTTTTCAAAAATAATAAAAACTGGGATGGTACAAGCAATCTTCTCTAAGTCACTCCTAGCTAGGGTTTCCAACCACTTTACCTTGTTAACGATCATTTATAAAAAAATGACTATCAAACTACCTAATTTTTATTGTGAAATATTCATAAATGACCATAAAATATATTCCAAATATCTTAGGTCCCCATGTACAACACACAATTCACAACGAGAATTAGAAGGTTAACTTTTGCTTTAAAAACACATTATTTCTTACCCATTTTTGCCAAAACTTGCATCTTTAAATTCCCATGAAATAATGACATAAAAATTTTCATGAAGCATCGTGAAAACATCCTATAACTTTCCATACTCACCATGTGGTCCGAAAATATCTTAAAATCTCCACCACAATGCCTTACCTATGTTAAACTCGCTTGTTTCTCACCTACTTATTTCCTAAAGAGCTTGAAACATCACCAAAAATTTGAGAAATGACCTTAAACTCGTCATACACCTCAAGTAAAATTTCACCATGCTTCTACCATGCTCCAAAAATACTTATTTGGTACAAAACTCACATATCTACCTCATTGTGCATGCTCCAAAGATAGAATCAAGACTCGGAATGACTTGACTCAATAATAAAAAACCATGACCTGGCCTTGTTGACCCTATGTAGACCTATAGATACACCTGAAACATCATACCGGACATTGTTTACCTCATGAAAACCTTCAATCATCTCAAGAATACCAATACTATGACCATGCAAGTCAAAACCATGTCGGACACCACGACAACCACAAGGGGTTTATTAGCTAGGAAATATCCTAGCATGTGGGTTCATATTGAGGTAATTAAAATTAATAAAATTAAATTCAATATACCAGTAGACATTAGGGGTGAAAGGGTTTAATTTATTAATGTTTTGAATCATGTGTTGGGGGTAGGCTAGAGAGGTCTAAAGGAAATGGAGGTTTAATTTTAGTATAAAATAAAAGATTTGAACCCTATTTTTAAAAAGTAAATACCTTAAAATTGTAAAAGGAGTGTGGTCATAAATTAAATTATACTCTCTTATATAATGAAGAAATATATATTCTTAACTAATATATAATAAGGTGGTAGAAAACTAGAATTGAGTATGCTTTTCAACACAAGTGATATTATTTCACCATCTCAATTTTTGAAGAACTATTGACAAATGATTAAAAATTAACATATATAAGGTGATTTGTAATAGGTATTTAATGGATTCAAACTATCCTTCAAGAGGAAATCCATATTAAAAATATTCAAGAGGAATATAATATATATTTTTTCTAATATATTAGGGTAGAAATAAAAGGGGTAAATAAAATTTTAATTAAAAAAATGGGTAAGTAAGGTACATGGAAAAAATAGGGAGTATTTTCATTCTAATAATATAATAGAAGGGGGTATTATCAATTGAATAATTAGAGGTAAAAACTAGAATTAATGGTATTCTTTAATACCCTTCGAACGCACGTGTTATACCATACTTTTACTAAGTGAATCCCCAGACGACAACTCACCAAATCTAGACACTATCAATAAAACTTCATTTTGACTCTAAAATAGACCTCATGGAGACTCATGCAACCTCATGACACCATTTTCCATCAATGGACTTGACATCAATGAAAAAAACAAACAAACAATTTCCAACAATATTTTTTTATTTATATATGAGGTTCTCTAAAGCCCTTGATGATGTATAGAATTTTTGATATCTTTGTGTGTGTGTGTGTGTGAGAGAGAGAGATTTTTATGTTATGTTTTAGTTCTATTTATTATTTTTATGTGATGTATTATGGAAATGTTTTAAAATTTATATGTTTTAATATGATTTTGATAATATTAGATATGGTTGTGACAAATGGTGATATTTTTGTATGATTGTTGCATTATGATGGATATGAACATGATGTGGAATGTTCGCTTTCTTACTATTCCTAACATATATATAGTGTTTTATGGTAAATTTATTGTATCTTTGATACCACATGTGTGACCTTGTTATTAATGTTAACATATCACTCACAATGGGCAATCATATTAGGATCATAGATGGATGTAGGAAAGTTATGTGTACTCTTTTCTGACATGGGAAAGGTTTATATGTAACGAGCATTGGAAAATGGGTATTTATTGATGGTTCCTAGGACTTTTCCCAACTATATTATATATTTCACAAGTTGATCAATTTGGGAAGCTTGTGTTTTATGGGAAAGTTGATCGATGTAGGAATATTTCTTGGGATGGTTGATTTTTTAATTTTTATATGAGGGTTGATCGATGTGGGAAGCCCTTTTGATAAAAGGAATGATTAATGTGGGAAGTCCATTTTTATATTTTGATTTTGTACCAATCCTTTGAGGGAGTGGTCTATAATTTTATTGAATTTTTATTTTATGGTGGCCATCTTCCAAGGGAGAGGTCAATGATTTTATTTGATTATAATTTTTATTTTGATAGTTTTCCTTGTCCATCCTATAGATATTTTTATTTTTGGATCTAAGGGTGAGATTGGTAACCATTTATAAGGGGATGAGTAAAATTACAATCTATAATTATATCTTTATCATGTCATTAATAGGGTAGGTGGAGATAGTGTGTGAGTAATGATTGCGGTGGTACCGTTGTAGGGAAATTTTCCATGTGGAATATGCTATGAGTAGAGCCGTGGTGCCCATATTTAAGGTTATAAGTGGTATGTTGTTAGAAGATAACATAATTCTAAGTCATTACAAGAGTGAGACAATGAGAGGAATTATAGAGGGACGTATTAGTTTGAATAAGATCTCATGATTCTATATGTTAGCAATAAAACAACTACAAGTGTAGTGCATTAAGAGGCTCCTTTTCAAGTTTACCATCAAGGGAGGCTAAACGATAAGCTCTAAACCCATATTTATGAGTGATAATATATGGTCCAAGATAGTTAGTAGAAAATTCCCCATGTTTATTATTTTCCATGTTAGTGACATGTTTATTTTCTTTGAGAACAAGATCGCTAATGTTACATTCAAGTTGTTTGAGATGTTTTTATATGCTCTTTTGATTCATTCTTGATAAATGTTGATATGTTCAAGGGAAGTTAGATGATGTTCATGTATCAATTCTAATTTTAATAAGAGTTCTTGATGATATTCTTCTTATGGGATAAAATATTTAAGAGAAACACGTAAGGATGGGATCTTAAATTACAGAGAAAGAACAACTTTGGTGACATATACTAAGGAAAAGGGCGTAGCATCTATAGGGGTTTGAAAGCTAGTAAGATATGACCATAATGTAAATGGGATTTGAAGATGCCAATCTCTACTGGTTTGATAAACAATTTTTCTAAGAATTTTGTTGAGGTTTAATTGAAAGCTTCAGATTAGCTATTAGCTTGTGGATAATAAGGTGCTGAAAACCTGAGTTTTTTTTTGTAAGTTTCACACATTTTTTTATCTTTCTTATTTTTGAATGATTTACCATTATCTATGATTATTTATGAGGTATTCCAAAGTAATGAGATAATGTGATTATGTATGAAGTCAATGATTTTATTTTCTTTAGTGGAGATAAGGGGGATTGCTTCTACCTAATTTATAAAATATTTAGTTGTTGTAATGATGCAATTATGTCATTATGATGAATGAGGGTTGATAAGGCCAATGAGATCAAGACCCCATTATGAGGTCAAGCATTTGATGCACTTGATAAGGCCAATGAGGTCAAGCATTTGATGAACTTCTTGACATAGTCAAAATAGTCCCGGTTAAGTGTAGGCGGTAGTAGTCCATGCGTAGGATCCATTTAGCAAAAATAAACCACCGATGTGTCCACCACATATGTATTCATGAAATTCTTTGATAACTAGACAAGCCTCGGGAGTTTTAAGATAGAAAAATAGGAGTCCATCAAATCCTCTTTTGTAAAGGAAACCCCCTCCTATGACATCATGAGATTTGCATTGTTGGAAATATATTTTACCTTTTATGAATAGATATGAAGGCATTTTTCTCGTGGAAATTGTTGATGCAAAATCACAAGACTTCGGACGTTGATCGATTTCTAGGTTGATCAATCTAGCATCTAGTGTGATTGCACAACATGGAATCCTTTTTCCAAGTGTGGGACTTGTAAAATGAGAAAGGATTCTCCAGAGAAGTTTGGTTCTTATTCCTCTGTTCAGATGCACACAAAAATGCAGAGGTTTTACTCAAAACCTAATCTAATCTTGCCAAGGAGACAGGGTAAGAAGATGCATAAAAATAAACCTAAGCTAACAGAGGTGATGCACCGAGGAATGAAGAACACCTATCTTGCCAATAAACACAGACCATTCAAATGTGATGCAAGATCATGCACAGATAACAAAATTTGCAGTGAAAGACCAGGAGGATGCAAATGAACATAGAGAGGGTTGAGAATCATCCACAGACATGCATTACTTGCTCCAAAGATTGATACAATACACTACAAAATGCCAAGAGGTAGAGTCACATTACAGTTTCAAATGGGAGGTTTGAACTCCACAAATTTTCCTGATAGAGAGAAGAAGGGAGGAGAAAAACAGGAAATGTTCGACCTTTAGAAAGAAGCCCCTCCTTACAATATATAGGAAGAATGAGAGAGGGAAGAGAGAAGAAAGTCAGATCTACCCCAACCACTTCTAGGTCACATTTAGCTCATCTTATTATGGTAGAAGTGGTGAATCTCGGCAAATGGCGGATCTGCCTAGCGTAAAAGCAGTGAATCGTCTGTTGTATTAAAGCTAGTTGTTGAAACGCATACTTCTATTATTACATGCGGAGGCGTTTCTCAATTTTCTCTCTCAAAACTGAACCAAAATGCAAGATTGACCCTAAAATAGTGTATATAATTTCACCATCTTTCCATTGATATAAAGAACGTGAAAATCTGAGCTCGGATCAAAAGTTATGGCGATCCAAGATTTTAGGGCAAAAATAGGCAAAAACGGATTTTGAATTTTTTTCCGCTCGCCACCCGGATGAGAAATTCTCTCTCCTCCACCTTTCCACGGGTTTCCCTTGAAAATTTTGACTTTTCTATAACTTTGGAAAATTTTCCATTTTTTCCAGCGCCCGCCACTTAGGACACGTGGCATGATCTCGGTTGGAGGACGGGGTGCGGGGTCATCCTTGTCTTTTAATTTTTTAGCCCAAGACTTTTGTTAAATTTTCCTAAGTCTTTCCCTGGCTCCGAACTCCCCGCCTTAGGACATGTGTCATGCTTTGATTCGTCCGCGGTCTCCCAAATTTTTGCATCCTCGCGTCCCTTTGGCCTGGCTGTCCCCAAACTGCACAGGGACAAATATCTCTGAACCGCCCAATTCAGGCTTCTTTGTCCCTTTTGCGACTAAGGCATGTGGTGGGATTTGATTGGCTCTCGGCTCTTTTGGCTTTTTGCATCCCACGCATCCCTTTGCCTAAATGTTTCGGATGAAAGTTCCCTGTTTTGGCCGATCTGGGCGATTCGCGTCCTCCGCATACCTTTGTCCCAACCGTCTCTGACTCAGGTATCTTAGTCAATTTTCTCTGTATTTCGGCCTCAAGCCTGGCTCTTTGCAACTTTTTCACATACTTTTAAAACGTTGGGTTTTCTTCTTGGACAGGAGGGTTAGAGAGAAACCGAGGGGACCCCCAAAACATGATTTCAGGCCTTGAATCATTCTACTTGCTCGGGACTGACAATCTGATGCATGTTATCAAAATTACCTTGGGGGAATTTTGACAACAGTTTGGCGACTCAGCGGGGTCACCTGCCTGCTAGGTAGAAGATCAGTGGCCTTTTAACAATCCATTGGGCATGGAGTAATAACCTGAAACCAACCTGATTTCTGATCCCGATCCTGATACTGCAACTCATTCTTCGAGAGCACTCTGAACTGTAGAAATTCAACCTGAGAGTGACAAAACCTGTGCCAAAGCACTTAGGAAAAATAAACCTAACTACAACAAGAAAATGTGCATACGCACTTAGAGGAACTGAAATCTAGGCTAATATTTACAAGGGTAAACCTTTTCCTTTTTAGTAGAAATGTTTAAGATAGATTCTATTAACTCGGAATCGAGTTCTTCTCCATCCAATGTAGACAATTGGAAGGCATTACCACTTTTACATCTCGTGACCATGTAGGGGCTGCTCCAAATGGCATCAAACTAGGAATGCCTTCCAAGTTTCACCCGATCTGCATCCCATTTCGTAACTAGGTCCCCCTCCTAGAAGGTCCTTGCTCCCGCCTTCTTGTCAAACCATCTTTTACTAAGGTCTGATCCTTTTCAATCATCGAACTACATGTTCTCTTATTTCTTCCAATTCCATCAACTCTCGGTACTGGCCTCCATTGGTTTGAACTCGCATAACTCCAACCGCTTCATGAGCTCCAATGCTGGAAGTTCTAATGATATAGGCACACCGCTCTTTCCCATAGACCAATTTGTAGGAGAACTACCTGTAGACCTTTTGGTGTTATCCTGTCACCCCATAATGTTGATTTTAGCTTGGTATGCCATGTCCTTTCGTTTTCATCCGAGTTCTTCTAATGATCCTTAAGAACTTTTTTTTTTCGTGGACTATGCTGTCCATTACCCCGTGGGTAATAATTTGAAGAGGTGCTTAACTAGATTCCATTCTTGATGAGACCATTCCATAATCTTGGAACCTATAAATGCTAATGCATTATCTGATATGATAAGTGGCTAGCACACCGAACCTCGGTCACTATTTCTTCATAAAAGTCTAGTATGTTAGACTCACTTGCTTCTTTGAGCACTACCGCTTCTGGTCCACTTGGTGAAATAGTCCGTTGCCATGAGAATCCACTTATGGCCTTGACTCGAATGGGATTGATGACTCCAATGAAGTCCAGGTCCCCATTGCATGAATGGATGATCTACCGAAATTGGATAAAGGGGCAGCGCCGTTAACCTTCCTTTCCTGTGAACAATGCACATTTCTTGCATTTCTTAACCCATGAGTAGCAATCATTGAATACGGAGGCCAATAGTAACCAGATTTCATGATTTTGAGAGTCATTACTCGTGGGGAAAAGTGGCCTCCTCGCCTCCCCGTCATGGAACTCATGTAAGATTCTCTCAACTTGACTGTTCTCCAATGCATCTTAATAGAACACCATGGATGTCTTTCTTAAACAAGATACCATCAACAAGCACATATGGAATGGCTTGTTATCTAAAGTACATCCTCTTTGCTTTGCTCATTTCTCGGAGGGCATAGGCCTGCTCAGGAAGTGTATCATATTCGAGTCCAACAGGGAGTGGGCACATCATCATTTTCCTATTCTTGACCATCCTAGTAGTACCAAGATAGCCTCTTTTCCATTACCTGCTTCAACTTGCTGACTCAAGGCTAGTTGTTCGCATAGTCCCTTCCCACGTACTAGTTTGGTGACCTTAATCTCGATGTCATATTCCATGACATGGGTTATCCATCCTGCACGTTTCTCATTCAGATCCTTGTTTAGAAGGAAGTCCTTGACTCCCGCATGGGAGACCAATAATTGGATCTTGTTGTTTGAGACTAGGTTCTTGAATTTCTTTAAACTCCTGATCACTGCAAGTACATGCTTTTCAATGAAAGAGTACCTAGTTTTGTATTCCTCCAAGCCTTGATCAAGAAAGTAACCGGTCGGTTGTTCTAATCCTTCTTTGTTTTGTTGTGCCAGGGATTACGAAATTGTGTCTCCACTACCAAAGGCATATAGCATGAAACCCTTGGAGAAGTCTGGATTGACGAGAGTGGGAGCTTGAGATATAGCCTCTTTTATTGCCTCAAAACTTGCCTTGCCTTCAAATGTCCACTTAAATGCCATGCTCTTTTTTAACATCAACGTTATTGGCTTTACGAGAGCTGCAAAGTTTGGAACAAACCTGCGGACAAAATTGATCCTTCCCAAGAAGCTTTGAAGAGCCTTCTTGTGACTTGGCAATGGCAACACTCAAATTACTTCAACTCTTTCTGGGTCAATCGTCAATCCCTCTTTTGAAACAATATGGCCTAGAAGTTTTCCCTCATGAGCCAGGAATATGCATTTTTTGGATTCAATGATACCCCAAATCTTCTACACCTCTAAAATACCTGCCTCAGATGAAAGAGGTGATCCACTACATTTTTGGAGAATACAGTGATGTCATCAAGATATATCAGAACTATTTTATTGATCAACCCCTTGAATGCCATATCCATTGCCCTTTGGAAAGTGGCTCCAACATTTGATAGGCCAAATGGCATCTTCTTGTAGGCATATGTGCCCCATTTGGTTGTGAAGGTTGTCTTGAACTGGTCTTCCTCCTTCACCATAATCTGATTGTAGCCTGAGTAGCCATCAAGTAGTGAAAACCTCTCGGAGCCAGCCACACTTGCAAGATTTGCTCCATGGAAGGGAGTGGGTAATGGTCCTTGAGAGAGGCTCTATTCAAGTCTCTGAAGTCAACACACAATCTGATCTCTCCACTCTTCTTTCTGACTGGAACTAAGTTGGCAACCCAACTAGAATGCTTGATTGGGAATATGATCCTTGACTCAATCAGCTTGTCCAATTCTTTCCTCATGAGAGGCTCCATGTGTGGATTGACTGGTCTTTGTTTCTACCTGACAGGCTTAGTATTTGGATCCAATTCGATGGTATGCTGAGCTAAGTTGGGATTGAAACCTTTCAAGTCTTCATAGCTCCAAGAAAACACGTCAGGGAACTCTTGACACAGCTGTATGAACTCATACCTTTCTTGTTCAGTTGTCATCCTTCCGATTTGCAATGGTTTGTTCTCTTCTACCAAGATGGATACTGAATCCTCTCTCTTGACCTAAATGTTTGCTTTCTCCTTTCTAAACTGATCATTGGGATTAAAAATGGACTCCAAAGTGATAAGTCCCTTGGGCAGCTTGTTAGTTCTCAGCTGTACCACTTGGTCACCATATTGTTGTTCCAATTTTTCTTGATTCTTGGTGAGAACTCGCTTTCTTCTTAAGAAATGGATGATTTGCTGGTCATTCTCAAACACTTGCCAACTGACATTGTTATCTGGCACTGAAGGCCTCACAATCACATGGATGTTTGGCTATACCTTGTCTTTTTGAATGCTTTCCACAATGTCAAAGGCTGCCCCTATCACTGCTGCAAGCCCGCAGCCGACCTTGATTCTCTTTCCTAAGAATGGATTTGATGCCAAAACCTTCAAAATCTTCCATGAGGTCCCACACCTGTTCTTGTAGCACTTGAGTAGATCATTTTGGTAGCATGCTATCCCTTGACCTAATTTACAATCAATTCACCGTCCCCAAAGACTTGCAAGTTCTTTATTTTCTTCTTGATTGCCCAATGCATCCCTTTATACCAAGGCTTCATATTCGGCGGTGTTATTGGAGCATGCAAACTGAAATCTAAAAGTAGAATAGTACTTTACTCCTTGAGGGTGAAACAAGCATGGCTCCACCTCCCGCACCTTGTCTACTCCTTGATCCATCAAAAATAGCTGCCATACCTCATTGTCATCCTTGTGGTTTGGCTTGGTGATACTAGGAATAGGTTGATTCTCTTCGTGTATACAATAGACCCCTAGCTCAAATTCTTCCACTTCTTGATAAGGATCAAAAGCATGTATCTTTTTTTCCCATTCATCAAGAGTTAGATCTAGGATGCTTCCAACCTTAGTGTCGACTTCATCGGAGCTTGGGTGATCTTCTTGATCAAATGCTTTGAGCAATTGGCATTAATCGACTTGGAGTGTAAGGCTCAATATGAAAGTTTGCATAGGTTCGACATGATTGTAGCTTTGGTTCCATACCTCATTCTAAACAACATGTGTGACCAATCGCGAGAAGATAGCCTCCAATTTTGGTGTGAAGTCTCTTGACAAACATAGGGCAAAGAGTGGTGGAAGGTCTATGACCGATACATCTTGTAAAACAACAACATTTGGACATGCATGCAAGGTAAGACTCAAGTTTTTAATCACTCCAACTATTGCTACTGTTGTCCCATCTAGCTGCACTACCCCTTTGGATATTGTTTCATATCTTGAGCCCTAGCCGATCACTATTTGTTTAGGCATCACCGAGCTACTTGCCCCGCAGTCTACCATCCAATTTTGTACTAGCTGATTTCCAATGATTAATGAAACATAGAAAGGAGGGGGTTTCAAAATTTTACCTTGCTATCCTCCATGATTTCCCTCAGGCTGGGTAGTATTTGTAAGAACTTTGTCTTGCATCTGAACTTGTTGATTCGAAGTTGGCCAGTCCTTCATGGCAACTTGCAGCAGATCTCTCTGGCCTGGGATGGATAGGGATTCCCACATTGATATATTGATGTTTGTCTTCTTCATCTGATCAATGATATCAATGGTGATGAAGAATCTTTTTGCTATCCCTTTGCTTGTACATTCACTCCTTGCATGTGGGCAGCAACAACTAGTATTTGAGGTGGCCCGGGGGCTGTTCTTGGCTGCCCTTGTGCATTTGAAACTGGATTTTGCTTGCCAACCATTTGTGGAGCCATGGAAGGTTGTGGATTGGTTGGGGCTAATGGCTGTTCTTCACCCAAATTCCTCCTTTTTGACCTTGTGTTGGCTGCAACACCTTGAGAAACTTGCACTGTTCATGCCACAAAATCCTCTGCTTGCCAATTTACCAATGTGGTGTCATTTGGGGCTGATTGCTATTGGAATGTTTCTTGTTGTTGGTTGTTTCCTTGACTACCCTCACCCTCCACACCAGTAGTTGTCACCATTAATTCTTGATTGAGAGCACCATTGAAGCACATGGATTGGTTAGGAGGCTCATTGCATGGAAAACACCAATCATACTCCTGGGCAATGTTGTTTTGTGTTGGCACCAATGCCTTAGAGGCAGATATGGCATTTGGATTATAGGGCTGAAATGGTCTATTGGCAGGAGGCCTTGTTTGATTTATATTTGCAGCTGGATTAGGAGGCCTTTGTGGTTGGTATGGTTGCTTGTTAGGCTAAGCTCGGGGTTGATAAGAAGGTCTAAAACCTTAGGCCTGTTGCCTCTTGAGAGTAACTAGCTCATTGCCTAGGTTTTACAATTGCTTCATGACTTCTTGAAGCTCATTTGGGGCACTTGGAGATGAAGTGGAAGCTTCATTTGAAGTCTGATTTCTAGGAGTGGGAGAAGGAGCCAAATTAGGTGCTTGATTGGTGTTTAGACTCTCTAAACTTGGAAACAGTGGCATGGGAGGTCTAGGGGCAAGTTTTCTAGCTTGGATCAAACAATTTTCAGCCCTAATGGCAATGCTATAAGCCATAGGGATAGTTATGCCTCCCATGGACTGAATCAACATAGAAATATCAGAATTTAGAGCTTTGAGATAGTAGAGAAAAACACATTCGCCGTTGCTTTGACCGCCACTAGAATTCTCTCCTAAGTCTTTTGAAATCTGAAGTTGAAATCGGTCAGCTACTCATTGGGAGCTCTCTTGATGGTTGTCAGCTACTCCAAAAGAGACAAGTTGTCTCCCTTTTCTCCAAATTGCTCATGAAGTGCTATACATAGCTGATTCCAATTTGTGATAGAACTAGCTCCAAGGCTTCTACACCATTGCAATGCTTTCCCCTTGAATGAAGATGCCAGCAACTTGACAGCCACTTGCATCTCATTGATTTCATGGATTGCACAAAGGTTAGCAATATCTTTAACATGATCACCTGGAGTAGTCTGATTTTCTCCAGTGAAGTATGGAATGTTCTTCAAGGCTGCAATAGGAATTGGATGTTGTGCATTGAGGGCAAGTGGGCTGCTGCCTGTGAAGTTGACATAGGGGTTGTTTTGTGCCATTCTAATTGGTCTTAAAACCCTTGTTGACTGAATGAAAGGCCTACCAAGTGGAGGAGTTGAGAGAGTTTTGTTTGGTGGAGATGGAGACCTTTGAATCCTTCTTCCTCTTTTCCTTCTTCTTGGAGATAATTGCAGGTATTCAAACAACACCTCTTCTTCTCCAACTCTTGACCTTGTGGTGACTCTTCTCATGAGTTTTCAGGCCTGCACTACTAAAACCAGTTGGTTCTTCCCCTTGGAGTTTCCAGATATGCAAATAATAGCTCTTTTCAAGCAAGAAAATTGCAGCAGATGCACATCAACCTCATTGCAATGAAAATGAGACCTCTAGGGTCCCACCAGGCATGCCAAAACTATTGATGTAAAATCATAGCACCCCTAGATGCTGATCAGATTTCTAGGTTGATCACTCTAGCATCCAGTGTGATTGCACAACATGGAATCCTTTCTCCAAGTGTGGGACTTGTAAAATGAGAAAGGATTCTCTAGAGAAGGCTAGTTCCTATTCCTCTGTTCAGATGCACACAAAAACGTAGAGGTTTTACTCAAAACCTAATCTAATCTTGCCAAGGAGACAGGGTAAGAAGATGCATAAAAATAAACCTAAGCTAACAGAGGTGATGCACCAAGGAATGAAGAACACCTATCTTGCCAATAAACATAGACCATTCAAATGTGATGCAAGATCATGCACAGATAACAAAATTTGCAGTGAAAGACTAGGAGGATGTAAATAAACATAGAGAGGGTTGAGAATCATCCATAGACATGCATTACTTGCTCCAAAGATTGATACAATACACTACAAAATGCTAAGAGGTAGAGTCGCATTACAGTTTCAAATGGGAGGTTCGAACTCCACAAATTCACCTGATAGAGAGAAGAAGGGAGGAGCAAAATAGGAAATGTTCGACCTTTAGAAAGAAGCCCCTCCTTACAATATATAGGAAGAATGAGAGAGGGAAGAGAGAAGAAAGTCAGATCTACCCCAACCACTTCTAGGTCACATTTAGCTCATCTTATTATGGCAGAAGTGGTGAATCCTGCAAATCGGTGGGTATGCCTAGCGAAACGGTGAACTCGTCTGCATTGTATTAAAGCTAGTTGTGGAAATGTAAACGTCACCTATTATTACATGCCAGAGGCGTTTCTCAATTTTCTCTCTCCAAACTGAACCAAAATGCAAGATTGACCCCGGAATCATGTAGAGAATTTCACCAGCTTTCCATTGATATAAAGAACGTGAAAATCCGAGCTCTGGATCGAAAGTTATGGCGATCTGAAGATTTTAGGGCAAAAACAGGCAAAAACGGATTTTGAATTTTTTCCCGCGCTCTGCCACTGGATGACACGTGTCGGGCGCTGATTGGATGAGCAATTCTCTCTCCTCTACCTTTCCATGGGTTTCCCTTGAAAATTTTGACTTTTCTATAACTTTGGAAAATTTTCCATTTTTTCCCCGCGCCCCCGCCACTTGGGACACGTGGCATGATCTGGTTGGAGGACGGGGCGTGGGGTCATCCTTGTCTTTTAATTTTTTGGCCCAAGAATTTTGTAAAATTTTCTAAGTATTTCCACTGCTCCGAACTCCTCACCTTAGGACACGTGTCATGCTTTGATTCGTCTCGCTGGGTCTCCCGAAACTTTCGCGTCCCTCGCATCCCTTTGGCCTGGCTGTCCCCAAATCGCCTGGGACAAATATCTCCGAACCGCCCAATTCAGGCTTCTTTGTCCCCTTTGCGACTAAGACACGTGGCGGGATTTGATTGGCTCTCGGCTCTTTCAGCTTTTGCATCCCACATGTCCCTTTGGCCCAAATGTTCCAAAGGAAAGTTCCTGTTTCGGCCGATCCGGGCAGGTTTGCATCCTCCGCGTACCTTTGTCCCAACCGTCCCCGGACTGTCTTAGTCGATTTTCTCGTATTTTGGCCTCAAGCCTAGCTCTTTGCAAATTTTTCACATAATTTTAAAACGTTGTATTTTCTTCTTGGATAGGAGGGTTAGAGAGAAACCGAGGGGACCCCAGAAACATGATTTAAGGCCTTGAATCAATCTACTTGCCTGGACTTAAAAATCGATGCATGTTATCAAAATTACCTTGGGGGAAATTTTGACAACAGAAATATAATCATACGTTTTGGTATACCAAGTATCATATTGAATATCTTGTACATGATGGATAGTAGGAATATCGGTGTTATTGTAAGATGTTTGATCAATTTTTATATGACAACGAAGAGCTTAGAATTATCCAAAGATAAAGGGATGAGAGAGGTAAGAAATAAAATGGTGCCCACATTTTTTTAGATGAATGAGGGTGGTCTAGATCTTATAATGGTCAAATATTTTAAAGAGATCTTCAATGATGGTTTTATATTTTTCAAGATTTAATTTTTACATTGATGCATTCTTTTGATTTGATTGATGGCAAGCTGCAAATTCCCGTAGATGTCCAAGATTTATATTCCTAGGAAGGAGGCTATTTGGAGTCTCATGATGAGAGATTGATATTATACCATGTTATTTTTGCAATCAAAGTTTAGTTTAAAGGATAGCGGAATAGAGGTGTCCTAAGGGGGTATTATGACTATTCCAACACCCCCTTATTTACATTTAGACCCATAAACAAAAGGTCATTTTGAGAGGGGAGTTATCATGGTTAATGGTGTTGATAGATTCTTTAGGGAAATATTAAGAATGGGATTTGATTAGTAGGAAGGGAGCTTCACCGAATTGATCGAGAATGACCCGCCCCTTGATGGAATTTTGAGAGATGAATTCAAGGTCAAAATCTATCATGATCATGAGCCATATTTTTATATGATCATTGTGAGATTCTTTACGCTACATGGATTTAAGTAGATTAAAGTTTGTGACTACATATGTTTTGTGATTGAGAAGATAGTGATGAAGTTTAGAAGTTACAAAGTACAAGGCACAACAAAACTTCTCTACTTCTGAATAGCAAGTTTCATACTCTTGAAGGGCGTGACTTATGTAGTAGACAACATTTTCCTTACCATGTTCATCTCGATGTTCCATCAAAGGTCGAAGGCATGGTTAGTAGTGGATATATAGAGATAGAAGACCCTTATGTGGGGTTGTAAGCACCGGTGGTGATAAGTGGTATTATTTAAGGGTGTCAAATGTCTCGTTGATAGTCATTTTACCACATAAAGTAGATATATTTTTGAGAAGGTGATGGAAAGGTTGACAACGGTTTGATAGTTGAGAGATAAAGTGATGTTTGATTGAATGTTTCCTTGAATATTGTGGAGTTGTTTAATATTTGATGG
Organism: Taxus wallichiana var. yunnanensis; assembly: GCA_018340775.1. Lineage (NCBI taxonomy): Eukaryota > Viridiplantae > Streptophyta > Pinopsida > Cupressales > Taxaceae > Taxus > Taxus wallichiana. The sequence goes on from CM031240.1 coordinate 624,518,114, forward strand.
AGGAGGCATTTCAATAACGACCTTAACTTTGGAATATTAAAATTCAATTCCTCTAATAGATATAGTGAATCCTAAGATTTTTCCTATGATAAATTTAAATACACATTTTTTGAGGTTAAGGGGCAGAAATAATTATAATATATGTGCAAATATCACATTGAGGAAAATTGAGTTGTCTCTTAGGTGTTTGGATTTACCTAAGAGATATTCCACATATTCTTATACATTTTTTTGGATGACATCATGCAAAATGTAAGTCATTGCATTGTGCTGCCGATAATTAGCTCCTGCATTTTTAGGCCAAAGGGAATTACTATATAATAGAAGGTTACCCATGGAGTGATAAAGGATGTCTTATGTTGGTATTTTGGTGTGATGAGGATTTAATTATAACTAGAGAAACCATGTTGTAAGAGACAATATTTCATGTCTTGTTGTTAGATCGACGAGATGGTTGATGTTAGGTAGGGGAAAATTTTATTTTGGCAAAATGAGGTTAAGATCTTAAAAGTCTGTACATATGCGTAATTTCCTAGTGGATTTAGTGATAGGTACGATATTAGAAATGCATTGAGGATAATATATAGGTAGTATTAAATTAGCAGAGAAGAGGTGTTGAAGTTCCTCAACTAATAGTTCAATTTGAGGACGTATCCTAAAACCTTTTGCTTTATGGGCATAGAATCTAGGATATTGATGATGTTAGGGTCTATACTAGGAATATTGTTTCACCATTTTCTTTACGTTTTCTTAATGTGACGAAATAGATAAGGGTGTGGGTCAAGGAGGAATACATGTTGTGTTGGTTTGGAGGTTGATGCGCATGTTCGACTTCTCGATCCGATCTTGACCGTGAAAGCTTCTTCTTGGTTGGGAGGAACTACCCGAAATAGAAAACAAGACCACCAAATAAGAGTTAAATTATATATGACAATGGACTACCTAGTGTATGTCGATCCGAGAAGTGTGATACTCCCTAGAAGAATATAAATCCACTCTTTTTATAATACAAATATGAAATAACTTAAATACATACATAAACGAATCTAGTGCTAGTATTTTGATTTAGGTACCTCGAGATCACTATTAGTATAGATCCAATTAAATATTAAAAACTATGTGGGTCAAAGTCTTCCGGTCAAGTTACAGTTGTTCGGGTGATGTGCGAGTCACGAAAGGGTCTTAGGAAGGTTGGGTAAGGTTTTGGGTTATCTTGGTTGGTAATTGGTCACCGGTTTACATAGTGTTGGAAAACATAGAGACCAACATCGCTTTGGTATGACCAACCACGCTTAGGTAGAATTGACGATGGTTATGGGTAATCGTATGTACCCAAAATTGTATGGGTACCATGCTGCTAGAACAATGTTACACATGCCCCAATAATGATATAGGTCTCCTCGCAAGGTGTTTGGGATCCGGAAAATCTCTCCAAGTGTACATTAACATCCAACACACCCCACGTATCCTCTCGCATGCTTTGTTTTTCTCTTTTCCCCTCTTTTCCTTTTCATTTTTGTCTTCAATGATGAAACCGCCGCCCTGCCTGGGTGGTGGTCTCGTGACCGCCGCCTGAAGTAGTGCGGCATGTTATGTTTATGGAGCCTATTTGCATGTTAGAATGTGGTACACCTTCTATGTGTTACACTTGGGTATTTTACAATGGTCCCGCCACCGGTGAGTGGGTCAGGGGGGTTCGGGGGTGAAGCCCCTAAAGCAAATTTTCATGGGTGGTTTATTAACCCATGGGTAATGGGTAACCGTTATGGGTTGTTTTTGGGCCCATGGTTTTTTTGGTCTTTTGCCCATTGTTTTGATACCCATGGTTTTTTCCCTTGGTTTTGATACCCATGGTTTTGTATCAAACTGCTTAAGCAATTGTCTATTTATATGGTCTTATGCATATGATAGATGTACAAGTAAATGTATTGCAGATGTGTTTTGAATTTGGGTGTGAATTATGTAGAGTTTGTTGAGCATAGCTCCAAATGGATATGGGTATTGTATTGAGAGAGTGGAGGCTTGTAATAAAATCTGAGCAAGTGATTCTTGGTGGACGTAGCCCAAATTGGGTGAACCACATTAAATCTTGTCTCTCTGTGTTGTGTTATTTATTCTGCACTTTTATTTGAGATCTATAATATTTTCTGCATATTAGTTTCTACTGTTGCGATTCTGTAAGGGATTATTCTACATATTTTATCTCTTATTTCCTAACAATTGGTATCAGAGCCTGGTTTGGTTTGCTAAAGTGTTGAATCATAGGGAAAGTTTTTAGCTTGAGTGGGAGCTATGGTAGATGAAGGAAGATCTAGGGTTGATAAATTCAATGGGAATAATTTCAGTCTTTGGAAGATGCAGATGGAAGATTACCTTTATCAGAAGGATCTTTATACTCTGTTTATGAGAAGGTGAAAAAACCCTTGAGTATGACAGATGCGAGTAATGAGATTTGCTGATAGGAAGACACTTGGGACAATCTGGTTGTGTTTTGCATCTTCAGTATTATTTAATGTTTCAAAGGAAAAGACTACAAAAGATCTAATGGATGCATTAGGAAGTTGTATGAAAAACCCTCTTGCCTCTAACAAGATATTTTTAATGAAAAAGTTGTTTAATATGAAGATGTCTAAGAATAGTTCAATAGCAGATCATTTAAATGATTTCAATACGGTTATGAATATGCTAGCTTCAGTTACCATAGAATTTTATGAAGAAGTTAGGGCTTTATTAATTATGTGCTCTTTCCCCGAGAGTTGGAATAGCCTCAGTGATGGTGGTAAGTAGTAACTCGGTTCCATCTAACTCGAAGTTGAAGTTTGAGGATGTTGTAGGGGTGATTCTAAGCGAGGAAATGCGAAGAAAAAGCTCTGGGGAATCTTCTACTTCAAGGAATGCTTTAACAGTGGAAACTAGAGGGAGATAGAAGAATAGAGGAAACCGTGGAAAATCAAAAGATCGGGCAAGGTCAAAATCCAAGAACAAGATTGTATGTTGGAATTGTGGAAAGCCTGGGCATGCAAAGGACTGTTGGGAGCTTAGGGATAAGAAGAAACAACAGGAAGAAAACAAGGAGGCAAATGTGGCATTGGGTAATGTATGTCAGGATGATTTGATTCTTTCTTTGCATAATATTACTGAATCTTGGGTTTTAGATTCAGGGGCTTCTTTTCATGCTACTCCACATAGGCATTATTTTGTTGATTATGTTCAAGGGGATTTTGGGCATGTTTTTCTTGGTGATGATGAGCCTTACAGTATAGTTGGAAAAGGTTCTGTTCAGGTTAAGATGCAGAATGGGAATACATGGCTATTGAAGGATGTCAGACATGTGCCTACATTAAGGAGAAATTTGATATCGGCGGGGCAATTGGGAAGTGATGGTTGTACTGTGATATTTACAGCTAACTCTTGGAAGGTTACTAAGGGTGCTCTTGTGGTGGAAAGAGGTAAGAAGGTTGGAACCTTGTATTTAACCACTGATAGTACTAATGATTGTAATCTTGTGGCTTCAGATGTAGATACAACATTATGGCACTATAGGCTCGGTCATATGAGCCATAAGGGCATGGACATCATAAAGAAGAATTTTCTTGGATATACAGAAATAGGTTTGGAGTTCTGTGAGGACTGCATATATGGGAAACATAAGTGAGTAAGGTTTCTCAAGGTTGGACCTACAAAGAAAGAGAGTAAGTTAGAGCTGGTGCATTCTGATGTGTGGGGCCACTCAAGTATCATCTCTTGGGGGTTCAAGTTATTATGTTACTTTTATTGATGATGCAATAAGGAAAGTTTGGGTTTATTGTATTAGAAACAAATCTGATGTATTTGACACTTTTGTTAAATGGAAAGCCTTGGTAGAGAATGAAACAGTCTTAAGCTAAAATGTATCAGGTCAGATAATGGAGGGGAGTATCACAGCAATGAATTTAATGATTACTGTTCTAAGAATGGAATCCGCAGAAAAAGACGGATCTAGGAACTCCACAGCAAGAATGGGGTATCAAAAGGGATGAACAGAACAATAATGGAACGTGCTAGAAGCATGAGATTACATGCAGGACTGCCTCTTTCTTTTTGGGTAGAAGCGGTGAGCACAGCGGTGTACTTGATAAACAGAGGACCCTCAAGTGCCTTGGATGGAGGCATACCTGAGGAGGCTTGGTATGGTAAGAAAGTTGATTATTCATTTCTTAGAGTCTTTGGATGTGAGGTGTTTGTTCATATAGACAAGGATGATATGACCAAGCTAGAGGCTAAATCAAAAAATATACTTTCATTAGTTATGGTGGTGATAACTTTGGATATAAATGTTGGAGTATTAAGGACAATAAAATCATTCGATCTAGGGATGTGGTCTTTAATGAGAAAGTCATGTATAAGCAGCAGTTGCAGGAAAATAGGGAAGAATCCAAGAAAGAATATGCAGCGGTAGAGGATCTTCCTGGATGGGAAAGTGACACATGAATCAATTCAGAACCCCTCAATAGAACCCCAAACTCCTATATTGAGGAGGTCTTCTAGGGTAAGAAGAGAACCTGAATGTTTTTCTCCTTCTCTTTATTATTTATTACTCACTAATAGTGGAGAGCCAGAGAGATTTGATGAAGCAATGCAGGTAGATGCTAGGAAGAAGTGGGAGCAAGCCATGGATGAGGAGCATCAGGCTCTCATGGAGAACCAGACATGGGATTTGGTGAAGCTACTCGAAGGCAAAAGAGCATTACAGAATAAGTGGGTGTTCAGATTCAAAGACGAAGAAGGAGGAAAGAAAAGATATAAGGCCTCCGGTGGTCAAGGGGTTTGCACAGAAACAAGGTATAGATTTTGATGAGATTTTTTCTCCTATAGTAAAAATGACTTCTATTAGAACTGTTCTAGGAATAGTTGTAGTAGAAGACTTGCACTTAGAACAACTTGATGTAAAGACTACATTTCTCCATGGTGATTTGGAGGAGGAACTATATATGCAGCAACTAGAGGGCTATGAGGTCAAAGGTAAAGAGGAGATGGTTTGCAAACTGAAGAAAAGCTTGTATGGCCTAAAACAAGCTCCATGTCAATGGTATAAGAAGTTTGATAGCTTCATGATGGAGCAAGGTTATATCAGATGCCATTCTGACCATTGTGTGTATACAAAGAAATTTGAGGATGGAAGTTATATTATCCTATGTTTGTATTTTGATGACATGTCACGAGGTAAAAACATGCAGAAATAAAAGTACTCAAGAAGTAGCTAAGAGAATCCTTTGCTATGAAGGATTTGGGTGCAGCCAAACAAATCCTTAGTATGAGGATATCTCAGGATAGGAAGGAATAGAAGCTAACTTTATCTCAAGAAGAGTACATTATGAAGGTCTTGGAGAGGTTTAATATGCAAGATGTTAAACCAGTTAGGACTCCTTTGGCAGGCCACTTCAAGTTGTCAAAGGAGCAGTGTCCTAAGATAGAGTAGGAAAGAAACCAGATGTCAAAGGTACCTTAATCATCAGATTGGCGCTTTGATGTATGTTATGGTGTGCACTAGGCTTGATATTTCCCATGCAGTGGGAGCTATGAGTAGATTTATGAGTGATCTAGGTAATGAGCATTGGCAAGTAGTAAAGTGGATCCTTCGGTATTTGAGAGGGACCATGGGGACAGTTTTGTGCTACAGTGGATCAGACACCACTTTACGTGGTTATGTAGATTCAGACATGGCTGGAGATGTAGATGAGGAGGAGGAGCACAAAATTTATATTTACACCGTAGGTGGGACAACAAAGTGAGTGGATTTCATGACTATAGAAGCTGGTGGCTTTGTCAACCATGGAGGCTGAGTATGTTGCTGCCACAGAGGCAAGAAAAGAGATGATTTGGCTACAACAATTGCTTGAGGATTTGGGGCATAAGTAGGAGGAATGTAAGCTATATAGTGATAGTCAGAGTGCTATACACCTAGCTAAGAACTCTACTTTCCACTCCAGACAAAGCATATATAGTTGAGATATCACTTCATCAGGACAGCTTTGGAGGAAGATAAGTTGAAGTTGGAGAAGATTCATACCAGTCAGAATCTTGCAGACATGATGACCAAGGTGGTCACAAGGGATAAACTAAAGCTATGTTCAACTTTGGTTGGCCTTCGCAGATGACAGTGAAGGGTTGAGAAGCTTGCTCAGTGGAAATCAGTCTCCAAGTGGGAGATTGTTATGTTTGTGGAGCCTATTTGCATGTTAGAATGTGGTACACCTTCTATGTGTTACACTCGGGTATTTTTACGGCGGTCCCGCTTACCGGTGAGCGGGTCGGGGGGTTTGGGGTGAAGCCCCCGAAGTAAATTTTCATGGGTGGTTTATTAACCCATGGGTAATGGGTAACCATTATGGGCTGTTTTTGGGCCCATGGTTTTTTCGGTCTTTTGCCCATTATTTTGATACCCACGGTTTTTTCCCTTGGTTTTGATACCCATGGTTTTGTATCAAACTGCTTAAGCAGTTGTCTATTTATATGGTCTTATGCATATAATAGATGTACAAGTAAATGTATTGTAGATGTGTTTTGAATTCGGGTGTGAATTCTGTAGAGTTTGTTGAGCATAGCTCCAAACGGATCTGGGTATTGTATTGAGAGAGTGGAGGCTTGTAATAAAATCTGAGCAAGTGATTCTTAGTGGACGTAGCCCAAATTGGGTGAACCACATTAAATCTTGTCTCTCTGTGTTGTATTATTTATTCTGCACTTTTATTTGAGATCTGTAATATTTTTGCATATTATTTTCTCTCATTACGATTCTGTAAGAGATTATTCCGCATATTTTATCTCTTATTTCCTAACACGGCGGTCTAAGAACCGCCCCCTTGCTTACGGTGTGATCCTTCATGCATTTTCCATCACGTTTTTTTAACATGAATTGCGTAAATTTTAAACTTTTACCATCTTTCTCATCTATTTTTGCTTGTATTTATGATTTTGGTTCCTGTAATAGTGTTTCTCCATTTTTAATGGTAAAATATTCCTAGTTGGAGTTACCTTTGGGTGGATGGGAATTCTAGAAATAGCTAGTTTGATTACAAGCAAAAGGCTCCTCAAAACTCGGCCCTCATCCTCTCATTTCAATAGTTTAGTCTTTCGGTTCTTGCTTAGGAATTCAATAGTTTTCATTTATTGCATGCATGGTTAGTCTTATTTTGTTGTTTAGAAGCCACATGATCTTCTAGTTGTAGTGTTATTATTGTTATATATAATCAATTGAGATAGGATAGTTTCATTTTCATGAAGCCTTGACTTCACTAAATCCACATGTCACACCACAATTAGGAAATCAGCTATGAACCAAGATAGTTGGTTTAGTAGAATTAGACACTAAGCTACACGTGGAATCCATAACAAGGACACAAGAGTATTCCTCTCACCAAATCCAAGTTACCCATTAGAGCCAAATAAGATTCAACAAACATTAGTAAAACCCGTAGGTGCCTATGATTTAATTAATGACCTAACAAAGACCTTCTCTCGCATCTTCTTTTTGGACTTACTTCAAGAAATCTCCTACCCATAGGGCTGCTCTTTTAGAAGCATTAGGTTTAGGTCATTTAATTAACATCACTCCTCCTGAAACACAAGTAAACCATATAGACTTTGATATCCACCCTGCAGGGCAGCCGAGATAGGGATACTGATTTTATATTCGACATAAGCAAAATACCAATAGACGCTGAGATTACACGTAAAGGTGATCCATCCCTACATTTACAAGTGTGGGTTTATAAAAATTACATTAAATTTGTAATGGTTGATGATGGGGTAGCTTGAAGTTAACATAGTCCCCTTCTCTTTCCTTCAAAAGGTAGGGTATGGAGAGACAAACTGTCCCACGACTCAGAATACACTAAGAGGCTATGATAGCCTTAAAGCCACTTCGATTGGAACTATAATACTACCAGTCGCCTTAGGACCCAAAACAATCATCACTGAGTTTTATATTATAGATTGGGAAACCAACTATAATATGATCCTCGGCCGACCATGGATACACCATATGAAGGAAATCCCTTCTATATTATTTCAGGAAATAAGATTCTTGCACTTAGGAAAGATATTCGTACCAAAAGGTGATCTGAAACCATTTGATATACACCTAACAGACCTGAAGAAAAGGCCAGGAATTCACTCTGAGTTTGAACTCCCAACAAACCAACCAACTCAAAACCAGAAGAAAAATTAATACCTATAACAGAACTAGAGATTACAAACCTATTCAAGAGCATCCCAGCCCTCAAGGATGAAGCTAACATTGTAGAAACATTATCATTAGGAACTACTAAAAAAATTGTTGAGTTCCTAGAACAAGATCTTCCAATTTTCCTATCGCTTTGATTCCACAGGTATGAGATGTACCCTAGGAGTTGGTTCTCTTCTAGCAGAGGAACTCGCATGGTAGAAGTAACTGAAGTAGAAGAAATAGACGTAACAAATGTCCCAACATCCATCTTCCCAAATAAACATTGGAATCTCCACTTTGATGGAGCTAGATGTCGCTATGGGGTTGGGGCAGGTGTGATCTTTACTTCTCCCGAGGGAAAGATCCTACCATTCATATTTAAATTAAATTTTGAATGTACAAAAATGGCACTCGAGTACGAAGCCCTCCTCTTTGGCCTCATCATAGCTAAAAGGATCGGTGTTAATGACATCGAGTGTTAGGAGACTCTAAATTAGTAAAAAACCAAGTATCCGAGGTGTATGAGACTAGAGCCGAACATTTAGAGCTCTACAAAATAGCAGATTAGATTTGAGCAAAGGATTTAAATTCATATCAATTGAAGCGATCCCACGAGAACAAAACCTTCTCGCACATTCAATAGCAACCTCATCTTCATGTTTCACTCCAAACAAAGTGAGTTAGAAGACACCCATTTCATGGTATCCGTTCAAATCAACTGCTAGTTAGTAAAGAAAATGTCAACAAACCCTCTTCTAACGCACATATCTTAGAATAAATCTACTATCTTAGATCATGTTGACAAGTGATAGAGCCACTCTTGATTACCTAAACACCTATGTAGAGTTACATCTCACCCATCACATGGTAGATTTGTCCTTAATCCCATATTCATCTTCTTACTTTGGAAATCCCATGGTAGAGCTTCCCCCACAAAAGGAACTTGACATATACGTGGTAGAGAATGGATAAGATCTAGAACTACCTCCAGCCCCACCTGAGTTCGAAGAAGATAATACTTTTTTGATAGAAGAAACCATTGATATAAACATTGGAACAGAGGAAGAACCAAAGATATTGAAACTAGGATCTTCATTAACTCTAGAAGAAATAGAAATACACACTCAAATCCTCAAATAAAATGAAAAGGCTTTTGAATTTAACTATAAAGAAAGGATGGGAATTACACCACACATCGCAAAGATACATAACCTCGTCAACAAATCAGATGCAAAGCCAATTAAAAAAATCGAGACCAATGAAACCCAAGGTAGCTCTCATGGTGAAGGAAGAAGTAATAAAGCTTCTCGGGTAGGGTTCATCAAACCACCAATTACTCTCAATGGGTATCTAATAATGTCCCCATTCTCAAAAGGAATGGGAAGATACGCATCTGCATAGATTTCTGATACATTAACAAGGTGTGCCCCAAGGACAACTTCCCACTACCATCCATTGACATCATCATTGATGCAACAGCTGGATTTGAGCTTTTGTCCCTCATGGATGGGTTCTTGGGATACAATCAAATCAGAATATCTGAACAAGACCAAGACAAAACCATGTTTATAACTCCTTGGGGAACTTATTGTTATGTTGTTATGCCATTCGGTCTCAAGATCGTTAGCACTATATACCAGTGGGAAATGACATACATATTTCACAATCTTATTCATAAAATTGTGGAATCCTATGTAGACAACTTGTTAGCCAGGGCCAAGAACCACCGTGATCACCCGGAAGTGCTCCGCATCATTCTTTCATGTTTCATCAAATACGGAGTCACACTAAACCCAAAAAAATGTTTATTTGGTGTGACAGGAGGGAAACTCCTAGGTTACATTATATCATCACAAGGGATTGATGTAGACCCAGCCAAAATCTGGGCTGTTCTTGAGATGATCCCACCATCAGACGACTCTGGCATTAGATTGTTTCTTGGAAAGCTCGGTGCAATCTGGAGATTCATTCCGACTTAAGTTTTTTTGTACATCCGATCAACAATTTTTTGAAAAAGGATTGCTGCATTATTTGGACAAAGGAATGCCATGAGGCCTTTGAAGCAGTTAAACGCTTCTTACTGTCTCCTCCCACATTAATGCCACCTAGACTAGATCATCCTTTGATCTTATATTCACGAGCTATGGATGTCTCGCTAGCCTGCATGTTGGCTCAAGAAGACGACAATAAACAAGAACATGCGGTCTATTTTATTAGCCGAACGTTGCTTAATTATGAAACACATTATATGCAGGGAATGAGAATGCCTTGCCATAGTCTTTGCAACCAAATGCTTAAGACATTACATGCTAAATCAAGAAACAAGGGTCATTGTAAAAACAAACCATTTATGAACTTTCCTCATGCAAGGGTCTTTTTCTAAAAAGGTTGGATGCTTTATAACCTTAATGGGTGAATTTGAATTAACTTTTGTAAACTAGAAGTCTGTTAATGGACAAATCATTGCAGATTGGTTAGCCAACAACTCGTTAGACAGAGGTGATCTAGTAGATCTAGATTTTCTCGATGAATGCATATATTACATCGAAACCAGACCTCCCATCTCCGAATGTCCTTGATATACTGATATTATCAATTTTATCATGGACCATACGTATCCATAAGGTGCTACACCACAACAAAGAAGGTAGTTACACATTATCGCAGCTAAATATGTTATTATAGAACAAGTGCTCTATCATAAGGCTTTCGATGGAATCCTACACAAAGTGGAATATGTGGAGGCCATTTTGATGGTCATGCCACGCCACAAAATACATCAAATGGGCTATTTCTAGCCCACTCTTGAACACGACACAATAGAGTTTGTACGTAGATGCCATAAATGCCAAGAATTTTACCACGATATTCACATGCCGGCACAAGCTATACAACTAATCGCGACTCCATGGCCCTTTTCTACATGGGGCCTAGATTTGATAGGAAAATTATCTCCTTGTCAATGGATGGCCATAAATTCATAATCACAGCCACCGAATATTTTACCAAATGGGTAGAGGCTATGCATCTTACCACTTTACCAGTGCCATGATCACCAAGTTCATTCTCAACCAAATCATTTGTAGGTACGGTGTCCCATAAGTCATTATCTCGATAATGGCACATCCTTTAAGAGCAACGAGGTTCATGAGCTATGTAGAAAGTTTAAAATAAACCATCACATAGCCTCTCTTTACTATTCTCAAGCCAACGGATAGGTCAAGCAACAAACAAGACATTGAAAGCTATTCTCCTCAAAACAGTAAAAGAAAACAAACGAGATTGGAATTTAAAGTTATATCCATCCTTGTGGGCCCACCGAACCTCAATAAGAACACCAACAGAGTAACTCCTTTCTCATTGGTATTTAGAGCGAAAGCAATTCTCCAACTTGAGGTTAAAATACCCAGCTCCGCATCTCACTAAGAGGGATTCTCGGATGAGGAAGCTTATAGAGAGGCACACCTCTCCCAACTAGAAATCCTAGATGAGGCCAGGTTAAATGTTGAACAATGGCATAGAGTCCATGCTGACTGGATGTGCTGGTAGTATAACAAAAAGGTCTATAAACGAGAAATATATGAAGGAGATCTAGTTCTAAGGCTAGATAGTCATATCGATAAGAAGACCGGTGAAAGAAGAAAGTTTCGGCCCAAGTGGTTGGGCCCATATCGAGTCATGAAGGACTACAGAAATGGTGTGTATCTCTTGTGCACACTAGAAGGTGAGGAATTTGGTGAAACTATCAATTCCTTGCACCTTAAATGGTTTTACACATGAAGCATCAGCACTATTTGTATAATTATATCTACATTGCATCTTCATTTAGATAGGTTCATTTTGTTCGCTCATTTCATAAAATTTGGTGATCAAGGGACTTATTCTTAAGCAATTCATTACAAACTTCTGATGGTATTGGCAGAAGCATTCAAATCATACTTCTTCATTTTCATAACATCATCAATTGTTTTAGAATCATTTCATCAATTAAAGCTAGATATGACAAAGTCTTAACAGTAGCCATACCAAGGCCTCGCATGCTTACTCTCACTTTTTTTTTCTTCCTAGGATAGGTGTCTTGCCTATGGTCTATTCTAGAAGCTTCATGATGTCACATCTATCCCGTATATAGATCTCTTTGAAAATAAGAACATACCGACATTTTCTCAAATAAATGAGTCAAATATAGATCAAACAAAAAAATTTACTTTTACACATTTCCTTTCCCTACCAACTTTCGGTGATGAACTTGTATCTCTTACTAGTGACGTAGGATTGGGAAAGGATGGGAATGCCCTTACTCGCCTGTACCTTTTCCATGGTGATAAGCCCTTACTTCCTACTAGTAGCATGGGGCAAGGTGTAGGGGTCCTCTTGACAAAGAAATATCAAGGTCATAAGCAAATAGTTCAAATAAACCTTTGAAATCTTGAATAAAAACAAATGAATTAGATGTCCAAAATTCCAAGAGAGTTCAAAACCCCGAAAACCAGATTTTGTCAACCAAGTGGCCTAGTACAAATCTAAGTCTAGATAAACTGCAAAGCAAGTCGCATTCTAAACTATGGAGTCACTTGAGTAGGTTAGATTTATAGCATCCTAATTTGGTTCCACCAACTCTTTGTCTATCTCCCATCATTACCATTTCAACACACCTCACAGCTTGTGCCCTTTCTAGCTCTCGGTGGTGAGCCCTCACATCTTACTAGTTGCATGGAGTTAGGAGTGGGGCAAGTGCATCTGCTCATCGTACTAGTTCATCATCACATTTTGTCAAAACAAATATGAAGTACCGGAAAATTTCTTATAGAAGCTAAAGTTCAAGATCACAAGTTCATTTGCATCATCATACATCAGCATCACAAAATACAAAAAGAAAGAAAGCATTTGTGTCATTTGTTCTCCATTGCATACATTCTAAAAAGCATATAAAAACAAGAATTCTAATAAGCATCTAATATACATGTGGAAATAAATCACAAAATCCTAGACACCAAGAGTCTGATCCAAAAAGAAGTATATATATATATAATCAAGTTTTATGTACAATGCCATCATGCGCTAGGCATGGTCAAAATGCTCAATGAGCCCGGAAAATACAAAATGATCGTATAAACAATCTAACAAGAGTCACTACAAAAAGAGCCAAGTGGCCTCTCAACCCCTATGAGATCCCTCCGAAGGTGCACAACCATGTCTAGGACTTTGGCTACGCTAGTGCTTTGAGTGCACTGAGGGCTCACGGTCCCAAACAATAGATGTAGCCTTGCTATGAGAGTGGATCCTCATCAGGAACTCTATAGTCCTATACCCAGATAACTCGATACGGAGGGAAGTCACCATCTTTTCCATGTGCCAGACAGGGGAAAGACATTGCTATGCCTACCAGCTGCTAAAGGCTCCCCTGCATCCATCGATAGCTCGGTGCAAGTCTTCTCCATGGGGAGCATCAGGGTATCAGTACATACCCGCAAATCAAGTCTTTCCACTCATCAACAATCTCTGCAAGTAAAGGAGAAGATAAATTAGAAATAATCAAAAGATAAAAACAAAAATGAACAAAAGGAGAGATAACAACTAAGGAAATCCTAGCTAAAAACAAATATTAAAAGAAGAGTGACAACTCACTCGGATCTCCGGCCTCCAAGAGGGATCCCTAGGATCAGCGCCTGCCATAGATGCCGCCACTGACTGATGTCCTCCTCATGTGTCTGGGGCAACATAGTGTCCTACTATGGACTCATCCTCTCCACCTAAGTCCTAAACCCTCTCCACACTCTGCTCTCCTCTCTCGGCCTCTAGGATCTCCTGAGTGTCATGCCACTCAGGATCGCTATCCTCCTCTCCACCCGACTTGCTGACCTCCATGTCCTTGGTCTCCTCCTCCGTCTCTCCCCTTGTGAACTCCTTAGACTTGGAGTCTATATCAATAGGGTCATCACTGCTATGGGCAGGACCGGTGGCAATCTAGAGTAAAGGTGCCTGAGGAGCACCGACTCTCTCTTGGGCATGTACCACCCGCCTAGCTGCAATAGGGACACTAGGAGTAACAACAGTCCAACCTTAGCCTCTAGGACCTCCCCTAGCCTCCCGAACTGATTTGAACATTGGCACCACTGGGGGAAGCATATCAACGTAAGCAAGGCCGAACTGCTAAGGCACTCGATCAAAGTGGTGTGTCTCTACCTTCCCTATCCTGTCCACAAGTTGCCCTGTAGTAGAGCAGGAAATAAAAGTGAGGTCTCCTCACCCCACAACCTTGCCATGGCCTGATAAGGTGTGGCCTCCATATCATCAGTAGTCAAGGAAGTAACTGGCTGGTGGGGTGCTCTAAGCACCGACATCTCTATCCATCTAGTTGTCCTCACAGCTCTGGGATCCACCACCTCTATACCTCTCCCATAAGGGATGATACGGTCATAGACCCAGCTTATAACCAAGGTCAAATGGCTCAAAGATCTGTCCCCTCGTAAGCAAACCACCCTTTACAAGTCATGATAGGTGGTCCCAAGTATATCAGCTCCCATGCATAAATCCAACCATGTGCCTCAATCAGGCAATAATAGGGACCAATAGTAGAGTAAAGTGTCCCCCCTTGTCCCCGATCAATCTCAAGGTAAGGATCCCCATAATGACCTGAAAAATCAAGGGGATAGGAAAGCTAGGAATGGAACAGACCCTCATCCCCTTATTCGAACCAGTGGAGACAACTACGTCTCCCATATATGTAGCCCACTAAGCTATCTGAAACGGCGACCCCGCTGTCTCAAGTGTAAGCCATCTCCCGATGATCGGGACTCCCAAGATGTGGTAGACATCCTCCAAGGTAATAGTCCACTCACCCCTGACTCTTGGAAATCAGAAAGTGTTCCGATCAGTATCCCAATATGAAAACAGGTCACATAGTATGTGACTAGAAGGTGTGACATGAGGAGCCCGTGATATACATAATATGTCACCCTCATAAGAGTATCCTGCTCACCCGAGAAAGTGCATCCAACACCACTGGAAGCCAATCACACTCTCTCTCATGGCTCCATCTGATGTACTCTTCCTTCTTCTACAAAACACACAAAAACACACAAAAAGGAGTTAGTACCAAAATTGCATTGGAAAAATCATTAAAGCAACTAAAAATACTAAAATTACAAAAATGAACTCAAACTAATGTAGTTTTAACGTTCTCAAGAGAACCGCCGCCCTGAGCAAGGCGGCGGTTCAGTAACCACCGCTTTGAAGGGCGGCAGTGTTTTAACCACCGCACCGCTTAGGGCGGTGGTCGCGTCCCACGTTTCCAAATAGGTCACGTGCCCTAAAAAACTCTCAAAAACACAAAAACGACCATTTTGACTAAAATGAGAGCCTACCCATTAGGCGTCCCTCCCTAAGGACACATTTAAAACTAGAAATTTCAAAAATTACCCCCCATGGCAAAGATTTCATCATTTTTACATTTTAGGTATAAAAATGGTAAATCGAGAAGAACTAACCTGAGATCTCGTGGGTCGATGTTCCGCTCGTGGAGGCATGATCACTATCTTGTCACGAACATTTTGACTATACTCTCGTCAAAAACCATCACCGTGGGTCCCAGAGCTCAAAATCAATCAAATTAACACACACAAATGAATAGGAAAATGGGCCCGTTTTTATATATATAGCATTTTGACTCATTTTGGATGCCCCTTTTCATAGGTTTGGAGCGCCGATGGAGGTAAGTTCTCACCCCCACGCAAATGGTAAGTCCTCACTTCATATTATTTTAGTATTTAATTTTAGATTTATTTTATCTATCTACACTTGAGTCCTCTCTTCATTTTGCATGTAGCAGAATTCTAGCTAACATCATTTCGACACATGGATGTGTCGTATAATTTATAGCTTCCCATTTTGGGACCGCCATACTTGGACTGACCATTTTATGCCTCTTCATGGCTAAAATGCTTCTCTGAGGGGGCAATATGTACATACCCAAAATTGTAATGGTACCACACTTCCAGAACGATGTTACACATGCCCTAATGATGATAAAGGTCTCCTCGCAAGGTGTTTGAGATCTGAAAAAGATCTCCAAGTGTACATTAACATCTAGAATTCCCCGATTAGCCTCTGTGTGCTTTGTTTTGCTCTTTTCCCCTCTTTTCCTTTGCATTTTGTCTTCAGTGATGAAACCGCTGCCCTACTCCGGCGGGGGGTCTCATGACCACCACCTGTGCAGGGTCTGTCTTGCCGCCCTACTTAGGGTGGCGGTCCTTCACGCATTTTCCAGCACATTTCTTTTAACGCGACTCGCGTAAATTTTCAACTTTTACCAACTTTCTCATCTGTTTTTGCTTGTATTTATGATTTTGGTTCCCTGTAATAGTGTTTCTCCATTGTTTAATGGTAAAAGAGTCCTAGTTGGAGTTACCTTTGGGTGAATGGGAATTCTATAAATAGCTGGTTTGATTACAAGCAAATGGCCCCTCAAAACTGCCCTCATCCTCTCATTTCAATAGTTTAGTCTTTCAGTTCTTGCTTAGGAATTCAATAGTTTTCATTTGTTGCATGCATAGTTAGTCTTATTTTGTTGTTTAGAAGCCACATGATCTTCTTGTTCTAGTGTTATTACTATTTCATACAATCAATTGAGATAGGATAGTTTCATTTTCATCCAAGCCATTAGAGTTGTAGGTTTTGTTAGTCAAGAAGGATAGTTTTGGGTTCGGATGTTTTGTGTTGTATGACTTGTAATAAATCCCACTAGTAATTACATAAGCCAAGCTCTATTTTCTTGTGTTATCCCTCTCCTACTAGCATTGTATTCATCCTATATCCAAAGCTGCCATTGTTCCAATACCTACTTCTATTGATGCCAAAGCATTACACACTTTTCTCGGATTCACGTGAGCACGAAGGAACGAGGAGACCACACCGAGGGACAAAGCCACACACAATCATATTGGCCACTGTTATGCAAAATCCAAGTTCAAGCTTTCAAAGTTGTAGTTAAAATATGCCAAATAGAGTAGTGAATTACTTCATTTTAGTTACATTCATTTTCAATATTTCCAGGAAGCCGTGGGGATCGATAGTTTCGAGAAACTATGATTCATTCCTCACTTCGAGGTAGGATAAAAATCTTTCAATTAAATTAGATCGGTATTTAGTCATTTAGAATAGAGTCACAACCGCACGCACAAGTAACTATACTCGACTACCTTGTTTGTTTTTAATTCTCATTATTGGGTTAATTGTCGTTTTGTAGATGTATTAAATAGTTGTTATCTTAATTATGTTAAATATTCTATCAAAAATACAAAATAGAGAATTTAGATATATGTTGTGGATTTACTTTGCATAATTAGTTTACTTTGCTTTAGTTAGATTTATATTGTTTCATTTGTATGACAATCACGGGACCTAGGGAGCCCAGAGAATACGTATTCAAGTCAATCGTGCCTCAACCCAATCTTATTGTAGCAATAAATAACATAGACCAAAATCTCAGAATTCAGGTCTTCCGAACAACAATAGACCTACAAGAAATTAGCTCACAATTAAGAGGATTAAACATAGAAGATGACAAAGCACATATGTTTTGTCAAACCAAATAAACTACAAATTGCCCCAATAAATATCTGCATGACTGTAGAAGGGCTTGAAAGAGAGAAAACATTTGGTTGTGATCCTTTGGTCCCATAGCCAGACGCAGGAGATATCCTCATTGACATAGACACTAGCTTAAGAATTCAAGTTGCCATAATACCTATAAGGTACTCTGAGAAGATTGCGCAACTTTTAGTTCTAACATAGAAGCCAAAAAGGCATACGACTACTAGATATTAGGGATTAGGGATTGATTCTGCACATGACCATAGGAGGCCCGCAATGACCACGAACCTACGGTTGTGATCCACAGGTCCCACAACCCAATGGGCCCACAGGTCAATCAGATGTTGATGCTGATTTACACACATTAGTATTCAGATCCTCTCCACTTCCACCAATCATTATCACACAACTATCTTCACAAGACGTAACAACTAATCAAGCTAAGGATTTCTATACTAGACCAGAGAATTGCCCATCAATCCACCATATATCCATCATCCATTTTTCATGACCCTGTCGGGGATATCTATGAAGCACCCACAGTTATCTTCCATGTATCCCATAACCTATAGATTAGATCATGCGAGCTCGATATTGATTGGAGCCTTCGAGCAGTCATCCTCGCCAAACGATCTATCATGCCGCTTCAGTTAGGAGGGCCTTCTTTGCCTTAGATTCACAGATTCCATTAGTGTGCGTCAAAGACATAAGATTGCCTAACTATTTTGTCTACGCCCACGTATATTCCATCCCCACCGGCTATCTCGACACGACCTCGGGAGGTTGGGTGTGAGGAAGATTTACTTGCAGATTCCCATTCTCGCTTGTCACTTTTCCATCGTACATCAAGAACTCCGCACCTGTAGAGAGGCGGGATGTTAAGGATTCAATAAGATTTGTTAGTGGGGTTTGAACTGAGGTTAGGAAGAGATGATAGAGGGCATAACGAGGTATATGGGGATCTTAGGAACACTCAAAAATGTGTAGAGGTCGGGTATAGGTGGTTTTATGGTGTGGGTGGAGGAATGGTTGGGTTTACAGAAAGAGGAATAATGGGGAAAGGGTATAAGTAGGAAATGACAACAAATGTGACAAAAACCTTTAAAATAGGATAAGGCTAAAATAACACAGGTGATAAATGTACTTACTGGTGTTGTAGGTCCAATGGCTATGAGGTGGTGATGATTGATTGGTGGGATGGAGCTTGGTGCCATAATGGTGCTTCCTAATGTTACCATGAGTGTAATACCTCTATATTTTTTTCTCGGTGTTGGCTATGGATGTCTGTGAGATACAAAAATACTGTTACTGCTTTGCATGCAACTCTCTTCTCTTCTCTTTGATCTTAGAATGTGCCAACCCAAAAACAAGGTTGCCAAAGTGAATAAATGGTAACCAATGATGGTTCCTGGTTGACCAACATCGCTTCAGGGATGACCAACATTGGTTAAGGCGATTCCCTAGGTTTGCTAAAAATAAAAGATCTCCCAATCATTTGGGCCAGGTCTTTCCATTTATTCACGGATCAGAATGGATGTTATGTTATTATGAGTGGGAAGGTGGTTAGAGGATTAACAGCCTTGATTTTTAGGGTTGGACCAAATCTTATTCATTTATGGAAACATGCTATGAATAGGTCTATGGTGAGGTGTCTAGGTGAGGTTTTCATCCATTTAATTAAAGTAATTAAATTAATAATGGGGTGAGGATGGGTATTAATTTAATTATATATAATTAAATTAATGTTAATATAGGGTATAAGGGTCATGATTAGGTGAATATGTTTAAGTTGGTTCTTCAATAGGGGACCAAGGGGAGTGTGACCCAATTTTATTGTCTACATTTTCCCCCTTTTGTTGTGTATCTTGTATTGGTAAGCGACACTGAATAAATAGGAAATGGTTGTGTCGAGTGTAAGTAAAGGTGGTGTTGCACCAAGTGTGGGTGAAGGTAACCCCCCTCAAACTAGGAACCGATGAGGGGGAGAGATGGAAGCGATGAGTGGTTTGATAAAATGAAGAGGTGGGAGGATGAAGATCGGTGGGTGCGGTGGGTAAAGGTAAAAGGTCGATCGGGTAAATGGGTAAATAGGCCAGGTTCAAATATAGTGGTAGTTGAATGCACACACACATTGAAAATTGTGGCACAGCACAAGTTGAGAAGCTTTCAAACTCTACGTTGGCTAAGGTTGACAGGTCTATCTAAATAGGGTTGAAGTGATTCTAGTATCCAAGGTATAGGATATGGTGCGGAAACACAACAAAGGTCAGGTTCAGGAATGTTTAGGTATGTTTTGGTAAACCAAAGGTCAGGCTAGGATAAACATCATGGCAATAGGAAAGGTAAGGTTGGTAGGAAGAACAACACAGTAACCACATCACAAGGTACAGCAAGCATGGAGGGTCAAAGGTCACAAAAAGTGGTTTAGGTCAAGGTATATAGGTAACGGCATGGGTAAGGCCAAGGTATAGGTAAAATAACAACTCCTAAGATGCAACAAAGGCAATGTAGGGGTAGGTTGGGTTTGTAGGTATGGTTCAATGGGTGTCTAGGATGATAAAAGGGTGCATTGGCACAAATGGTTGTGGGCAAATGTATCTTAGCAAGACTAAACAATTAGCAGGTGGTGGATTGATACCGCTAGAGGGTGACTGATGTCGGTTGGCTAGGGCATAAATAGGACCGTTGTCATCCAAGTTGGGTTGGGTTTATAAAAAAAATCCTTATTTTACTGAATCATTATTGCATTGTACCGTTGGAGAAAAACAACAAAGGTAGTTGACTTTTGATGCTTTTCAAGAGTAAAGTATAAGGGGACTCATGCTGATTGAGGTGGAGAGATCGGTGGTGAGAGAAGCTTAGGTAGATAGGTCCATGAGATTGGGTGGACTGAGGTGATTGGTGGAGAGATTTGAGGTAGATTTCGACATGGCAAAGGTAGGAGAGGGGTCCGGTGGGCCACAAGCAATGGCTTGTGCCACCACAAAGACGATGACAAAACAATGTAAGATCTAATCCCATTCCTCATTTTTAGGTATATTTTTCGTACCCAATTTGATTCTCCTTTTATGACTAAACAACACCGTAGTTTGAAAAAGATGCTTGAAGATAGATAAATCGTGTGTGAGTCATTTTGTAGCCGAGGAAGGATTTATGCGACTCTTCATTCACTTAGGCATGGAAGAAATGGATAACACCGTGTACAGGGTTTGACCTACCCTGACTACTTTAGGTTATTCCTTCAACTAGGGTGAGAGGACCCATTTTGTAACCCATATTGGTGGATAACATTTGGAGATTTATAGTATTTTTATTTCCCTTCACAAAAATTATAGGATATATTTAGAAGGTATGGTAAATACAACGTAGACTAACTCTCATGAGTTGTCACTTTAGAGGACATAAAAACATTCTAAATAAGATCCAGTTACTAAAGGCATTGATAAACTGATTGTTCCTGCATATTGAGGTAAGAGATGGGTAGATGGATGAATTCCCTTAGCATTTATGAATAGAATGCATAATGCAAGCGGGGGTAGATCATGTATGGTTCATATCTCGGATATGTATTTTATGGTTGGTAAGTTAATCAAGATAGATTTGATTATACCAAATATCTAATAACTTTAAACAAATGTTAACGATCCACAAGGCAAAAAGACGAATAGCTTCAAATAGTAAAGATGAACCTTCAACTAGAAAAATTTTCATCTATGAAGGCTCAAAGACACATGGATTCACACATTCTTCAATGTTTTAACACAAGAAATCGTGTTAAAGAATCAATTAAACTTTAGAGAAACCCTATTATATCACGCTCATGATACACTCATAAACCGACAAATAATTTGTATCACTTTGAAATGAAAGTAAAGTGAATTTAAATTTCCTATCGCATCATGAAATGAAATCTCTCTTCATAATGTAATTGCAAATTCCACAATAATTTTCATGAGGACGATATTTTGTGTGATTTAAAAAGGATTCCTAATGTAAGACTTCAACAGTCACATAGATAACTATTTGAAAATATCTCAAGATGAAAATAGACATAACATAGTTCATTGATCCACACGAATTACTCAAGGTTTCTCAAACTTGATCAACAAGGGAAATTTTTTTACAATCTTAAAGTTTTGTCAATGGCTATACATCTAACCATCTTGACATGATCAATTTTGAAAGGAACACAAGAAATAACTGCTTCTCAAAAAAAGTTTTCCTAGAAAATGGCTTCTCTTGGCTCTTATCTCCTTTTTTCTCTCTCGACTAAATTTCAGAAAAATTTACCCCCCCTTTTGCATGGCCTTTTCATAATTTTATTTCACTCTCTTTACTTCAAAGATTTTTCCCCAAAAAACAATAATATTACAAGGAACACTTCGCTCATTACAAAAATTTCTAGAAAGTGATTTTTACAAACATTATCCCGTGCACGGCCGGTGTGTACAAAACATGAGTCTTTTGATGTATTTCACCTACGTTTGACTGGGAAATCTAGTCTTCATTTTTGGCAGTTATCCAAATATTCCCTTCTGATTTTGATTAACAATCATTTTAGATTAATCACCGAGCATCTCCATATGATTTTTGACATGATGCACACCTACGCTCATTTCTTAAAATCCTTCTTGGGCTCAATGCACTTCACTTCATACCTTACTGGTTTAAATGCCATACGTGATGTTTTTCAAATCATCATAATTTACCAGTTATGCTCATCTATACTTTCCTTCAGTTTTTAATTTTCCCTTGTGTGAACTGAGAAAGATCCTTCTCATCTCAGGGGAAATATTTTTCTAGACCAGAGATATGTGTCACCTTTGGGTTATAAAGCTCAATCCTACCCTCTTGCAATTATGTATCTCTTTCCTAATTTTGGGTATAGCAGAATCTTTACCAGAAAAATGGCAAAGACACTTGTGGCACATAGCTTGAAAGAAATCTCTTCGGAAGATCTTCAATCTGAGTGGGCTAGACGAGGCCTTTGTTAGGGCCTTGTTTGAAGTAGAATGCGCAGGAGACACAAGAGGACCTCTGACATATCAACGAGTCCGCTTAGCGCTTTTAACCAGGATGATCAAAATCAATCTTGTATTCACATATTTCTAATTCAAGTATTTCCATATTTTTAGATGGGAGCATATGAAAACACCTAAGGATTTAAAAAGATACTAGGATGAGAGGAGGCCTTAGGTCTCTAGGAAAACCAATTTTCAATCCCCCTTCTTAGGCAATCAGGAATTTATGTCAAAATAAATTCCTGAGGAATCATACATATTGTATGGAAAAACCTCCATTGATATGGTGCCTGCCATTTCCAACAAAGTGAATGAGTTGGAGAAGAGGATTCATTCCTTAGAGAAGAAATAGGGAGAAAATGTGCCTCTGCCACTAGGTCTAGCAACAACACTGCCTTCAAGCAAGAGGATGGGAGAAACACAAACTCAGTCTCCAGTCATCATCTCGGATGGAGAAGAAGATCAATCTATTTCAGCTCGCCACTCAAGGGAAACACTTTATTCAACTCAAGATAACAAAGGAAGGTTTGCAACTTGGATATTCGTATGTTTGATGCATTGTACCCCTCGTTCTGAGTAGGAATTTCAAGGACCTCAACCAATTTCTTCTCCCAGGGAAAATCCACCTTTCTCTAGGACATGGGAAGAAGGAACTAGTTCCAAGCCTCACATTTCATCCAATCACCAACATGTAGTATATGCCCCTCCTATCATTCCAAACATCCCCCTTGTCACTCCAAACATCCCTCCTCAAAGTATTCCTAGAAAGTCGACCCTTCACAAGGGGAAGGGGAAAACGGACCTTCTTTTCAGGTGGTCTGGACCTCTTAGATTGGGTATCATCTGACGAAAAGAGAATTGAGATTGAGGAGATTATGGTCCGTCCTAGGATGAAGTTGGAATCTTTGATGGACATGGGGATGTCCAAGGACCTGGCAAGGTCGATTGTCTTCATACAAACAACACAGGGCTCGGATGAGTTCGTATTGAGGAAGAAAAAACTTTTGAATAAACTTCCCTTGCCAAGGGGAAATTATGAAGTAGGACTAAAGAATGTTTAGGTGTTATTCTCCTTTCATTGTTTCAATTTTTGATATATGTACATCTCTTTTTGTCATGGGTAAGGGCCCCTATAGAACCCTATCTTGTTTTTTTTTTTCAACATTACAAGAAATACAAGGATGTCAATAGTTCACATATCTGTTTCAAATGTATATGAAATTTTAATCTAATCCAATATGAACTACTACATCTTTTTAACTTGCAATTGAAACAAAGAAACAATAAAATTTCAGAGAGATAATTACATTTAATGTATCAAAATATCAATTTCAAAATATCATTTCAATGGAGTAGGAAAATAAAATACAAAAAGAGAAAGAAAGTGCTTAAACATGTTCATCATCTTTTGTGCCAAGATCCTCCTTCTCTTCACCCTTTTCACAAAAAAAAAAAGGGGCAAAATGTAGACACCAAAATTGGGTCACACTCCCCTTGGTCCCCTTTCAAACAACTAACTTAAACACTTTTACCTAACCATGACCCTTACATCACACATTAATATTAATTTAATCACTTTAATTAAATTAATATTAATCCTCAATTTATTTATTATTTAATTATCTTAATTAAACTAATTTCCACCTCACCTAGACACCTCATTATAAACTTATTTTTAGTATCTATCTACTCACCATAACTAACTAAGACTTAGTTCAACCCTAAAAATCAATGCCTATTATTCCTCTAACCACATTCCTGCTCATTAAAAGATAACGTCTATTTTGATCTCGATAAATGGACAGACTCTAGCCCAAATGATTGCAAGATCTGTCATTTTTAGTAAACCTAGGGAATCCCGCCTTAACCGACGCCGGTCATCCCGAAACCGATGTCGGTCAACCAGGAACCATCGTCGGTTACCATATAACCATTTTGGTAACCTTGTTTGAGAGGTTGGCCACATTCTCAAATTTTGGAGCAAAAGGAGATCTAGCATGCAAGCAAGAACCAGAGCTCTTTCGCACATCCAAGCAGCCATAGCTAGCATCAAGACAAATCTAGAGGTATCGCTCTCATGGTAGCATTCCGGGAAGCACCACCACGACACCAAGCTCCATCCCACCGATCAATCATCACCACCACCCAGCCATTGGACCTACAACATCAGTAAGTGCATTTATCACTGTGTCATTTCATCCTTGTTCTGTCTTAAAGGTTTTTTTCATCTCTGTTATCATTTTCTATTAGCATCTCCATTCCCCACCATTCACTTTCTTGCAAACTCAACCTTTCACCACCATACCATTTGATCATCTATACACGATCTTTATACATCTCTGAGTGTTCCTAATATCCCCACAAACCTCACCATTCCCCTTTTTATCTTTGTCTAACCTCAGACCAATTTCCACAATCATGTCTTATTGAGTTCTTATCATCTCGACCGTGCATCGACACCGCTTACCCATGACCATCGTCGCTTATCTCTAAATTGTCATCGCTTATATATGACCGATACCGAGTCTCTATGCTTTTTCCATCCTATCAATAATAGAACCTAAGAACCTTCACCCAAACAACCTAAGTGACCCGAACCTAGCCCTAACCAATACCAACCCCGATCAACTACCCCACTTCCGATTTGATCGTAACCTGCTTTGTTATGTAAGACATTCTTATTTTATTTCGATGAGATACCTAAATCATATCAATTACAGTAGGATTATATTTACTTATGTTGTTTCTTACATTAAATTGAATTTAAAAGTGGGTTGACTGCCACCGAGGAAGTATCACACTTCCTGGATCTAAGACAGGGTATATTATTTAATCCTCTTTTTGTGGTCTTGTTGCATATTTCAGCAGCCTCTAGCCAAAAGGAATCTCTCACAACAGTCGCGGTGGATCAAGAAGTCAAAATGCACGCACAACCTTCAAACCAACCATCACAACAGGTATTCCTCCTTGGCCCATACCCTTATCTCTGCTTCATCTAAAACTTAAAGAAAGTAGTGAAAACACAGAGTCTTCAACAACCTATAGCTCATTATTTTAGTTCTTATCAATCCACTATACCCTCGTAGTTGTTTCTCTTGAGTTGACCATGAGAAATTTGTTCAACTCGATACACATCACATTTATCCTGGAGAATATGCACCTACAAACTTCCTTTACGTCATTTTCAAGATCTTCAAACTTTCCATACTTGTTTTGGATTTCTATCATGCCTTTAAATACCATACACTCACCTTCATACCATCTTCATACTTGATTCCAAACCAGTTGTCACACCCCACAATTTTAGTATATTTTGTGGAAGTAATAAGTCATAAAATGAGGGGTAGACTACAAGAGCTAGAAGATAAGCTATGTTACTCGGCTATATTTGTAGCCATAAGTGCGTGTGGTGTCACCCAGATTTCACCCTGAAATTTGCGACTACCCTATCCAAATTTCTTTTGTACTTTTAAAATAATGGGTCGTTTTATGTTTTTATTTCCTAAAAGTTCTTATATTGCATCAAGATAATCCCAAAGAGCCATATTATCCTTTTTTACAAATACCCGATGCCCAAAATTGTTTTATTCTCATCATCGGGGTTTATCTACTGGAAATTTGTATTTAATTATTTTGAGCCCCATATGAGGCTATTTGCACTCTATTTTAACTCTATTATGAGTGAATATGTTATTATTCCTATGTGCTTGGAAGGGTTTTAACTTGTATTAAGTTTTGGGCTTTATTTGTAACTTTTGGCAATTTTTCGTGTTTTTGTGGTGTCCTGCTTTCATTTTCTCGTGAAATTTCTCTCGAACAATTCCTTTGTCGGTAAGCCTGATTTTTGGCTTGAGTAGCTGGAAAACATATACGCACATTATGCCCGAGGAATTCGCCATCGAGGTCTCAGATCACTGGGAAAAAGTGAATTGTGCAGATTGAAGAGCCCCTCATGGGATGGGCACATTTTTGGAAAACAAAAGATTTAAGCTGCGAGGGAGAAATATAAGCCACAGTGCGGTGGGGGAATTTTATACTTGCCTAACAGGTACTTTTTCCGTGTTATAAAAGTCACTTAAGCTACAAAGTGGGAAAGTTAGAGGCCGTAGGCGGGGGGTATTTATTACCTACCTTGCAGGTGAAAATTCCCATGATAAAATAAAAGGAAAGTGACTTAAGTGAAATCATGGGATTTTAGTGCCTGCCTTGCAGGGTAAATAATCCCATTGTCAAAGTCAAATCACTTAAGTGGATCATGGGATTTTAGTGCCTGCCTTGCAGGGTAAAGAATCCCATTGTGAAAAATTCTTAAAAATAGAATTACATGTGCAAAAAAGTGCGCCCCCTTTGGTGAGAGAATGACAGCCTTAAATTGATTATTTTAATTAATCTATTCTCTCAAAAAGTGCGCCCAAGCTTGGAGGAAGTCAACAAGTCAAAGATGAAATAAAAGAAAGGATTTAAAAGCATTAAAATTAATTTATTTAATGGTTGCCCTCTTCCTCTCAAAAAGTGCGCCCCATTTGGGTATTATTTAATGTTTTTTAAGGCATTAAAACATTAAATTAATTTCTATTTTCAGTGGCTATGGTCAAAGCACACTGTGAAGCTTAAGTGAAGTGATGTGTGAAGGATTAAATTGGATTAATTTAATTTATTGGATGGTTGTCCTTAAACATGCTATTTTTAAAAGAGAAAAGCATGATTTTTAATTAATTAATTGCCTTTAATTGTTAGGGCAATTATTAATTATAGAATTGTGAAGGTTATATAAGCATGGGCAGCCATATGGGTGAATTATTCAAATCATAGGTAAAGAATTGTAGCCAAGTGGAAAAGTGTGCCCCCATTAGAGGAAGGATTTTTCTCAGACAAGGTGATAACAAGGCTAAAAGCTTTCAGATTTGGTGCATGCTTTAGAGGAGGTTGATCTTTGTCTACATAATTGTTTCCATAGGTGTTACAGGAGCTCAGGTGTTGATTGAAAGGATTCATGCTCTCTTTATGTGCAAATTAAACACCATTTTTTGGGGCAGCAGGCTTGAAAAGTGCAGATTTTTACAATTTAAATTCACTATTCATGCTCCGGTGGCCATTTTTGTCTGAATAAATTGCAGGAATTCATTACAGGTGCTTTACAAAAGAAAAGGAGTTTTTATCAATGTCCAACACATTGCAAATATCCTCTGAATCTGAAGAATTGTCTAGATCTGCACCGGATTGAAGAAATCTGGCCAAGTAAGGAGAAAAAGAATTATTCGGATGAAGATAGACAAAGCTATGGTGAAAAGAGATGAAAAAGAAAGCACGATGGAGTCATGCATTGCTTCCAAACTTGCAGACATAAGAGACACAGATCTAGGCCCGGAACCTCTTGTCGATTTGAAAGATAGATCCAGAGCGGGAAAGACTTCACTCATGCGTGCGGTCGAAAGCAGTGGAATTATCCGAGTTGCAGATTTTCCATGTACAACCCAATTGCCAGAGTTCATGATGGAGTGCACTAGATCTTATCATCCTTCATCCAGATCAATACGTGATGCTTCGGGAAAGACAATAATTCGTTTGGACGCAAAGTTCATCAATTATTGTTTGAAGATTCCAGTGCGAAAGGTGGTGACTTCTATTAGCATTCAGGATGCTGATAAGTAGATGGGAGAAACATAGAGCTGATTGCGTTAGCATCATGAATAACCGATACATGAAGAAGCCTAGATCTCCTTCAAAGTTCCCGAGAACTCTTCCACGGTCCAATTTGGTGCAGGAGGTAGATGATGTCATCAAATTGCTATGCAGGATGAATGGCGAAGTGAATGCTTACACTTTCTCGTACATGGATGTATGTTTTCATCAGACCATTAAAATCAACAAGGTTGATTCTATAATCAATTGGTCGGAAATTATTAGCAACAACATCGGTGAGAAACTCCGGAACGTGAAGTGTACTTTCAGCTTCAAGATGACTTCATACTTGGTGTATGTTGTAGCTTCACAAGGCATCTTTTCCAAGCTGGATAGATGTGGTGTTCTTTCCAAGGACCCCATTTTCGAGTGCTACCCGTAGCTTACTGCACCTACAGGCGAGAAAGAATTCAAAGTGATCAACGATGACTTCTTCTACGATTTCATCTGTAAGCTAGACAAAGACTTGAAGGCCAACAGGGTAAGCAAGGAAGCATGGGAATCCGTGTCCAAGATTGGAATTCTATTCATTCAATTTGTATATTTCACATACCTCAAGGTTACGAGATTTTCTGGAGAACCAAAAAAGATGCCCAGGTATCCAAATGATAGATTGATCGCCATGGAGCTGAGCAGGAAACTTGTGGAGTTACATGACCTTCAGTCAAAGCGGCACAACTCTATGGGCTTCTTCCCAATCACTATGGGATATTACAGCTACATTAGCATTCACAGAGCTCAAGGGATGGAAGCGCAAATGTT
This sequence comes from Taxus wallichiana var. yunnanensis, assembly GCA_018340775.1. Classification (NCBI taxonomy): domain Eukaryota; kingdom Viridiplantae; phylum Streptophyta; class Pinopsida; order Cupressales; family Taxaceae; genus Taxus; species Taxus wallichiana. Next base: position 624,547,379 of record CM031240.1, read on the forward strand.
ATCCGAGTATGAGCAAGAGTTCTTCCCTGCACGGCTGAACTTTGATCCATTTGGAGTAGCCAGGAAGACAATCTCCCAGCAGTACGCACATGTGCCTTCATTAGAAGATTTCTGGATGAAGTGCAAAAGTGAGTACGAGGTTAGAAAGAAAGATTTCAGCAGGCTATTAGCAAAGCAAGTGTTTGAATTTGGACTAGCACGGATACCTGTGGATCTTAAAGATGATGGGAATGTGGTACTTGACACTTACCATCAAATGGGAGGAGATAAAGCCATACTGCAGAATAACATAGGAGGCTACAACACAATTGAAGAAAGGTCAAGAGCTGTGTTGGTGAATACTTCAAACTGGTTGCTGACGAAGGGATATTACCTTGATGAAGCATTGATGAATCAAGTCACGGGAAACTTTGGCGCAGGAGATTCCCTCAAGCGAAAGCACGGAGGAGAAAGCAGCAGGAAAGTCAAGAAGTTGAAAGTGCATAGAAGATCTCAATCCAAGGAGAGGATCACTTCTACGACCATGACTTTAACTCCAGTTTCTCCAGTACCCAATGCTTCACCAACTATTGCACCACAGCAGCAGGATGCTTCCATGCCTCCACTGAATCCAACGACATTCATCTTCTCCCCTCAGCCACTTCATTCAACGCTGCATTCTAGAGGATACGTTGAAGCTGTAGATGGCGGAATTTGAAAGGGATTTTTCCTTGGATGACTCAGAAAATGGCAGCCATAACACTGTGGCACTTTCGACGAGAGAGGATGTAGAGCGGGAGATGGTAGTGCACTCAACTGACTTCTCACTCTTCGAGAAGTAATTTCTCGGAATGGTTAGCTTTGCAGTTTGTTCCAGAAGTGAGAATGGAGATGAAATTAGAGGAGCATGACTTGCAGCTACTCCAAGATCTGAGCAGAAGAGATAGAAGGCCTAAAGTTGCTAAAGCAACTTCTAGGTTGATCATCAAGAATTTGGGAGAGAAGTTTGCTAAGATATCAATTTCGGCAGAAGGAAAGATAGAAGAGGAGCTCACGGCAAGAGATGTGACAGTGACCAAAGTACCACTCGATCAAGCCACCACTGAAGGATTGAAGTAGGACACGCTGACATTGATAGATGATTTATTCCTTAGGCTTGACAATGAGAAGGTGGAGAAAGAAGAGCTATAGAAGCAAGTATCTCAATTATGTGAGATCATAGCCAAGGTTGCTAAACCTTCTATTCAGCCCATTTCAGAACAGGTGAGTGATCATCTTATGCAGGAAATGGAAGATGCAAGAAATCAAGTAAAGGCTATTGATGAATGGAAGGATTTGATTATTCGTCAAGCTTCTGTACAACTTGGGGAAGTGTCAGCCCACCTAAAGGTTATGAACGATGCAACGAATCAACTAAAGCAACTGATGGCAAACATAGAAGGCATGAATACAGTTGCAGAGAGTAACCTGAGTATTTTGGCCGAGATCAACAAGCTGCCGGGAGATGTATTGATTGCGGAGCAGATTGTACCGGATGGATCAGTTGAGAAGGGGAAGCAGTTAGAATTTGCAGTATCTTTCCGTTTGGAAATCTGCAGAGTTTTGCTGAAAAGGATGCAGGCACTTGAAAGTAGGACGTCATCCTTACCCGACAGTATCATTTCTTTCACTAAGAGGATGTGGTCGGAGGCGTTACTTCTTACGTGCGGATTGTTTCTAACGAGGTGCCTAATTCCCTGGAAGGGTCTCTCCTGATGGTACAAAAGAGAATTGATAAAGCTACCAAACCTTTCACGATGAATTCTATCAGTAGACTGGTGGCACTGTAGGCAGACATTGCGAGGTTTGGGCCGAGCTTGGAAGATGTGGAAGCATGCATCAAAGTGTTGAATGAAGGGTTGCTGCAATTCAGGACAGAGAAAGAAGCAGTGGCTAAAACAGATGGAAGGATGCTGAATTATATGTTCGACAAGTATATCAGATATCAGAACAAGAAGATGTAGACATTACAGCTGGCATGACTTCTTCTATTCTTTCTTCTTCTATTTTCTATGTTCCCGGATGAAATTGTAAAACTTCTAAGTTATTGGTTTTACAACCATTACTTGAAGTCATGTGGAACCATTCTATTAGTTAAGTGATACATGTGTCACTTAAGAAGAAGTTAGTTGAGGATGATTGCCAAATGTCATCTTTACTTGTTGTTCATGCTTTAGTTCAGTTTGAGTTTTCCATTTGTTCTTTCCTCCTACATTCTATAAGTAGGAGAAGAACCTCCGTGTTAATGATCGATCGAATATATAAGCAACAATCTTGTGTTCTAGACTTTGTCTTTGAACCCCTAAGAGCAACTTGGAGCAAAGGAATGCAAAGGAGCAAGTTTCTCAGAACTTTGTGTCACGGTGTACTTTGTTTCTTGCTTTTAATCTTAGATCTCTTAGTAAACTTTGTGTTATTATAGATCTAGATCTAGAGCTGCCTTTGCTTTATAATTCTGTGTGTTCATATCTATTGAGTTTCTTCTATGTGCATGCAATTAGCTCTGCTATCTACTAATTGGGATGCACATCTTCCCCATTTCTTCTCTATATTTCCTTTACTTCCTTCTTCTATAATTTTCCTTTCTTAAACAGCTGCTTACTTGCTGCAGAACTTCTTAGTTATGGTTCATGAACTAAGTGGTTAAAGTAAAACCCCTGATAGGTAATAACACATTTTCATTGACAAATCTGACACGGGAGCTCGACCGGTTAAATGAGGGAGATTTATCTCATGACCGCTAGGTTTGATGCTATGCAGAAAATCTAGCCAACAAAGGTGCATATCCCGAAAGGGATATACACACTTATGTGTAGTTGCATGTACAACCACATAATAACAATTTCTGTTCAACACTCATATTGTACCTATCATTTACAAGCGTATTTATGTTTTGTCTTTAAAGATTGTATGAAGTTTCTAGGATGGATATGATGATGTTGTGCATATTGTGCATTTAATTGATAATGTTAGTTTAATGTCTTGTTGAAGTCACTAATTTCAGGGTATGGTTGAATTAACTCATGCTTGCAATACCAAATTCATTATGTGAAAATGATGGTACAATTATTTAAAATATGATTATTTTCCTTTACGATAATAAAATGATTAATATGATCATCTTCCAATGGAATAGTAGTGACCTTTTTCACTGATGATCATAACTTCTCGATGATGGGAATACTAAAGCAAGTTGGCACTATTGTGAATGTAATTCTTGGTTGATTAATTCTAAAGTCATGATTGGTTCCCTTATGAAGATTGATATATTTATATAACAATGTTTTATTAGATATATTAAAGGGGTCTTTGACCAGATAATGGCATAATGATTTGGACCTAGCCAAATATAATGGTCTCCCTATCTAATTTTTCAATGATGAATAATAATTAAAGAAGGTTTAGTTCGACCCAACTCCATGCAATGTTTAACCGAGGATTAATAATTAAAAATATAAATTGGTCAAATCGACCATGCAAGAGTTTAAAAGTTGAACGGGATTACTATTTTTCAGCTAGTCATTACATTCGTCCCATGTGTGGCTTAAACAATAAATCTTTATAGATTAAGGTTGACCATTCTTATAGAACTCCACTAACAGATTTAGTGGGGAGAAATAGAGGGCATTGGTGGCGAGATATCTAAATCCCTTACGAGGAATTAATAGACATTTTTAAAATGCATTAAAAGCAATGACATTCAGTTGTTTGGGAATCTCAAAGCTTCAGGAGAAGCTATCAATTTATCTTGCATTTTATAAAAAAAAATTATTTTGTTTTCAACTCCGTCAACTTCTTTCCTCCCTAACTTAGCTACAAAGATAACTGTGCATGCATCTATTGATTTATTTGAATTGCTAAATATGAGGATTTAATAGTCGAACTTGGTGTAATGAACACGGGTGTTTTAATCCTTGGGTGTGGCTATACTTTTTTGAATTCTAGGTTGGTACATGGAGGCTTAGGAGAAGACCTGAAACACAACAAACTTTTTGCTAGTTTTGGCATATAGAGCTTACAAAATTAAGGAATGGGTTTACTTTCCTTATTCTTATTATTTATTTCATAGTGAACGAATATTTTCTGTTATCTTGAGAATGAACGAGATGGAATAACCTTCTGTGGAAATACATAAATAAATGAGCAGGGTGTTTTCATATAACTCATGTTGGTCTGTGTAGTTGGTTTACAGTGTTGAAATATGAACATGGGTACTGAACCTTTACTAACCCTCAGCTTATCCTTGATTGCGGCTAAGAATATGAGTTTTGTTTGGGGTTGTGATTGGAAAAATCTGTAGATTTGATACTGTGTTATTCATTTGGGATTTTGTGGTGAATCGTATTGACTCTGGCGGATTATTTTATTTTGGCATGAATGTTATTGGGTGTAAATTGGTAAGAATATCCATTATATGTATTTATTTACGATTTTATAATGACCCATACAAGTATTCTTCAACCTGCGAAGTAAATAAATTAACTGTTTATTTGGGTGTTATATATATGTATAGAATGCATCCTGTATGGTCACTTATTGAGATACGAATGCCTTGATGGGGGAAAATAAATAGTCTCCAATATATTGAAACTGTCTTTCTATTTTTACAACTATACCAGTGAGGAACTTCACACCTTTGCACGATGGCCTATTGACCTGCACGTTTTTATGGGATTATTCTATTTGGTGCTAAATCTAGATGGGTATTATTCTACCGCGTGTTTGTTCTTTGGGATAGTAGTCCTTTGTTGAACGATTGAGTATGAAAATAGTGGTTGGGAGTCACTCTGCTTATACACTATTTTTTTTAAGTTCAACCTAGTTCATTGTATTCTTTGGAAGGTCGCTTTGTGGCTTTCATTTTAACCTTTCTCAGTCAAGAGGAAAGGTAGTTCTTAACCCTGTTTTGTGGGTATAACTATAAACACTGTCATGCAAGAAGGAATGAAATATGTAGCGTTGTATATATCGAATCCGGTATTCTAATGGAATACTATAGTAGCTTTCATTGCTTAATGGGTTAGGAATCATTTGTTATGATTTTTGATGGTGCTCAAAAATGGTCTTAGAATCCTCCTATCCACTGAAATGTGTTCTTGAGTATCTATATGAGACGTTATTCTAACTGTAACACTGCAGAAATTCTGATGATTACCTCAGTGTACTGTTTGATGGTTGATTTGAATTTATATTGTTATCTTAAGTCTATTTGATAATGTTTATATAAATACTCTGCATGTAATAGGTTGTTATTGTATAAATTGTAGACTTACTCTGATATATATACAGAATGATGAAAGAGATTATTCTTGTTGGAATTCTGAATATGAACTCGTTGTAGATAAAGTGCTTGTTTATATTCAAAATACAAATTTTTCTTGTTAATTACGGGATCTGGTTATGAAACTTAGAATAATCCTTGAGAGTGGTGGAAACTCAGTAATTGGTTGTATATTGTTGATCATCGATTAACTATTGTACAAAACGTGTATCGTACTCTTTTGCAAAACCTTATGATTATGTGTGTAGAAAAATGGGTTTATCAAGAAAATGTTTTCAGCGGCCTTAATGATGTGTTTATACTATTTTAAGGGATCCGCCATGATTAACGGAGGTTAGGCCGTGAACTAAGGGAAAATTGTGACTATCTTCTATACTTGTAAAAGTAATAGATGATAAAGTTGTATAATTCTCTTCTTCCATGATTCCTTCTGGTAGTAATTTAGTTAATTTGGAATGAAAGTTTTTTTGTGGGTATTTCTATTTAGTGAAGTTTAATGGATTACTCTATTTATGAGCCTATATGAAGGACTATAAGTTGAACTATTATATTCCTTCTCATGAATTGAGTTTTAGGGATGGAAATAGTACATTCAGGGGAACTTGTTGTATGACTATAATTCTGTTTGCATAGCTCGAATAAGATATAGTCATTTAAAATATAATCAAATTGTTGTCTACTTATTCTAAGCATGCCATATTTAAGATAATACAAGGATGCATTAAATATGCATTTACTTTTAACCGAAACAATAGATGAAGGCGTTGTATTCCCATGCTAGTTCGGTTGGAACTCACCATGTTATAATAATTTTCAGATTTGTAGGTCTATGAAGTTTATCGAAAAGGAAAAGGATTAGTTAATGATGCTTTAATTATATTAGTGTATCATTTTGTGAAAATACAAAAATGTGTATAAAGGCGAAAGCAATTACTTTGCATATAAGGCTTACTATATTTAACTATTGATGTAATTTCATTATGTACTTTAAAACGAGGTTTTGACCTCCATTTGTGTGTGTGTGTGTGTGTGTGTGTATGTATTGTTTATACAACGCACCTTGATTGTACAAAGTATTATGTTGCTGAAATCATGACATAATATTATTGTATTATGAAAAGTACAATTGATTATTATTGTTATCTTTACGATTTGATAACCGAATGTTATGATGAGATATTATATTATGGAAAAGTAACACCACCGATTAGAGTATATCTACAGAATAATTAAAAATATAACAAATGGTTTAACTAAACGTAAAATGATTTATAAACATTGATTAATCATAAGTTAATGATTAATCATAAAGGAATGTCAACATCCTATTGTCATAGTAATGTGAAAGGGATAATTATAACGTATGATATCTCCTGTTGTATTTAGTTCATTAGAAAATGATGCATAACAAATTAAGCGTACCTTCCTTTCATGAACATTAACTAAGAGTTAGCTAAGAACAAAATTATGTGTTGCGAGGCATTGCGACAATAACTGAACAAGCCAACTTGGGATGGCTATATGAAGGGTGACAATACGCGATTACACAAGTCATCATGTATTTGTAATCTTTACCATAGGTATTCCAAGAGGGTTCATCGATATTGTCATACGACCTAGCGGGTCATAATTGTTGTGTTGTAAATTGAGTAGATAACTTAATAACTACCAATCTACATCTATAGATTGATGTTTAAACTTAACAGCTTAATTACGTAAATGATTAAGATAATCAATAGTAAACTTAGTAAGTTAACAATGGAAAAGAATCTAGATAACTAAATAAAGTGATATGGTGAAAGACAAGTTCCTAATGATGAATGTGTCATCACGGAACGAGCATGGTAAACATGTCTATGAAAGTTTGGCCGAAGTAGTGTAAGCTACTCATTACATTGTCCTGATTTCACCAATTTCTAATTAAAGGTGTAAGATACCTTATGGGATTAAATTGACTGATTTATAAGTATACACTTGGAAACATCACTTTATTATCAATGCTTGAAAAAGGAAATCACTAGTATACTTTGTATACACACTCGTAAAGAGCAATCTATGGGGGATCGTATCTAACTGACCCATACAACTACACATTGCTTTGAATTTTATTGGATGGATTCAATTTAAATTGATGTTGGATTTAAATGTTGTGTATTTAAATCAATGAAACCTGAAGTAATGTAAATACAATTCCTAGTTTCTAGACGTAATAAAGAGGTGTTACATTTTGGTATTAGAGATTAAGGTTATAACTCTTAGACGTATTGAATCCCTATGTTAACACAAACTTAAATTATTTTCTAACAGAGAACATGGTTAGAACAAGGGGAAACATTTTGAAAAACCAATTTGCCGGTGGAAAAGAAAGCACAATGTAGAAATTAGACAAGTTGTCCTACAAGATACATAAAATTGTTTGTTTGTACTTGAACAACAAGTAGTTGGTTAGAACAAGGGAAAAATTGTGAATAACCAACTTTCTGTGGAAAAGAAACCACAATGCGAGAAAGTAGACAAGTTATCCTATAGGATACGTGTAATCATTTGTCCGTACTTGAACAAGAAGTAGTTGGTAATGATAGCGAGCGTAGTGATAGTGATGGTATTTAACGGCCTTCGGGACAGCCTAATGATGCTAATAATAACATATATTCTAAAAATAATAATTTAGCTGATAATAATGTTGTGAATCAACCAATGAATGCAAGATCTCATTTGGGGGATGATTTTTCTACATAGATAAAACGTATTAGTCCACCTTAATTTGATGGAACGACTTTAGGTAATGGACCCGAGAATCGGCTCAATGAGAGAGAAGTATTTCTCCATCACAATTTTTTTTTGAAGAAACTAAGGTAGTTTGGGGAGCTTATCAGCTCTCTAATGAGGATTTCTCATGGCGGGATAGCCAAAAGGTAGAACTTGGGGTAAATGATTTTAGCGTAACACAGGAGCACTTCAAATCCTATTTTAGGAAGCGTTGGATATCAGAATCGTACTATGAAAAAAATGTCATAATTTTAGACCCTAGCACATGGTAAGATGACAATAACTTAGTACTGGGAGAATTTTACAAAACTTCTTAAATATGTTCCTTAGTATCAAACAAATGAGAAATTCTGCATAAGGAAATTCATTATGGGTTTGAACCCTATAACAAATGGTGAATTTGATGTGCATGGGCCATCAACAATGTAATAAGTATTCGAGAAGGTGATTCACAAGGATCGAAGCTCTAAGCCATTACTTCTCACAAGGATGAGAAGCATAAACTGAATAATAATTCACCTTCACCATTATCACCTGGAAAGACATGGGGAAAGAAGGATGATAATAAAACTCATAATGGTGGAAATAATATTACTGCATAATTTAAAAAGAATGAACAAGAAAATGCTACTTTGGTAGGAGTCATAGGTTTGAAAAGAATATGCCTTTCACTTTGGTTGCTTCAAATGTGGTGGTAGTGACCACTACGCTAGAGATTGCCCCTTGAGAAACAAGGAGAACAATCCACAACAGAGGATTCAAGCTGCAATTGTGAATGGAAAGGCTGGAAAAGAAGAAATGCATGATAAAGCTAAAGGATTGGGATCTAAAAATTTTCATGATGATACTAGTTAGGTGGCTAGTACAAGATGATATAAATTAAAATGGAAGGGTTTCTTAATATTTTGAATGTTAAAAGCATTGTTTTAAAATCATTTATTCTTCTTTTTGTCGATTATTTGACATACTGGATATTATTTTAATTATTTGGTGTTGGAATGACAAGGAAATAATCATATTTCAAACTATTTGACTTTGAATGGTGAAATAAAAGGTTATTACAACTAATAAATTTGGATTTTAGGTCTGAATAATTGCAGTTTTTGTTAATAGGGTTGATTATTTTCCTTAGATTTTAGATATAGTTTCAAGTTAAATGTTATGATTGTGAATACTAAAGTGAAAATCATTAATATAATGATTAATTAAGGGGGAAGTATGTCACACCCCACGATTTTAGTCTATTTTGTGGAAGTAATAAGTCGTAAAATGAGGGTTAGGCTACAAGAGATGGAAGATAAGATCCATTGCTCGACTATATATGCAGCCACACATGCGTGTGCATATCTTGAGAGGGATATACACACTAACATGTAGTTTCATGTATGAAAATGCAATAACACTTTTCATTCAACACTCATAGTGTACCTATCATTTACAAGCGTATTTCTGATTTGGCTTTAAAGATTGTATGTACTTTCTACATTGGTTACGATGATGTCATGCATATTATGCATGTCATTGATAACGTTAGTTTATTATCTTGCTGCAAGTCACAAATTGCATGGAGTATGGTTGAATTAACTCATGCTTGAAATACAACATTCGTTATGTGAAAATGATGATACAATTATTTGAAATACAATTATTTTCCTATACAATCATAAAATGATTAATATGATCATCTTCTAATGAAATAGTAGTGACCTTGTTCACGATGATCATAACTTCCTAATGATGGTAATATTTTGCGAAGTTGGCACTAATGCGAATGTTAATTTTGGGTGATACTTTCTAAAAGCATGATTGGTTCCCTTGTGAAGGTTGAAAGTCATGAATCATGCGGAGTATGGTTGAATTAACTCATGCTTGAAATACAACATTCGTTATGTGAAAATGATGGTACAATTATTTGAAATACAATTATTTTCCTATACAATCATAAAATGATTAATATGATCATCTTCTAATGAAATAGTAGTGACCTTGTTTCACCGATGATCATAACTTCCTAATGATGGTAATATTTTGCGAAGTTGGCACTAATGCGAATGTAATTTTTGGTGATACTTTCTAAAAGCATGATTGGTTCCCTTGTGAAGGTTGATATATTTATATAACAATGTTTTATTAGATATATTAAAGGGGTCTTTAACCGAGATATCGGCATAATGATTTGGACCTAGCCAAATATAATGGTCTCCCTATCTAATTTTTCAATGATGAATAATAATCAAAGAAGGATTAGTTTGACCAAAATCCATGCAATGTTTAACTAGGGATTAATAATTAAAAATCTAAATTGGTCAAATCGACCATGCGAGAGTTTAAAAGTTGAACAAAGTTACTATTTTTTAGCTAGTCATTACATTCGTCCCATGCGTGGCTTAAACAATAAAGCGTTATAGATTAAGGTTGACCATTCTTATATAACTCCACTAACTGATTTAGTGGGGAGAAATAGAGGAATTTGTGGCAAGATCTCCAAATCCCTTATGAGGAATTTATGAACATAAATGCATTAAAAGTAATGACATTCATTGTTTGGGAGTCTCAAAGCTTCATAGAGAAGCTATCGATTTATCTTGCATTTTATCAAATTTATTTGTTTTGTTTTCAACACCGAGAACTTATTTCCTCCCTAGCTTCACTACAGAGATAATTGTGCATGCATCTGTTGAGTATTTGCATTGCTAAATAATGAGGGTGTGATAGTCGAACTTGGTGTAATTAACATAGGTGTTTTAAGCCTTGGGTGTGGCTATACTTTTTGGAAGCTCGGGTTGCATGAGTTGGAGTACGCGGAGGCTTAGGAGAAGACCTCAAACACTTTGTAATTTTCAATGGTTTCGGCGTATAGAGCTTACAAAATTAAGGCATGGGTTTATTTTCTTTACTCGTATTATTTATGTCATAATAAATGAATATTTTCTATTATCTTGAGAATAAATGAGGTGGAGTAAACCTTCTATATAAATAAATAAATAAATGAATAGGGGTTTTCATAACTCATGTTGGTCTATGTAGTTGGTTTACTGTGTTGAAATTTGAACATGGGTATTGAATATTTCTTAACCCTCAACTTATCCTTGATTATGGCTAAGAATGTGAGTGTTGTTTGAGGTTGTGATTGGAAAAATCTACTGATTTAATAATGTGTTATTCATTATGGATTGTGTGTTGAATCGTATTGACTATGCTTGGTTATTTTATTGTGGCTTTAATTTTTTCGGTGTAAAATGATCATCATATCCATTATATGTATTTCTTTACCATTTGATAATGACCCGCACAAGTATTCTTTCACTCTGAAGTAAATAAATTAACAATTTATTTGGGTGTTATATATATATATATATATATATATATATATATATATATATATATATATATATATATATATATATATATATATATATATATATATAATGCATTCGTATGGTCATTGATTGAGATACAAATGCCTTGATGGGGGAAATAAATAAAGTCTCCAATATATTGAAATTTTCTTTCTTTATTTACAACTAAATAGGTGAGGCATTTCTCACACCTTTGCACGATGGCCTATCGACCTTTGATTGTTTTTATGGGATTGGTCTATTTGGTGCTAAATCTAGATGGGTATTATTCTACCGCGTGTTTATCTTTGGGTTAATACTTCTTTGTTGAATGTTTGAGTATGAAAATAGTGTTCGGGAATCACTATGCTTATATGATGTTTGTTTTATTTTTAATCCAATTCATTGTATTCCTTGGAAGGTCACGTTGTGGCTCTCATTTTAACCTTGCTCGCTTAAGAGGAAAGGTAGTTCTTAACCCTATTTTGGGGGTATAACTATAAACACCGTCATGTAAGAAGGAATGAAATCTATAGCACTATGTGTATAGAATATGGTATTCTAATGGAATACTAGAGTAGTTTTCATTGCTTAATGGATTGGGATTCATTTGTTATGATTTACCATATGAAAGATTGACTAAACAATGATTATAATGAGATTTACCATGCAAGAACCATATTCAGTCACATCTAACACCAATATCCAGCCAATATGATCCATTATATTAAATATTGTAAAACACATAAAGCTTCATACATCAAGATCTAGTTTCCATAGTCATGCATACTAAAAATCCACAACATAACTCTACAATAATCAATCTCTCTCTAAACCATGCAAATAAATACAATACATATATATAGGGATGGGGACTTTCCCTTCACCACCCATGCACCTTCCAAAAATAGGCTACATGCTAATAATAGCCATGCACCTTTACAAGAGAATACAAAAGCATGCAAGTGTCTAATAATAGATCTCCTATAGTTAACTCTAAGTATAAATCCTATTATTAAACCAAAACTGCATGGCACTCAAATCTGCAAATCCCAAAATAGCCTTACATGAACTACAAGTCTTCATATCTTTACATGCTCAACACTCTATCTCCAAAAATAGCCTAGATCTACAAAAGTGGCTAAGTCCTTGTGTACACTTGTCCTAGGTGCATGTTGTTCTATATTTGTGTCCTTCTACGTGCCATGTGTCCACACACCCAATCCTTATGCACTTTCATACTTGAGCTATATTTCATCTACTCAACATTACCCCACACTAAATGCATTTCCACCCCTCGAAATGGGTAATCTTAACTTATCTCTCCAAAGTAAAGAATAATGAATGAAAGAATGAATATTTGTTCAAACAAAAGAATGAGATATCATTCAACGCTCTCTCTCCTCAATGATGTATATTAATTTTGGATACTCATTCTTAACTTCTACCTCCAATGCTTGTTAATCACTTAAGGCCTCACCTATTTTTTCTAGGATATCTGTGACTATGGCATCTAGCTCATCTTGAGTCATGTTCTCTTTTTCATTCTACAAGATTCTACAAATATTTTCCATACTAGAAATCATGCCCTCCATATAGTCCATCTTCCCAACAATCTATTTTCCTATCTCCTTTCAACTTGTTTTCATGTGGTTCTTGGGCACTTGTAAGCACTTTTCACTTCTCTTCCACCAAAGAAGTCTCTCCACATGCCCAAGTGTCTCATCCTTCATGGATTTGAGGACTTCATTATCTTCTACAATTGTTCCTTCCTAACAATTGCATCTGGTGTCATGCACATGTTCAAGGCTTGATCTTCCTTCTTCAATTCATCTCTCAAGGCTTGTAGCAATGACTCATAACTTGTAATTTTTCTGGAAATGGTGGATTTTACCCTTGCTTGCTTCCTCTGCAGGGTCTTTTGGTGTGGCATACACATGGGCCCTTCATCTATGACCAATTTTACAAGTGTGTGTATATAGTGCATTACAAAAGGAAATTTTTCTAGAACTTGAGATTCCAGATGTGGCCTTACCTTAAGAATATAATCACCAATCTCCTCGGCCATACCGATCAATGCTTCTATCTTTTCCTCAACCTTTTCCTTCTTTTGTGAGGCACTTTATTTCTGCATCCCTATCCTTGTTTCATCCATCAACACCCTAATGGTTTTTTATCTATGTTCCTACATGCAACCTCTACAGATACCTTTACCAAGGCATTTCTCACTTGTTCATCTAACATAATAGTTGGCTTAACATTTACATGTCATTTGGGGTGCTTTCTTCATTCTACGTGAGACACATGATTCTTCACACACATCAAAATCAGGCTCATCCATATGAGTCTGCATTGACCATGACAAACTACTTCCATGTGCACATGCATTCACCATCTCCACATCCATCAACTCCCAACCATACAAGTCCTTAGTTTCCACAGTACTCTAGAAGCACGTGTATATGATCTTGCTGGTATCATCCACATATCCAACCATGGGAGTCACATAGTCTTCACCTTCTTTCTCCTCCCTTGTTCTTTTTCCCTTAGGAACTCGGGTGCTTGAATCCAGAATTGGGCCTTCACCCTTTTCTACTTTTGTTTCTTTTACTTCCCCTCCCTCATCATTCTTCATCTCCTCATCATGAGGCTCCTCTCTATCCTCAGGTTGCACTGGTGTACCTAGCATGCACTTTCTCTCTCTAACTCATCCTCCTCTCCATCCTTAAGCTTTAGCTTACGCCTTTTCTTCTTCTCTGGCTCTTCTTTTCTATGGTGAAATCCTTGGTGACCTCCTTAATGGTTGTGATGACCCTACACCCTGAACCCTTGTCCTCTTGAACACTCTCTTGAATTGTGGCTCTTTGACTATCTGTTCCACATTGATTTCCATTGTGTTTGTCTCAAACACTTCATCCTCTTGCTCCTATGATGGGGGCATCATCTCACACTTTCTTTTCTCTTCTCTTAGTAGGTTATCTTCTTCCCTATGGTCCAACCCACCACTATCTTCATGAAGTTCTTCTTCTTCTTCTTCTTCTGAATGGGTGAAGTAGGATTTTCAGCTACCAACATGCCAACTATGTGCTTCCCTTTAGGTGGGCTTGGCAATTTGAACTCATTCTCTACATACTTTCCATTCTCTAGCCTAGGCTTAAGCTAAAGGTATACCAATGTTGCCCCACTATCACCTATTTCCAAACTCACAAGCTTCATAGTTATATCATCTAAAATGTATCTTTCAATATAAGAAGACTTACCTAGATAGACGTAAGTCTTCCATAGAGTGTGGTAGTCATAGTCCACCTTATCAACATTGTAGATTAACTACGTGCATGTGAGAGTCTGTGAATAATTTCCTGAAAGAACCACATGGTGAAAGCATAGGGTAAGTTTTCACCAAGGACTCCATGTCCCATCCTTCATCACAAAATGCATGATGTAAAAATGTTGATAGACTAAAAACTGTACCAACTTACCTACCACCACGGACAAAACTCCTTTAGGTATCCTCCACTCTTCCTCAAATGTGGCATGGAGTCATGCATACCACATTTCTACCCTTGGTTTGAATGGGCCACTCATGGTCCCCTCACAAAGATACTTTTTGAATCTCTCTCGAGAGATTTATTTTCTGCAGGGTACTCCCATATTTTTTCTTCTTGGCCCATCGGGCACTCCAATCTCCACAAACACAAGGGACAATAGAATAGTGCCAAAGCTAATTTTCTCACCTTACATGCCCTCTTCAATGATTGTTTCAACAATGTATCCAACCAAGTTGTAGGTCTCCCCTTGTGACATTTTATTTGCAACATGTAGCCACAAAGTGTTCACCTGTGACCATCTCTCTCTGGTCATTCAATTTTTCAATAAGTGTGAGGCTTCCTGTATGACCAGATACTTCCTTAACTTGTAAATATCCATACCACACCCACCTTTTGTATAACCCAACTCCTTGTTGGTTGCTATAATTATTTCTTTATCAGTTAGGTCACTACTCACCTCTGTGCACTGTGCTTTTCAAACCCATCAAAGTGTTGAATCAAGGGCATGGTGATCCTCATTCATCACCCAAAAAATAGAAAAATTCCTCATGGACTCTACTCATTAGCCACTAGTATAACTTCTTTTGGATTTTCCAAAATAAGGAAGTTTGTACAACTATAAAACCCCTACCTTTCTTAGGAGTTTCTCCCCAACATCATCGTATATGGGCATGTCATCCATGTCCATTTGTTTGTCTTTTTATTCAACAAAGCATCCAACTCCCTTGTTATCAGTTTTCCTATGGTTGTAATCACTTGAATTTTACTTTGATGGACATGGGAATCCCAATCACGGCCCATGATCACTTCCTCTGGGTATTGCATTTTAAAAAATGATTTTCAGGAGCATCCTCTTCTCAATTCAACCTCCTTTTTTTTTTCTTCCCTTGTACCTACCTCCTGCCTCTCTGGTGCTCTCTTTGGGTGCCATTTCAATAAAAATATGTGTTCTCTTACCTCCCTCGAGCTCTGTAACTCAATTCCTTGTGCCCTAGCTCAAACTCAAACCCTAGCCATCAATCTCCTTTCCCACATGCCTTCTCCTTTCTCAAACACTTCAAAAAATGGAGCATAATAGTTCCTCATGCATAATATCTCATACCAACCCAACTAGTTCATAGCTCTCCACTCTTCACAACCATCTTAGCTCACTCATAAAACAACTCACTCAAGAATTCATAATCACAAAGGTAAAATGGCCTCACAACCCTTCCTTATATATATTTTTAAAAAGTTATCACATTTATTTCCTTCACCTACCACCAATCCCAACATTAATGCATCATTTGTCAATGTTTCCACACTTGCTCATTTCCATGCCACAATCATAACCTTCTAGCGTGTCTTCTACTTCTTGGCCACATACCTCCTTCCACACGCCCCATATGCACCAAAGTACTTCACCACTACACCTTCTTCCAAGTAGTTTCCACTACTCTATAACCTACCTCATTATATGTGCATCCATTTTTCCATCTATGGTCTTCATTTAGGAGTAATTTTTTTCTATCTTGCACCCTTCCAAAAAGCACTTGCACAAAAAAATTTCCTTATGCATACCCATCTTCATATGAAATCAACTATATTCAACTTGGTAATGAACCCTATATGTAAACCACCCCACACTAAGGGTATGCATGGTCCTCTACACATGAAAACACTTAAATTGTAATCAACTTCTAGTGCATGCAAGCAACTTATTACACAAAACACTAAACTAAATTGAAAAAGCATAACAATGATGAAGGAAACACATATAAAGGAAATGCATTAAGGAAACCTAATCTAAGTGGAAATACTACCTTATTACAAACACCAAGAAGACTTATTTATAGTAGGGCTTCAACCTACTCCCATTGAAGTAATCAGAAACCATGTTCCATCCATGCACTCTAACTAGAAAGCACCTGAATCAAGTATATAAGTGATAACATACGGTCCCAACCAATGCACCTTAAGCTTTCTAGGGTGGCACAAAAAATTTGAATCATACAAAGTACCATTTTCCCAACCTCAAGCTTCTTATCCTTGATGTTCCTTGTCATGCCATGCCTTCTGCCTAGATTTTTCTTTCTTTTGACTCCATCTTGCTATGGCACACCTTTCATCCAGCTTGCATCAATTTTCAATACATTCTTCCAATGCTTTCTCATCATCTAGACCTCTTGCACATGTAATACACAAAGAAGGTAACATGAATTCCATGGGGAGAAATTACCTCACACCAAACACCAACTAAAAGGGTGTTTCTTTATTCAACCTCTTGTAGGTTGTCCTGTATGCCCAAAGTACCACAAAAACCTTGTCATCCCAATCTCTCCTTCCAACATCACAAATTTTTTCAAGGTATGGCTCAATATTTTGTTGAAGGCCTCAAAGTAGTTCCATTTTCCTAAGGGTGATAAGGGGTTGTCCTATGGTGTGCAACCATAAATTCATCCAATAATATCTCTGATAGTCTCATTAAGGAAATGAGTACCCCTATCACTTGTTAAACTTAAAGGGCATCCATACCTGCTAATAATATTTTCCCACAGAAACCTTGTTGTTGTAGCTATTGTGTAATCCTTTGTAGGTGCCACTTCTACCCACCTTGTAAGATAATTTGTACAAGTTATAATATAGTAGATCATCGTCTCATGCATGGGGAAATAGGGCCCACAAAGTCAATTTCCCACTTCTCAAAAGGTTCTACACTAGTAATAGGTCCTCAAAGGCATTTCATCTCATTTCCCAAGGCTTTCCAAGGCATTGAAAATGGTCACATGCCTTACAATATGCTTTGCAATCCTTGTATAATGTTTCCCACCATAGACCAGCTAGTAGAATCTTGCATGGTGGCATCCCCTACATAGTGTCCACCTGCAATACCACCATGAGCCTCTTCCATAATTTCTTCATGCTCATGCTCAAGCACACACCAACACAAAAATTCATCATGACCTAACTTGTATAAGTCTCCACTAATCAACATGTAAGGCACGACATGAATAACAAGTTGTTTCTTTTCTAAAGCCTTCATTCCTTTAGGCACCACACTGTGCATAAAAAGACAACAATATCCTCCAAGTCCAGGGCACATGGTTCAACCTAAACAATTGTGCATCTAGAATTGTGTCCTCAATGCTCTACACATCCTCTCCTGATTGAATCCTTGATAAATGGTCTGACCAAAATTTCTTTTACTAGGCTTAACCACCACCATAAAATTGAACTCCTAAAACAACAATACCCAATGACATATGTGCCCCTATAAAATGGGCTTGTTCACCAAGTACTTCAATGCCATGTGGTCTGTATAAAAGATGAAAGGTGTAGCCAAAAAATATATGTCAAAACTTATGGAGCACATAGATCATAGACAAGGCCTCACTCTTGTCATTGTTGTATAATTTTGTTTTATTGGAGTCAACTTTCTACTAGCAAAGAAAATAGGATGATCAACAATCCCTTCTCTAGGATGAGCTAATACGACACCAATGGCCATGCCAAAGGCATCTACATGAACATGAAAAGGCTTGGACCATGAAGGAAAGTGAAAAAATAGGTGTTGTAGTAAGCCTTTCCTTTAGTGTGTCAAACACGTGTGTTGTGCCTCACCCCAATAGAAATTTCCTTTTCCCTTGAGTAATTATTCTAAGGGCATGATGATCTTGGCATATCCCTTTATAAAATTTTAATAACCTGTGTGCCCCAAGAATCCACACACCTCACTCTTGGCTAGTAGGTCTCTTCTAAGCCCAAAATAACAACTACCTTAGCAGGATCCACTAGTAAGCCTTCTTTACAGATGATGTGTCCCAAAAAAATTCCAAAGGGTGTGGAAAATATACACTTCTTAATGTTCAAGGAGATGCTCAACTTCGACCTACACTCTCAAACATCAGCCTCAGATTATCACAATGATCTTTCATGAGCCCATAGACTGTCCAATCATCCAGATACACCTGTAAGAACTTGTGAATAAAATCCTGAATGCTTGTACCACTATGCATGAAAATACTATAGGCACATTCTTTAATCCAAAGGGCATAACCATGTATGCAAAACTTCCCCACTCGGTGGTGAAAGTTGTCTTCTCTTGATCTTCTTCAGCTATCCTTACCTAATGATATCTAGAGAATCCATCAGTGAAGGAGTATATTTCACGCCCTACAACACCTTCCAAGATTTCCTCAGTAAATGGTGTGGGAAAGGGATCAATCACACATGCAACATTTAACTCCCTGTAATCCACACAAATCCTTGATTCTTCCATCTTTCTTGATGTTGATCACCATAGGGCTCACCCATTCTGACTCCTCAATTGGCACAATGATTCCAAAATTAACATTTTGTCAATTTCTTCTTTTACCTTGATGCAAAGTTTGGATTCATCCTATAAGGCCTCTTCTAAACTAGGTGTGCACCTTCCTTTTAAATTTATCTTCATCTCTCCCAATGATTCATGTATGCCTTTCAATTCATGATAGCCTCTAGGAACAAGTCCTAAAATTCATGTGCAATAACTCAATGATTTTAGCAACTTCAAAGTCAGACCAGTAATCTCGATAATGGCTTCCTTAGGTTCAACATCCATTCCAATGTTCACTTTCTTGGTCTTCATAGGCTCATGGTAGGCACATGCCTTCTCATCTCACATCCAAGACTTCACGTGTACCCTCTATGTGTGCTCAATGTCTAGGTTCTCTACCTCTTCATCATCAACCATGTAGATCATCTTACCCTTTTCTCTTTCTAGGTAGGTGCACCCCAAGTTTCTCTTCATCTATTTCTTCCTCTTCAAAGTGTGCCACTAGTCTGATTCTCCTAACAACTCCTAAAGTAACTCTTCATCCTTTTTACACTATCTCCCATAGTTAAGTGCTTCATAACCTACAACACCTCATTCACCAGGAGGTTTAGAAGAAAAGTAATCAAAGGTCTGAGTCATACCTTCAATAAGTTCTTGCCAATTTCTAGTCACCCTATTCAACTCTGCAGACATACCATGCACGCACGCACAACCTCGCAAGGTGAAATAAAACTTGTGCACCCACAAAAAGAAGGTGGTAAAGCTTCCTGCCCCACTTCCATCTAGAGTCTCTCACACTACTAAATGTGGTGTTGAACATGATCATTACCATGAAATGCACAAATCTAGTAGGCACATTTCTTCTTAGAAACCAGTAGATAAAGCAATCCTTACTTCTCTCCACTCCAAAATATTATCCCTGTGAACCATCCATCCACCAACGCACGTTGTCATCCCCCACACAAAGTATATATACTAACATGTTCCTTCTTTCCACCTAACATTCCCATTGAACTTCCATAGCAAGAAGAATACTTCTGGATTCTCCTCACCTATGTACTTTGGTACCTGGTTGCTACCCAAATGCCTGATACTATGTGGCTTACTAATGCGTGCACAAGCTACACTTCATACTTTCATGCCCAACCATTTCATAAGTTTCATGCACCCAATTATCACATGCAACACTTGTAGTATCACTCATGGACTGTGCATCATCCCACTGGAGAACTCCTTCTTTTGATGGCTCAAGAACTTCTGATCTCGAATGGTGCACACATAAATTTTGTTCAAGTCTTCTTCACTTAAGGGCTCTACATAAGGTGTAGATTTCCCATCTGTCAAAGGTATGATGACACATTCTTCTTTGTTCTCAAAGCTGATATACCCCTTATTGAAACACAAGTCAACATTGTTTGCATAACACCAAGGGTGCCCAAGTAATGTGGGAAAATTGTTTGCTTCTACAAGCGCTAAGACCTCAAAGTCCCCAATGAACTTGGCCCCTTATATAGTAATGGATGCATCTTTTAAAACTCCAATGGGTGTTTCCTTAGTCTGATTTTCCATGAACAACACATTAGAAGATGGTTGTAATGGAGGTCTTCCCATCTAAACCCACATCCAAAGTGAGTACATTTACTTCCACACTGCATGTGTCAATCAAGATGTTACTCAAAAGCCAACCATCAACAACAACATTTAGAGTAATCTCCTTGTCATAATCCAAACTATCCGAGGAAGATTAACATGCAAAAGTTGTCTCTCATGCTCAATCCCAATGTGTGAGTGTTTTCCTTCAACCAGCTCCCCAACAAAAGAATAATGTTCTCTTGGCACAACATCTTTGCAAACCTCTTTCAAATCATCAACATCTTGTCTGATGGAGATCAACTGCTTTCTTTTGTTCCAACTTCTGTGATGACTGTTCCTTCAAACATTGTATCTCACCTTGTAAATTCTGAATTACCTCCATGGTTTCTTGATAAACCTCCTTCTGATGCATAGGGTCTAGATACTTGGCATGCAGACTTTCCTCCTTAGTAATGGTAGGCTTCTTTGTAGAGAGCTTCCTGCATGCATGCACCTCAACGCATGTGTAGTAATCTTTATAGGTACCAACTCAAGATCCAACTAACTTTGGCATCCATTGGTCTTCCACGATGTGTTTGTACTCTAACCATTCCCATGCCCTTATTTTCTTATTTATGTTTCTTTCTTAAGTGTTCATACAAGTCTGGGAATTCTTCATAACTATGATTCTTTCCACAAAAAGAACACACAATATTTTGTGGACATTCACACCTATAGTGATCAAGAGATCCACATGTATAACAAGTCCCACGAGGGAAATCACTCCTTCCTCCCCATGACCTCACCTCTAAATCCACCTCTGTAACCTCGACCTCTACCATGACCACCATCAGAATTCCCCTCACTTATGATCATAGTCATGATGCTCACCCTTTCCTTGGAATTATTTGTAACACCAGTCTATCATATGCCAATATCAATGGCATCATGGATCTGATCAATCAATCTATGCAATCTTTAGTATCATGAGTCGAGGACCTACAAATCTTACAGTAACTAGACACATTCTTTCTTATCACATGCAAAATAATGGGCACCAACTTGAACTATGGTCCAAGTGACATATCTCACAATCCAACAACAAGGAGCACACCAATTTTGAGGGAAACTATCCTTAGTATGCCCTCTACTTCACAATTTGTACACCAAATTCCACTACGTGTCATCTCATGTGCTAAATTAGCAGATAATTTCTCCAACTATTTTTCATTGCTGCTACAATTTGAGCTTCCAAGAATGGGCTCACTCCTATGTCCACACTTCCTACCACCTCAGCATGTAGAGCTAGATGCTTCAAGTGCCTCACATGGATCTATATAAGTCTTGTGTGAAAGTTCCCTCCTAAAAGGCATGATCAGTCCTCCAATGAACCACTTGTGCATGTTGGCTTGCATGGATGTCATAAGATAACTTAGACAAGAGAGTCTTGAACCATGCATCATATTCTCGAACACTTTTAGTAGTGCCCTACTTAATATCCTTTGAGTGCATGCTTATGATTTTCTACTCAAACTCAGGGATATAAAATTCTTTAAGAAAGCATCTCACAATGCTATATAATCCACACAAGTCTGATCAGATCAAACTTTTGTACCAACTTGTGTGTCCCTACAACATAGTTACAAACTACTTTCCTTGCACTCTGGAGCTGTAATCCCCTTTATGCCACAATATCTCACACATATGCACATGCTCATGCTGCATCTTCAATGCCTCTATACTCTAGAAGATGGAGAGACATCTCCATATAAATTTGTTGAGGTTGGTGTGGACCTTTCCCACCAATCCAAACCTCTGTGTTTCCTCCTCCTATATTTCCACCACCTCCTCCACCAGATCCACTAGATCCTCCTAGCCACCTCGAGCCACCTGATCCTCTTGATCCACCCCTCCAGTAGGTAATGGACCAAAAGATGCACTACCTTATGTTCCGATGGTTTTGCTAAACTAAACACCCATAATCTGCATGTGAAGTTGCACTACTTCCAGATGTGATGCCAAGGTTCTACGTGCACTATGTTCTGTGTCAACGATGCACCAAAAAAGATACCTCCAACAGGTCCTCCAAATAAAGTAGATGATGATTGTGCCATAGATGAATAAGCTCCCTTGATTAACTCCTAAACTTGACTACAAATTAACTCTATCTACTGCAACTCTACTACTCACACTACTTGTTGTTTTAACTATTATCAGTAAAACTAGAAAACCAAGTGCAAGGGCTAGGTCACTAGGTAGATTCAGATGCACCCCATGGCCCATGTCATCTCTACTAACACATGCACTCTCATCTAAGGTGAAGAGGGTTCCCTACCATGCTTTCCCAAATGGGGGAGATCCAGATGCTCTGCTCCACATCTTCTACATGAGCTCCAAATCCTTCACGAGCCATCTCTCTCCACAATGCCATCCATTCTACAACTTCCTTTGCTTCTCTAAATCCCTCTCACATGCCTCATTGAACTTAAGCCACCTTTCTTCCCTCTGTCTTTCTACCACTAGGTCCACCATCCTTACCAAACCTACTCTCCTTCCCCACATGTGGTGGGGTTTAGTTAGCCATCAATTTTTCCAAATCTAGGGTTACAATCAGATCTTGATCACTAGTGGGATACCACACAAATACGATCCTCTAGGGTTCACAAAAAAATAAACTCAACAACCTCTGGGAAAGAGTAAGTTGAAAAATACATACTCAAGAATATAGTTGTTCAAAACACCATGGAACCAAACATCCACAGAGCACATCCAAATCAGATCTACATCATACAAGGCCTAGAATTCTTCCTACATCCAAACAAGCATGTGTGAAACCTCCAATTCCTCTTAGATGCATAAGCAACCAACCACTTGTACAACTCTATAGGAAAGATAACAAAGAATGTCTCATATAATGTGTCATATAGATTTTTCTCAACCCACACATGTGTGCATTAAAATCAGGTCCAAGTGTTGAATCTATGAGCATACTCTTCTTCCAGATCTACTAACCACTCCTCAATACTAGCCAAGGTCAATCGGTATGTCTTCATCACACAACATCCTTGAAAAATAGCTGAGAAAGAGGTCCCAACAATGGAACCAATGATGTAGCCTAGAATTCACTACAAATAACCCAAGGTGCACTGACACATCACTCAACCTAAACTAAGCACTCACCCAAAGCGTGCAAGGGTACCAGTCCCTCTTTAGAGTTGCTTGTCTAGAATGTTAGCATGATTGCATATGTATATATCCATATTTATAATAGATAGTAAATAATCCACAATGCATAAACCAGATCTAGATCTAAACCATATGAAATATTGACTAAACAATGATTATAATGAGATTTACCATGCAAGAACCATATTCAGTCACATCTAACACCAATATCCATACCAATATGATCCATTATATTAAATACTATGTAAAACACAGAAGCTTCATACATCAAGATCCAGTTTCCATAGTCATGCACACTAACAAATCCACAACATAACTCTATAATAATTGGTATATCTAAACCATGTAAATCAATATAGCCTAGATCTACAAAAGTGGCTAAGTCCGATGTACACTTTTCATAGGCACATGTTGTTATACTATATTTCCATGTCCTTCTATGCATCATGTGTCCACACACCCAAACCTTATGTTCTTTCATATTTGACATATATTTCATCTGCTCAACAAAAATAATTGATGATAAAGTTGTATAATTCTCATCTTCCATAATTCCTTCTCGAAATAATTTAGTTAATTTGGAATGCAAGTTTTGTGTGGGTATTTCTATTTAGTTAAGGTTAATGGATTACTCTACTTATGATCCTATATGAAAGACTATAAGTTGAATTGTTAAATTCCTTCTAATGAATTGATTTTTAGGGATTGAAATAGTACATTCAAGTGAACCTTTTGGTATGACTCTAATTTTTTTGCATATCTCGAATAAGAGATAGTCGTATAAAGAATCATCAAATTGTTTCCTAATTATTCTAAGCATGTTGTATTTAAGATAAGACAAGGATGCATTAAATATTCATTTTTTTAAAATGAAACAATAGACAAAGGATTTGTATTCCCATGTTTATTCGGTTGAACTGACCATGTTATAATGATGTTCATATTTTAAGGTCTATGAAGTTTATCAAAAATGAAAAGGATTATTTTATGATTATTTAAGTATATTAGTGTGTTATTTCGTGAAAATACAACATATGTATTATATGTACTTTTCTTGTATAAAGGTAAAAGGAATTACTTCACATATAAGGCCTACTATATTTAACTACTGATGTAATTTGATTATGTACTTTAAAATGAGATTTTGACCTCCAATTTGTGAATATATATATATATATATATATACAACGTACCTTGATTTTACAAAAGTGTTATGTCATTGAAATCACGACGAGAATATTATTGTATTATGACAAGTACAATTGATGATGATTATTATCTTTATGATTTGATTACTAAATTTTATGACAAGATATTATATTATGGAAAAGTAACACCCTTTATTAGAGTATATCTACAATATAATTAATAAGATAAAAACATGTTTAACTAAACGTAAAACAATTTATGAACATTGATTAATCATAAGATAATGATTAATCATAAAGGAATGTCGACATCCTATTGTCGTGGTAATGTGAAAGGGATAATATTAATATATGATATCTCATCATGTTGTATTTAGTTCATTAGAAAAATACGCATAAAAACTTAAGTGTACCTTCCTTTCATGAACACGTACTTTCAAGAGTTAGTTAAGAGTGTAATTATGCGTCGCAAGGCATTACGACAATAACTTGACAAGCTTACTTGGAATGGATACAAGATGGGTGGTGGTACATGATGATGTAAGTCATCATGTATCCGTAATATTTCCCATAGGTATTTCAAGAGGGTTCAGCTTAGTAAATTGTCATAGGACCTAGCAGTCATAATTTTCACACGTTGTAAATTGAGTAGATAACTTAATAACTAACAATCTTCATCTATAGATTGGTATTTGAACTTAACAGCTTAAATACATGAATACTTAAGATGATTAATAGTCAACTTAATAACTTAACATCAGAAAATATTCTAGATAATTGAATAAATTTATATATTGAAATACAAGTTCCTAATGACATATGTATCATCACGAATGAAACATGAAAAACATGTCTCTTAAGGTTTGGCCCAAGTAGTGTAAGTCGCTGATTACACTATCCAAATTTCACCAATTTATAATTAAAGGTTTAGGATGCCAGATGGGATTAAATTGACTAATTTCTAGGTATACACTTAGAAAACATCACTTGATTATCAATTCCTGAAAAGGAAACCACTAGTATACTTTGTATACACACTCGTAAAGAGTGATCTATGGGGAATTGTATCTAAACCCTAAACCCATACAAATACACATGGTTTTGAGCGTTATTTGATGGATTGAATTTAAATTGATGTTGGATTTAAATGTTGTGTATTTAAATCAATGAAGCATGAAGTATCAGTAAAAAAAATCCTACTTGATAGGCGTATTAAAGAGGTGTTACACTAGTCTTCATCTTGGACTCATGTCATTGATATACATTCAACATTTTAAGTAACCCTTCATAAAAATAAAGAACTTTCTATGACATACCTTTAATATGATTTTATTCTTGGCCTATCTCTTTTTTGACATGTGCTCAACTTATTGGCACTCTTTAACCATTGTCAAATTTTTAGTTACTACACCGAGGATCAAGGATTTCATTATATTTTACCATAACATCATTTAATACCCTCTTTATACATAAAAACTATCTCATTGTACACCAACACCTAGAATTGATCATCATTTTTAAACCCTGATCATAGTGTCCTTCATCCAGTCAGACCTAAAGATGTACTGATTGGAAGGCACATCCCAAATTTGACTTCAACACTTTGTTAGGTATCACAGACTATTCATCAAACTTATTCCAATCTTGGATATATTTGACCATATTTACTCAAACATGAATTCTATGAATATACTAAAACTTTTATGAATGTCCTCGCTACACCCCATGACTATACATACTTGCTTAAATTTTGACAAAAATACCGAGAACTCAAAAATCCATTTGCACCTTACACAATCTCATAGGTGATATCACAAATTTTGCAATCATAACATAACACAATCATATTTTGACTTTTTCATACTCAAGGACAAATCATTCTTGAAGACTTGTTACAACAATTTAAACAACAGAGCATGATACATGCTTAAAACCAAATTTGAAGATCATACACTCGACTTCTTAACCAAGATATTGTGACAATTACTTTATATCCTATATACATATTTAATGAATCTTTTATAATCCTTCAAGACAACCAAAACACTTCCCTTTTGACCTTGAAATAATAACCCATGGCACGCACCTTCTTGAGACTAAATTTTTAACATTATGATAGCAAAGATACCTTTGTATTTTTGAATCATACATTGACTTCAACTTAACTTCTTGCAACATCGTGAACTTAGAATTACTTTCACACTCAAACTTTGTCCACTGGACCAAGAATCCATGACTACAAAACATGATAGATTGATTAAGAGAAGATCATACATACCTCAACACATCATATGATTTTGGAGCAATCATCTTCACACAAAGACAGATAGACCTTAAACAAGATAACACACCTTCATTTTCTTCCCATAGAATGAGAATGAATCCATGAATCCCGATGGAGCGTCCAGTGTATCTTTAGAGCACTAGAACACCAAAAATTTAGGATATTCCCAAATCTTCTTCCTTTTATTCACATTGTTATCAATCTTTAAAACTCTCTTTCTCTTCTTAGGCTCACTAGGTTTGATGTCCTCCTTGTCTAAATTTTTATTTTTTTCTCTATAGATAGAATCCCTATCAAACACATATGATTCTCCTCTAATTTTTATTCAACCATAACAGACCTTCTTTTTTTATATTTTACCTAATTTAAGATTGACCTCTTTCTTCTCTATATTTTTGCATTTCTTATCTTCTTTACTTGACTTGGATCTCCTTTCACTATCCTTTATGACTCTTTTTACTTTACATCATCTACCTTTATGTCATACTTTTCTTATCATCTCTCATGATTTTGAATTCATACTCTTTGATCTTGTTTTTATGATTAATATCCTTCTCTATCATGATTGAACATGATTCAAATTTTACTATCTCTAAGGGATCTACCTTCCTCTTGTAGATGTCCACTTTCCTTGTACAATACCTTACAATATGGCCAACAAAATTACACTTGAAACAAGTAACATGTATCTTACCTTTATGACCTTATTTCTAACTAGGTGGTCCTTGATGGAAATATCTAGCTATATGGCCAACAAGATTGCAGTTGTAGCATACACCCTTATCCTTAGCTTTAATTCTCCAACTTGACCTAGAAGACTCTTGATGAAAAAAATTGGCAATATAACCCATCTCATTTAAATTAAAACATGTAGTATCTATTGACTAATATGAGTAATCATTCCTACCATTTCTCCATGGAAATGCATTCTTAATTGACCTTCTACATTCCCTTTCCCTATGACTAAAGATATTATAAGAATAAAAACACTAGTGAACCTACTTGTGAACTTCATTACATTGTGATATCTTATGATATCTTTCTTGGCTCCACTAGGTCATTGACATGATATAACATGCTCTAACTCTATTTTTATCTTAATGATTCCTTTTATTTTGATTCTATACTAGATGTGATCTTCTCAACATGATCTTCATGTTATTTTTTTATTTCTTCAAATTCCTTAGAATCATGTCTTAATTTTTCTTAAGAAGACAAACATGATCTTTATATTCCTTGTTTTATGACCTAAGATCCATATTCTTATTCCTTTGAAGATTTTAATCCTCTAGGACCTTGTCAAGTTCATCTTACATGATAACTTTCTTGTCTTCCTTATCTAAATAAATTCCCCAACCTTGGTCATTTCCTTTTGAGATGCTTGTAACATTATTTTCACTACCACTAGAAGGACTGTTATCTTCATACATGTACTCCAAATTTTCCCATAACTCCCTAGCTGAATCACACTCTATAACCATGCAACCTACACATTCTTGTAAAGCACCGAAAATGATGTCTTCACCAATTTCTTCCATAGGTTCTGATAACTAAAATTATCCAACATCTATCTCATACCTAAGAGAAATTAGATGGGTATTTATTCTAAATATCCATATGGAATAATTTGTTCAAATGAATATAGGGCGTTGATATGGAAAAATATCTTCTCCCATTTTGATCAAACAAAATGTTCTTCAAGAGGATATCCTTCAAGTAGACATATTCACTCACAAGGACTAGATCTGATACCAATTGTTAAAATCACAATGGACTGAGAGGGGGGAGGGTGAACCATTCCTACAATACTTTTAATTCATTTTTTATGTCATATATTAACAATCAAATTATCCATTCAACATATGTAACCATCGTGAGCTTATTATATGTGCTACATGCAATCATAAGAACATGAAACAATATACATAACACACGAACACCATATGTAAGTGAGAAACTTTAAGGGGAAGAAAACAAATAAAACCTCTTCTTATTTTACTCAAAACAAGGGACTTACAAGAATATTACGAATAATGCAAGATTTATTTAGTGAGGCACTAACCCCACAAGGATCACCAACCCCTAGTTTAGTAGGACACCAATCCTATAAGGAGGATAAAATCCCCTAAAGTGATTAGGAACCAACTCAACCACCTAAAATGGATGAACACTAAATATATGTTACTCAAAAACTGATAGTGATCTAAATCCATCTCTCTCTACTCAAAACCTCTTCAAATAAGCTCTTCTTTCAACTCATTAAAATCTACCCTTATATTATTGATTAGGTTTAATGAGATTGCATACCTACTATTCAATATTTCTCAAGTATTCATAACTCTCCTTAGATATATTGTTAACCCTCTTCACTTCTCTTCCTCCTCCTTTTTCTTGCTCACAACCTCATAGTCACAACAAATATTTTAAATGTTCAAATATAACATGATTTTATACATGAAACTAGATCATAAACACTCCTAGGTTGACCATGACCATATAATTCAATCATTCCAACATAAAAATAAATCAATAAAATCACATAAAACATATCAAAATACCTAAGTAGGTCATAAGGGATCACACCAACAAGAACAAGCTCAAATCATCTAAAGTAGGCTTGAAAAAGATCTTCAAGCACTGATGAATGCACCAACAACTCCAAGGTCATATATAAAATTTTCATGGAACCAAAGGATAAAAAAAAATCAATAATAATTCCTTATCATTGCCAACAAGAATAAGAAGCATTGAAAAATATATTTCCACCATGAAACTCTCAAAGTTGCAAGCAAGCACAACTAGGTCTTGAAGCACCCAAAATTAAGTCCCATAAAATGAATGAGTTCACATAGAAAAACTCATCATCAAGGATTAAGCAGTATACCATTGGAAATATATCACAATATAATTTTTGGAACAAATCACTTCAAGCTCCAAATCATAGTTTAACACCTATAACTAATCCAATCTCTCAAATCGCTCAAAATCAATCATATAGGACTCAAGAACTAGTCTTGAGAGAAACATGCTTAATCACCTCAAAAACAATTCTAAGCACAAAAAAATATATAACACATCAAGGGATACCTAGAAAACACCTTCAAGCACTAACATTCATAGATCATGTCGAGAAAACTTATCCAAACACACATGTTCCTTCAATCCTTCTCGAGAGGTCTAATAAGGCTAATTAGACCACTAGGGTTTCAACATGAATCCAATTCATATGATAAAAAAATTCTCTAACACATCATGTTAGGTGTATACATGTTATTCAAGACCATCAAATACTACTACAACATGCAAAATGACCAAACTTGTCTCAAACCTCCATGATTAGCTTTTACCCTTTAAGGCCAAAATTAGTAGGGAAAATTTCAAGACTTGTATCTTCCATTTTTTCCAATAAATAATCCTAAAAAATTTCATGGAAATTTATAAATACTCCCAAGGATTATAGAAAAATTTAATTTTCATCCTAGAACTTCCATCTCAACTATGAAACTAAAAATCTGCACAAAACTAGGATCCAAATAAATTGGTAAATGTGGTTTAATTCATTTGGATCCCACATAATTCATCTTTCTCCAATCACTTTGTATTGAGGGTTTTAGCTAGGGTTTTGACCAACTTGTATTCTTAAAGATTTTTCATAAAAGTATGACAAGAAAATAATCTCATTATTTTTTTAAAACACTCTAAGATAAATGAAAAATCATCCCCGAAAGCATTAGGATCCCATGCGCAGAATGTGTGTGAGTGGGTGAGTAGAACAAGATGCCATATTGAGTTGGATTTTACTTATTTAGAACTTGGTTTCACCAAAAGATTCATATCTTAAGAAAATATCTTCATTTTGACCTAAATCACCATAACTACCTCCTATAACTTACCCTAGTCGCATCATTTCTCAAATACTTTTGAATCTCTTTGGGCACTAGGACTTACATGCATGTTCTTCATTAGTCTTAATTATATTTCTTCTCAAGGAAATAAAAACATCATCACACCTCTAAGAATTAACTTGAAACTCATCCTACACATGCTATGCAACATCATAACACCTTTCTCATTATTTTACAAGAATTACCTACTCTATTTCTCATAATACTTCACCATTCACCATGCACTATGTCTAGGAATAGGCCTATAATGACCTGACTCAAACCATAAAACTCATGAACTGACCATGATGACCACATAAATACATATTAACACTTATCACTTTTCATATCAACCTTTTTTGACCTCATGAAGACATTTGGAACTCATACCATGACCATAAATTCTTGCACGATGCCTAAACACCATAGTAACTTCACCAAAACTAGACACTACCAATCAACCTTTAGACTTGGCCTTGATTAACACCACGTGGAGACTCATATGACAACTATACTCCCTTTACCATCAATTTCCTTTGACATCAATGATAACCTAAGACATAATGGCCAACAAAATTTGTGTCTTTGATTTTTAAATATTTTTATTCCTTACATGTTTGTATTCTTCATATTGTATGTGGTTATACTATGGTAAATGTCATTGAAGTTTGAAAGTGTTGTGTATAGAGAAATACTAAAAAAGAAAATAAATAATGCAAATAAAATTAAACTAGATCTTCCTTTATATCTCCTTACAAGGTATCGGATGAGATTTTTAAAGCTTGGAATGAAGTACTAAGTTTTTTGAATCTCTTGATCAAAAATTTTTATGGACGATCTAAAGATTATTCAAAAGGAAGTAGAATTCAGCTATGAGAAAATATATTGACAATTGATTTGATTGTTTATTCATGATCAATTAGACAACGTAATAATGATGTGAGATTGAATGATAATCCAACATAATAATGATGCAAATTTCAAATCTTCCAAAGATGATAATTAGAGAGGAATGAGTTATTATTTATAGATGAGGGAAGAGAATACAATTTTTTTGATTTGTTTGATTACTTCTACTGATCTAGTGTTAACTAAAACATGATTGGATTGTTTAATTGAGTTTCCAATCTAATTGAGGAGTTGAACTATTGTTTTGAGCTTGCATGGATGAGTTATTTTTGAGTTAACCAAGGTTGCACATGATTTTGAATATTTAGAATTAAATATTAATTCCATGTCTTTTATTTTATTCACCCAAAAAAGTGACGTGACTTTTAGCTTGGAGAGATTTTCTTTAATTTTGGAATGCATCTCTATGTAGAGATTTATTTTATTATTATAATGTCATTCTTTATGAGATATGTTTAGTTAACTCAAATTCATGATTTGATTTAATCTAAATTTGTCCTCTTGCATATATTTAATGATTTTATCTTTAATTGATTTTTTTCTCTAGTTAACTTGAGATGTTAATTAGTGAAGTGAAAGTGGATAAGAGGTGAGGTGGAAATGGATAATGTAGGATTTATTTAATTATTTGATATTAAATTAGCTAATAAAATTAACTAATGGGATATGGGATGAATAATAAGAGTGATAGGATTAATTAATTAATCCTAAGAATGGGATATGAATGTAATAGGGTTCATAGTGCGAATATTTAATAATTCAAGACCATGTGTGAGTGATAGGAATGATTAGGGGAGTTGTGAGACAATGTTGTAAAATGTCATTAAAGGTCATAAAATAACAGAATATATCAAAAGTGGTCAAAAATGGTCATAATGTACTATGAAGTAATTACGGGGTGATTTTGGAGGTTTAGAATACGTAATGTGATATTTTAGGGTGTCTACATTTTCCCCTCTTTAAAGTGTTATTACGAAGTAATAACACTTTAAAGATAGTAGATGTGTGTAGATTGATGAAAAATGATAAATAAGTGTGGTGAAATTCCTGATTTTCCTCGGTGAAGCATTTGAACTCCCCAACGAGTTAGATTGGTATCAAGGAGTGCATCTCAAGTGGATGGTTAACACGAGAAAGTGGTGGAAAATGGAAAATCGCTTGATAAGAGATAAGAGAGAGAGAGAGAGAGAAAGAGCCACTAATATTGTGGTTTGAAATAAATTAGAAAATGAGTGACAAAGGCATAAAGGCCAATATGAAGGTGTAGAAAGAGAAATTAGGGTTAGAAAAATGGGTTAAAGAGAATGGTGGGAGGGATGAAGCTCATATTATTCATTTTTGCTATTATATTTTTATGCCCTTGAGAGATTTGTGAGCTCTATAGTGTGAGAGAGATGGCTTGTTATCCCCTCATTTTCATCAACGTGGATCACCTTTGAGATTTCTAGTGTGATCCTAGTGTTAATGGTTCGTTAAGTACCCAAAAATGATTTATTTGGTGCATTTATTACTAGTTAAATGTAATAGAAAAGGGAAAATTAAATTAGCACATTCATGTGGCTATGCTAAGCATAGCCCAAAAAGTATGCTAGTGTTAACTTATGTGTGCTGGTGTGACAATATGTGTGTTAGCATGAAAATCGATGTGTTATCGTGTCGAATGAGGTAGAATAGCATTGAGTTTGCTAGTGTGAAAATGCATGCACTAGTGTAAAATGTGTTAGCATATTGATAGATGTGTTAATATTGAGTTAGGTGCACTAGCGTCATTATAGGTGAGCTAACATGAATTTTAGGAAATAGAATAGATATAGAAGATGAAATTAGAATAAAAGTTATTTTTAAGGGACTAACAATGTATTTTGATGTTTATAGTAGAGACTATATTCCCTAGATTTTTATGAGAGACATGGACGAGTACAATAATTTAAGAGATTGATGATGAAGTTAGAGTGGAGGGGAATATGTGAGATATTGGAGGTGATGGGATTGGCATACATTACAAGATTTCTAGATATTATATTGGATCATTATTTTTGATTGTATTGGTGGAGCGATGGCAAAGTGAGTCATAAATGTTTAGAATTCCTACTGGAGAGATGTAAGTGACCTTGGATGATGTATACCATATACAAAGGGTTCTAATACAAGGTCGATTGATTTAATAGGAGAGGAGTGCAACACAAATGAAGAATCATATATAACTAATTTTAAGAGTAGATGATATTCGTAGAGAGGGTATGACAAAGTGCACATGACAGAGTGTGTGAAGGATGATTGATTATCACAACTTCTGATATACTTAATGGATTTGATTAGTGTATACTTGCTACTTGATAATAATGGGAGTAAATTTTAACTTGGGTTGATTATTATGGTAGAATAGTTGATGGACACAACTACAATATTTTGGGAAAATGTATACTAGCACACCTATACAGAGATATGCACCTAATAATATATAGGAGTCAAAGGAAATTGGGTATTGTGAACTTATTACAGATTTGGGCATGGGACCACATCATAGTAGGTTGACCAATGGGTATTCTTAGAGCCGTATTTCCGAGGATCAATTTTCTTATGGATGGGAGATGGAACCAGATACATATGTCACCAAGGTGATTTGAATTTTTATAGACAAGCCATGGATGATTTACAGCATAGCGCATGATCACATGGAGACCGTATGTGATGATATATATGGGCTTTAGATGGTGAAGAGTTAGGGATGGTGGATATCGAGCACTATATTATTGGGATTCAATCATATATTTTTAAGAGGCACAAGCTAGATAGGGTCGAGATAACAACTATGAGTGATGTAGGACATTTCGGGGGAGCATAGTAGTATATGTGAGTGGCATGATAGACTATGGATTTTGGCCACTGTAATATCTAACAGTGAGGGAAAGTTTTGGAGGGGTTTTACCATAGGTATGGGATGTACAGGAAAATAATGTGGATCAAAGAGTATTAATGGAGTCGGTGGCATGGTATGTAGGTATTATACTTTTTAGCATCACCATCTCATACATGGCCATAGTAGTGGGTATAGTAGCAACAATAGTGAGGAGTGCAATTTAGCAAAGATATGGGAGAGAATGAGGCTTATAGGGCTAGGGAAAATCACCAAAGGTTCTAGTACATGGACAAGATGTACAATATTAGGTACCAATTACCAAAGTATAAGTACTAGTACAAGTTATACATGGTTCACCATCAAGGTCATTGAGTCTAAGAGGGTGAGATAGAGATGGAGATAGAGGTGATGGGTGGGGAGATGGAGATCAAGATGATGTATGGGGTGATAGAGGAGATACTGACATATGGATTCAAATGAGACTAGAATTTCCTTCGTGGATGTTAGTGGTGGATTTATAGGTGAAAAATATACAAAGAGACAGAGCCATTCAAGAGAGATGTCATAATGATTGTGAATCATAGATTTCATACAAAGTTACAAAAGAGGGCTGCTGAGAGAGATCATATCACATTACAAGTGCAACCATTAATAGTAGAGATATATATGTTACAATGTGTATTTGAGGCCACTTGTACGAGAGACTTGTTACATGAAATTTTGGTATCCACACATGATGTGGGATATTATAGAGCTCTATATTAGGTGTTTTTTCCTATGGATTAGAGAGTGCTAGGATATAATAATAGGATAATTATTAGATCTAGGATATCAATGAGATCACATGGGCCATCTAGATCCATTAGGTTGGTCTATATTCCTCCATAGAGGCAAGATGATAGACTAGGAAGTCCAGGAGTGGGAGAGAGTTAGGGATGACTCCATGTATAATGTATATTTACTTTATTTTTTTGGTATATGTGTTGTGATGAAGGCATATGTATTTTGTATAGATTCCCTTGATGGCACTTTGATGTATA
Source organism: Taxus wallichiana var. yunnanensis (assembly GCA_018340775.1). NCBI lineage: Eukaryota > Viridiplantae > Streptophyta > Pinopsida > Cupressales > Taxaceae > Taxus > Taxus wallichiana. Next base: position 624,583,510 of record CM031240.1, read on the forward strand.
TAAATGAAATTTTTGTAGAAATTATACATAGACATTTTATTGATGTATATTTATAGATGATGATTAGTTTATTTTACACATTGTATATTATTCATGGATAAATTCTTATTGATTTGCATGTTTTATGCTGATAAGATGGCATGGATGATGATATGATTGAATTTTCTTGTAGCATGAGCTTCCATTTAGAGTTTTTATTTTGAAGCAGATATTTTAATTTTTCATAGTAGAGTTAGCACTATGACTATTGAAAAAACCATGATGAGCAACCCATTATATGCATAAAAACAAACACACGCAAAAAGGTTAAAAAAACCAATATACACAATAGATGTACACACCATGGCTATGAATAAACCAAGATGTAAACAAAAATAAGTGTAATTGGTCAAAAAGGAAAACAAAAGACAAAAATTAAATCAAACCCAATATACACAATAAATGTATACAAAATGGATATGAATGAGCCAAGATGATGATAAAAATGCTTGTAATGGGTCTAAAATAAAGTATAATAATGCTACACAAATTGAAATAAAGGCAAATAAAAATGCCCCTAATGTGTTCCCCAAAGATGATTAAACAAATTTGGATGTTCCAAAGCAAGGATACATAAAAATAATTGGATCGATCAAGAGTGGGCTCAAGTTACACTCTTGTTGGATCTTATTGAATATTAATATATGATTGAAAGGTTCATTTACATTAAGAAAGGATGTATGCAAATAATAAAATGAGATCCAATATTACCCTAAGCGAGGATACAAACAAGGGTTTGATTTGAATTACCCCTAAGCAAGGATACATAAAAGGGATAAGATGATTGTTTTAATTGTCATAGGATAGTTTGGAACGATCACCAAGATAGGAGTTAAAAGTTTGAATTTATTTAGTTATATTGATGTTGTGATTTTTGAGTTCTTGCAAATGTTTTTGGATTTTTATTTTTATTTTTTTGTAGATTTTAGATTTTAGATTTTTTTTTGGTTTTTGAGAAACTTTAGATGTTCTAGGACCCATCTCAGTGCACTCTTAAGAATGTGAGATATTTATAAGAACTAGGGATGAATGAAAATGGATGTGAGTGAATAAATTTAGTAAATGAATGTTTTACATCCTAATTATAGGAACAAATGACATAAAGTGGTTGGGAATGAAATGATAAGAGGTATGGAGTGAAGGAACTCTATAATTGGTTATGCCAAAGTTCCCCCAACACAAGGGGTAGTCATGGTTGTTTCAATAATATAATCTCTTTAGATGAACCACATCCATGGGATCCTTAATCTCTTAGAGATATTTAGTAGATAGATTATATATGTTGGATCTGCATTTTACAGGTGATAATCTAAGGGCCTAACTAATCACGTTCAATTTTTCCTTATTTGTCTTGATATTTTTTTGTGTTCTTTTGATTTTATTTTAGTAAATGGTCACCAATTTCAAACTATCTTGGTCTTATCCATTTTTGTAGATATGATGAATTTTATTTTGATACACTTTCAAATGATCCAAGGAATTAAGCCTCTTCTCATCCAAGAGGTGAAATTCTATAAGGGTAGCCTATCTATATTCATCTTCACTAATCAAATCTTTAAGGGATATATAGAGTGATGAGAGCTTGACCTATATGAGTAATAAGGATTTAGTTCCATATAAGATTGAAAAGGGTGTAGCTCCTATTGAGTATAGAAATATGTGTAATAGGCCTATTAGTCGATAAAGTTGTGTATACCAATTGATGCAGCCTAGAATTTAGTAATACAAGCCCAATAAGACCCTAGGTGTGTTGGCACATCACTCAGCCTAGACTAAGCACTCACCTGAAGCACGCAAAGGTACCAGTCCCTCTTTAGGGTTGTTATTGTAGGATGTTAGCATGATGAAGACTTAATCATTCAGATCTACAACTATTATACTCTTCAAGAAATGCATAATCAGATCTAGATCTAGAAAATAACAATATTTAAAGGTTAACCATAATGAAGTCAAGCATGTAATACTGAACTGTAAACATGATAACACCTTGATTCAGTCCATAATCCCCATTAGATTAAATGCATTAAATACATAGAAGCTTCATTACAATAACAGTAGTATATGCTCATGCACGTAACAAATTTAGCAACATAATCTCACTATATCTCCATGTATGCATATCAATCTACTACACATTTTACTCCATACTTATAAGGGTGGAGACTTGCCCTTCACCACTTATCTACTCCCAAAATAGGTCACATGTTATTACTAGCCATGTGTCATTACAAAAATAGCCACACATGTAAGTATGATAATAATAGACTATTGTTAGTTAACTGACAGTAGTAGATCTATTTCCAGATTATGTCTATCCAAATTACTTTGTAGTTTATCATCCAAAAATAGCCAATGCATGATGCAAAAGTCTCTGATCGGTTTGAGTGCTCCGCATGCTATCTCCGTAAAATAGATCCTTTTCGTGAAAAGGGATAAGTCTAGAAATATGAACTTATCCTCACCTTGTGTGTTTCCCTTATCGTTCGCACCTTTGAGCAAGCCCTATTTTCCCACACACGGACATTTTGTGTGCCTTTTGTTAAGTATTTTATACTCAATATTACCCCATACTAACAGTATTACTTCCCTGACAATGGTTGTCTAAAATCAAATTAAAGAATCTAAATGTAATGAATGTGAATGAATCTATATGCATAAAAGAGTGATGTTACCCTGCATCTTCATCCACTTTAACCTGAAAAATTAATTTAGGATATTCCTCCTTTATCTCAGCCTCCAAGGTCTACCACTCAATGAGTGCTTCCTCTACTTTTTCAAGAATTTCCATGGTAATGGAATCCAATTCATCTTGCACAATATCTCATTTCTCATTCTACAAGACTAACACAATGTTCAATATTGTAGTCATCCTTCCCTCTAGCAAATCCATATTCTACGCAATGAATTTCCCAAGCTCTGGCTGATCCTTGTGTGGTTCTTGGGCTACTGCCAGGGCCTCATGCTTCTGTTTAACCAGTACTAATCTTTCTATGTGACCCAAAGGTGTCATCCTTCATCACTTTCTAGACCTCATGGTTCTCTCCAGGGTTTTTATTTTGATGAGTTCCTCTGGAGTTGTACAAATGTTCAATTCCCCCGGTCTCCCTTCTTTAGTTCTTCCTACATCAATTGCAATAGTTCTTCATATGATGCAATCTTCCACATCACTGAAAGCATTTTCTTGTTCTACATATTGTGTTGGATCCTTTGGCACTAGAATGCGCAAAGGTTCATCTTTAAGAACTAAGTCCACTAATGTACTTATATAATGTATTTCTGAAGGAAAATTCTTGTGTACCTTTGGCTCTAAGTGTGGCCTAGCCTTCATGACATTGTCACCAATTTCCTCTATGATGCGATAAACACAACATTCTTCTTTTGCACTAAGTATCTTTCCTTATTTAGGCATGCTATCTCCTCATACTTATTCTTAATCTCTTCCCTTAGCACCCTAGTTGTGGTAACTTTATCCATATTCGATGTGTCATCTCGTGTCGAGACTTTTACCAATGCATTGCTCACCTGTTCATCTGACATAACAATAGGCTTTACTATTATGTGTCTAGCCTAAGGTTTCTTTTTCAACCTCCTTGACATGCATGAATCCTCACACACATCAAAATCCAGTTCATCCATATGTGTGTGCATCGACCATGATAATTGCTTCCTTGTGCACATTGTTGCCATATCTTCATCCATTAACTCCCATCCATATAACTCCTTTTGTGTTAGTGTGCTATGGAAATGGGCACAAATTTTTTTACCTATGTCCTTAGCATAACCCATGGCTAGTGGAATGTGCTCCCCACTTGTTCTTCTTGACCTAGGCTACTTAGGAACTTGAGCTTCCAGATTTGGGACTTGTGTTTCTATGTCCTGAGCACTCTCGGTTACTATCTCATCTATTTCTTTGTCTTCCTCTTATCTATCCTTCATTTCTTCATCTTTTTGTTCTTCTACATTCCTTGGAGGTGTAGGAGAATTAGGCATGCTTTCCTCTAAATCTTCCGCTTCCTCATTCAATTTTAATTTCCTTCTCCTTTTCTCGGTGGTCTTTCTTTGTGGAGAGAGTTGAGGTGATCCATGTACTATTTTCAGAGTAGTACCTTGGGTCCTTGTCCTCCTAAATTCCCTCTTGAATCACTACTCTCCTTGGTCCACAACTAATCCCTCTTCATCCTCCTCCCGTGGTTGTAGTGTTTTAGTTTTACGCTTAGCTTCATCCTTATTCGTAGGATGTCTTCTACCTATATGTTCCAAACCACCACTATTCTTGTGCTCCTCCTCTTCATCATCAACCTAAAATATTTCGTGGGCTTTGGGTGCTCAAATGTTTTACATTGTATGCTTACCCTTTGGTAGTCCTAGGAGTGCAAATTCATCTTCCACATACCCGTTGTTTTCTAGCTTGGGATTTAGTTGAAGGTACACCAAAGGTGCTGCTCCAACATCTCTAATAACAAAAATTACTGGATTTATGCTCAAAAATTTGAGATGAGCCTTTCAATATATACATTATGCCGTGGATATACATACTTCTTCCTTAGTGTGTGGTAGTCGCAGTCCGCCTTGTCTGCATTGAATGTTAGGTGATACATGTATGAGAAACTATGAACCGATGCTTGAAAATACCTCGTTGTGAAGGCATATGAAATTTTGCACCATGGGCTCCAAGCCCCATCCTTCATCACAAATCACGCGATGAAAAAATGTTGGTATATAGAAAACTAAATTTCCTTACCCACCACTGATGGAAAATCCTTTGGTATGTGCCACTCTTCTTTGAATGCTTTGCGTGGAGCCTATCATACCACTTCTCAGCCCTCTGCTTGACTTGTTTGGTCATTGATCCTTCACACAAGTACTTGTTGAATCATTTTGCAGGTGACTTGTTCTCCATAGGATACTCCTAGACCTTCTCCTTGGGTCCATCTGGCACCCCAATCTCCATGAATATTAGAGACAACAGAACAGCCCCAAAACTGATCTTTCCTCTTGAATGCACTTCTTCAATGATAGTTTTCTACAATGTAACTTGAAATGTTATAGATCACTCCTTCAGACATCCTTTTAGCAACATGCAACCACATGGTGTTCACTTGTGACCACCTCTCTTGGTCATTTAATTTTGTCACAAGGTGCACAGTGGCTGTACAATTGGGTACTTTTTCATCTTGTCTATGTCCATGCCACATGGACCCTTTGTGTACCCCAACTCCCTCCTAGTTTCTAGAATTGTAGCCTTGTTTGTTAAGTCCTCCTTGAGGTCTTCACATGTAGCCTTCAACCCCACTGTGGAGATCAGTGCAGCTAAAATTCTTACTCTGCATCCTAAAAAGTATAAGAAGTCTTTGTGTACTCTGCTCATGAGACATTAGTACAATGGCTCATATTTTCCAAAGTAGGGGAGCTCATATAATTGATATACTCAAATATTCTTCAATAAATTCTTCGTGGCATCATCATAGACCAGAATTTCCTCTGTCGTGTGCTTATTTGTCTTTGTGTTCAATAGTACATCCAAATCCTTCTTGTTTTCTATGGTACGATGGTTTTACTCACTTATATTTCTTCTCCGAATGTGGGAATCCCATTCCTAGCCTACTATAACCCCCTCTGGATATTTCATATCTAAAAAATTGCTCTTAGGGTCATTTCTTCTTCCTTCATGACCACCTTCTTCTTTCCCTTAACTCCTACTGCAACTGCCTTCTTTGGTGCCATTTCTACCTTGCAATCCTCTAAAAATACTCGTCTCTCTAGACTTTTGCGATGTGAAACTCAAACCTTTCTCAAATCTCCATTCCCTAGTGGAAATCACAAGCCCTAGCTTGGTTGGAACGTGTCCGATTCATTCAAACCCTCCTCCTATGGGAATGCAAGATTCTCCTTCACACAAACCTCCTTTCCACGTCTAGTTTCACACTCTTTGCACCTTAACACAATTTCTCGGCTCTTCACACTTGGCTCTTGTCAAATTCTCTTAATCGCAATGGTAAGAATGAACTCGCATCCCATCCTTATATAGATTTTCAAATTTTTGATGCATTTATTACTCCTTCACCTACCCAATGTCCTCTCATTTATTGACCAATTTCATTCTTTCTGTGTGGTACATCTTCACGCCCTAGCTATAACCTTCTAGTGCACCTTCCTACCCTCTGGTCATAGACTTCTCTTCAGCGTGCTTCCTTGCACCCGAGTACCTTGTCACTGCACCTTCCACTGGTAGTTGTTATGGCATCCGCTTACCTCACATTATATTATCCCTTCATCCATCTCCATCTTTGGTCACTTTTTAGAAGCAATCCTTTGACTTGAATAACACCTATAGTAACTTATTCCTTTTTCATTTAATTCCAACATTCTTGTACCTAGATACCAATAATCCACCCCACACTAAAAGTATGTGCAGTCCTCTATGCATAAAAATTCTTCAAATAGTAATTAGCTTCTAGCGTGTAAATGCGCTTATTCCACAACACACCAACTAAATTGATAAAGCATAACAACAAAGAAGGAACACATTAAGGGAATGTAAAATTGAAAACCTAATCTAAATGGAAATATTGCCTTATTACAAACACCAAGAAGAGTTATTTATATTAGGGCTTAAGACTACTCCCATTGAAGTAACTAGATAGCCGTGTTCCATTAAGTGCTTCTAACTGGAAAGCACATGTTTCAAGGATGTAAGTGATAATGTACGACCCCAACCAATGTACCTTACGTTTTCCTAGATAGCACAAGAACTTAGAGTCATAGGAAGCACCATTTATCCAATATCAAACTTCTTATCCCTTATGTTTCACATGCCATGATTTTTGCCTAGCATTTTTCTTACTTCGACTCCAACATGCTATGGCTCATTGCTCATCTAGCTCAATTATATTTTCAATCCATTCTTCTAAATATTTCTCATCAGCTAGACCTCCAGCACATGTAATACACAAACAAGGTAACATAAATTCCATAGGAAGAATGACTTTTGTGGAAAACACTAACTAAAATGGTGTGGCATTTTTCAACCTTTTATATTTTTTCTGATATGCCCAAAGTATTGCATATACATTATCATCCCAATCCTATCTTCCAACATCATAGATTTTTTTCAATGTCTAGCTCAAAATTTGTTGAAAGCCTTAGCAGTTCCATTTTCCTAAGGATGATAGGGTATAGTCTTATGGTGTGTAATCATGAACTCATCCGATAAAATTTTGATTGTCTCATTTAGAAAATGTGTACCCCTATCACTAGTCAAACTTAAAGGGCATCCATACCTTGTAATAATATTTTCCCATAGAAATCAAGTTGTTATAGCCATTGTATAGTCTTTTGTAGGTGTTTCTTCTGCACACCTTGTCAAATAGTCTATGCAAGTTATGATGTAGCGCAATCTAATTATGTGTGCAATCGGTGAAATAAGACCCACAAAATCTATAGCCCATTTCTCAAATGGCTTTGCACTAGTAATAGGTCTCAGAGGCATTTCATCTCATTGACCTGGTATTCCAAGACATTGACAATGATCACATGCTTTACAAAATTCCTTACAATATTTATATACGGTCTCCCACCATAATCCAGTGAGTATAATCTTACGCACAATGGAATAATTGACATAGTGGCCACCTGCAATACCACCATGATCATCTTTCATAATATTTGTGTGCTCATGTTCCAATACATAATGACAAAATACCTCATCTCAGCCCAATTTATATAATTCAACACTAATTAACATATAAGGTGCGACGCACATAGCAAGTTGTTTCTTCTCCAAGGGTTTCATTCCTGCTGGTGCCATCCTTATTCGTAGAAAGACAAAAATTTCCTCTAGTTCTGATGGCACTCATTGTAACCTATATAACTGTGTATCCAACATGATATCCTCAATTTTATGTGCTTATTCTCCTGACTGTATTCGTGATAGATGGTATGGTCCAGAATTACTTTTTCCTTGTTTTACCACAAGTGTGAAATAAAATTCCTTAAATAAGAGCACCCATCGACATATGCACCCTTGTAAAATAGGTTTATTTACCAAATAATTCAATGCCATGTGATTTGTATAAAAGATGAATGGTGTAGCTAGTAGGTATTGATGGAATTTATGTAGTGCATATATCATTGACAAAGCTTTGTGCTTTGTAGTCATGTAATTTTGTTCTATAGGAGTCATCTTTCTACTAGAAAAAGATAGGATGATCTACAATACCTTCTCCAGTTGATCCAACATCATGCCAATGGCCATGCCAGAGGTGTCAATATGTACATGAAATGGTTGGTCCCATGAAGGAAAATATAGAATAGGCATGGTAGTAATTTTCTCCTTCAATGTCTCGAATGCACGATGCTGTTGTTTTCCCCAATAGAATATACCCTTCCCTTTCAGTAAATCTTCCAATGGTGCGGAAAATTTGGCATATCCTTTGATAAAATTTCTGTAATATCCTATATGACCAAAAATCCATGCACCTCACTCTAACTGGTAGGCTCTCTTAGGCCTATAATGACTATAACCTTTGTTGGATCAACCAACAAAGGTTCCTTCAAGATTATGTATCCTAAAAGTATCCCAAATGGTGTAGAAAATATGCACTTATTGATGTTCAAAGAGATACTCAACTGTCTACACCATTCAAACATTAAGTGTAGATTGTCACAGTGATCCTTAACTAATCCATACACCATCCAATCATCTAAATAGACCTATAAGAAGTTGTGAATAAATTCCTTGAATGCTTGAACAACTATGCATGAAAATACAAGTGCATTTTTCAGACCAAAAGGCATTATAGTATAGGCAAAGATACCCCATTTAGTAGTAAATGTAGTCTTTTCCTAATCCTCCTAGGAAATCCTAACTTGATGATACCCAGAGAACCCATCTATAAATAAATAGATTTTGCACCCGCAACACCTTCTAGTATTTCCTCAGTGAATGGCGTAGGAAATGGATCAGTTACACATGCAGCATTCAGCTCCCTATAGTCCATGCATATCTTAATCCATCCATCCTTCTTGATACTGATCACCATTTGAATAACCCATTCAAACTCATCTAGGGGATTAATAATCCTATACTTCAACATTTTATCAATCTCTTATTTGACCTTTTCGCGCAAGTTGGGGTTCATTCTATAAGGTCTCTTTCTAACTGGGTGCACACCCTCTTTAAGATTTATCTTCATCTCCCCTAGGAAATAATTCCCGGTAATCCATTAGTAACTCTATGATTTTTTCCACTTCGAGTTTGACCAAGTAGTATCCAATTATGGCTTCCTTAGGCTCAAGATCTCTGTTCTAATATTCACCTACTTTGTCTTTAAGGGTTCATGATAGGCGTGTGTGGTCTTATCCACACTATCCAATACCTCACGCCTCCCTATTGAATGGTTTACATCCAGATTATCTACTTCTTCATCATCCACTAAGTATACCATTTTTCCTTTCTCTTTCTCAAGGCAAGCACACTGAAGTAATGTTACATCGGCCTCTAGTTCTTCATCAAGATGCGCTCCTGAGTCTTCTTTATCTAATAAATCCTGAAGGAGTTATTCAACCTTGGCACTATCTCCCATAGTTAAGCACTTGATAAATTTCAATGCTTCTTCCATAGAGAAGAATTCAAATGTCTAGGCCATTCCTGCAATTAAATTCTACCAATTTCTATTTTCTCTATGGATTTATACATATACATACCAAGCACACACGTATCCTCAGTAAAGTTTAATAAAACCCGTGCACCCATAGCAAAGGTGGTAAAACTTCCTAACCTTCTTTCTAGAGTCTCTCACACTTCAGAATGTTGTACTTGAATAGGTTGATTACCATGATAAGTACTTATTTGAGTAGGTGCATTTCTCCTAAAGAGCCTAGTAGTAAGAGCAATCCTAATTTCATTTCATCCGACAAGATTATTCCTATTGGCCACCCACTAGCGTGTTGCTATCACACGTAGTGTATATGCTGGCATATTTCTTGTTTCAAAGTTTCTATCCACTTTTCTTCCATGGCGCGCAAGAATACCATGGGATCCCCTTCTCAGGTGTAACAAGGTACAGAATTGTTACCTATCCTCCTAACATAACGTGGTTTCGTGCATTGAGAAAATATGCTATTTACTTCGCACCCTACTAACTCATAAGTGTTTTGAGCCCAATTATCATAAGAAACACTTATAGTGTCACTAATAGAATGTGGATCCTCCCATTGAATTAGTCCTTCTTTTTTCGGCTCAATTATCTTTGGATCTCAGATGGAACGTACATAAATCCTATTCAGATCTTCTTCACTTAAGGGAGCAACATAGGGAACATATTTTCCAGCTGTTAAAGGGATAATAACTCCTTCCTCGTTGTTTTCAAAACTGATATAACCCTTGTTGAACCAAAGATCAACATTATTTGCATAGCACCAAGGATGCCCCAATAGAGATAGAAAGCTATCTAACTCTGTCGCTGCTAAAAATTCAAAGTCTTTAGTGAACTTCACTCCTTGTATGGTAATGGATGCATCTTTAAAAACTTTGATGGGAGTGGCCTTAGTCCGATTAGCCATGAATAATACATTAGAGGATGGCTGTAATGGGGTCTTCCAATTTGTACCTATGCATCTAAGGTAAGAACATTGACCTCGAAGTGCTGTATCAATTAGTATATTAGTCAATAACCACCCATCCATAACAACATTCAAAGATTTATCATCATAATCTAGGCTATGAGGGGGAATATTTACATGCAAGATCTTCCGTCTAGTCTCGATTTCTGCATGCAAAGTGTTTCCTTTTAACCAACTCCCTAACAAAGGGAATGATATTCTCCTGGAGCGATATTTTACACACTTCCCTAAAGTCATCTATATAAGTTTGGACCATCTCTAATGCTTTCTTTTTCTCCATCTTCTGTGATTGCTCTTTTAAGTATTATATCTCACCCCAAGATTACCGAGAAATTCCATGGTTTCCTGAAAAAAATTCTTCTGATAGGTAGGATCTAGGTACCGTGAATGAAGAACTTCCTCTTTAGTGATGGTAGGTTTCTACTACAATGCTTCCATGGAACATGCTGCCTTAGCATGGGTCATGATCTTCACTTTTAATGCCTCATATTCTACCTCCAACTTAGGCATCCATTAATTTTCAGCAGCGTGTTGTATCCTAACCATCCATGTGCCTTTGTTTTCTTGTTTATGTTGCTTACTCAGATTCTCATATAGTTCTGAGAACTCATCATAGTTGTGGTTCTTTCCACAAAAAGAACATGTAATATTCTGAGGACATTCACGCTTGTAGTGGTAAGGAGATCCACATGTATAACATGTTCCACGAGGGAACTCACTTCTTCCACCACCATGACCTCATCATCCGAATCCACCGCAGTATCCTCAACCTCTACCATGACTTCCTTCAAAACACCCTTTATTCTGATCATAACACACCTAATTGTGATCTTGGTCCCGATGCTCATTCTTTCCCTTAGATTTATCTCGAAATGCGTATCTATCATACACCAATATCTATAATATCATGTATCTGTCTAATCAACGGGTAGTATTTCATGTCATGAGCCATGCACTTGCAAATTTTAAAGTAGTTTGAAACATTCTTCCTTATAGCACATTATAATAATGGGTAGTGGCTAGCATCATGGTTTAAATGGCATATTTCAAAATTCCTCAACAACGAGCGTCTTCGTTCTCGCAAGGACAACTATCCTTTGTGTGACCTTCTACTTCACAATCTGTGCACCAAATCCCTGTGCACATCTCATGTGCTGAATTTGTTGATAGTTTCTCTAACTTTTTTCCATAGCTGCTATTTTTGCTTCTAAAAATGGGCTCACCCTAGTATCTATGCTTCCAACTATCTCATCATGCAATGCTACTTCAAGTGCTTCACGCAGATCAATGTATGTCTTATGTTATAATGCCATCCTAAAAGGGGTAATAAACCCCAATGAACCATTGTGCATGTTGGCTTGCGTGTATGTCATAAGAAAGAGTTGATAATAGTGTTTTAAAGCATGCATCATACTATCTAACACTTTTAGTAGTGCCTTGCTTAATATCCTTGAGCAAACTTATACTCTTCTGCTTAAACTCAGGGATATGAAACACTTTAAGGAATGCATCCTTTAAATCTGTATAATCTACACAAGTATGATCAGGGTCAAACTTTCTATACTAGCTATGTGTGCACCCTTGTAACGTAGTAGAAAATTGGCTTTCCCTACACTCAAAAGTCGTGATTCCTTTTGTGTGTCACAATATTTCACACTGTGCACATGTTTAGCAAAGCATCTTATATGCCCTTATACTATGGAAGATGAAGACACATTTCCATGTAAATATTCTAGAGTTGGTGCAGACCTTGCCCACCTGATCCAGAATCTCTTGTGTTTCCGCTACCTCCAAAACCTCCTAATCCGCCCGCACTGTAACTACATATGCTTCTTGATCTTGAACTTGTAGCTAGGGTCAGACTAGAAGATTTACTTCCTTGTGTCCCAATAGTAGAACTAAAATATACCCCAATAGTTTGTGAAGTGTTACTACTCCCGTGGTTAATCAAAAATTAGGGCCCTTGTATTCTCGTGCCGATGATACACCCAAAAGGTACTCCCATATAACAACGAAGTCATTTGTGTTACCATCGTTATGCCTCTTATAAGACTCGATCCTACTCTCCCACTACTCGAGCTAGATTTTTGACTCGCTTGTTGCAGTAGATGTTGGAAAACCAAACGTAATGGAAAGGTTTCTAGGTGGATTCAGATGCATGCTTGTGGCCCGGTAGTCTCTGCTGGCATGCTTTTGCGTGAGGCCGAGGAAGGATCCCTATCATGATTTCTAGGATGGGGGAGTTCCTGATGCTCTGGCTCCACATCTTCTATGTGAGCTTCAAATCCTTCATGAGTCATGTCTCTCCTCAACACCATACTTTTTGCAATGTTACGTTTCTTCTCTATCTCCCTATCACGTGCCTCATTATACTTAAGCCACCTTTCCTTTCTCGCTTTCCACCGCTAGGTCTTCCATCTTTCACCAAACCTACTTCCGCCGTCGTACTTGGTGAGGTTTAGTTATCCATTAGTTTACCCTCCATATTTAAAGTCACCATTAGGATCTTGATTTCCAGTGAAATGCCTTGCAAGTAAGTTCCCCTTGGATATTGTAAAAACTAGAATTCAGCTACCTCTGGACACGAATAAGTGGAAATTGAGTACTCCAAGATATAACTGTTTAAAATGCCACGGAACCACATATCCACAACTTGAGTCCAAATCAGATCATCATCATAAAGGGCCTAGAAGTCTTCCTACATCCGCAGACAAGTGCGCGATACGTCCAATTCCTCTTATATGCATAAGCAATTATCCACTCATATAATTCTCTACCGGAAAGATAGCAAAAAAATCTCATATAAATTTTCATACAAATTTTGTTCCACCCACACACATGCATTAAACTTAGTTCTAGTGTTGAACCATTGTGCGTATTCTTCTTCTAGATCATGTATCCACTCTTCAACACTTGCTAAGGTCAACCAATATGTCTTCATCATGAACCATCCTAAAACAACTGAAAAAGAGGTCTTGACAATAGAACCAATGATGCATCCTAGAATTCAATAATACAAGCCCAATAAGACCCTAGGCACATTGGCACATCACTCACCTAGACTAAGCACTCACCTAACGTGCAAAGGTACCAAGTCCCCCTTTAGGGTTGTTGTTGCAGGATGTTAGCATGATGAAGACTTAATCATTCAGATCTACTAGCTATTATACTCTTCAAGAAATGCATAATCAGATATAAATCTAAAAAATAATAGTATTTAAAGGTTAACCATAATGAAGTCAAGCATGCAATACTAAACTATAAACATGATAACACCTTGATTCAGTCCATAATCCCCATTAGATTAAATGCAGTAAATACATAGAAGCTTCATTACAATAACAATAGTATATGCTCATGCATGTAACGGATTTAACAACATAAGCTCACTATATCTCCATGTATGCATATCCATCTATTACACAGTTTACTACATACTTATAAGGGTGGGGACTTTCCCTTCACTACTTATATAATCCCAAAATAGGTCTCATGCTATTACTAGCCATGTTTCGTTAAAAAAATAGCCACACATGCAAGTGTGGTAATAATAGACTATTGTTAGTTAACTAACAGTAGTAGATCTATTTCCACTGTGTTTATGTAGAATGCTTTGTAGGTGATCCTCCAAAATAGCCAATGCATGATGCAAAAGTATCCAATCAGGTTTGATTGTTCTCGCACGCTATCTCTAAAAATAGATCCTTTGTCGTGAAAATGGCTAAGTCCTGAAATATGAAATTATTCTCGCATGTGTGTTTCCCTTATCCGTTTGCGCCTTTGAACAAGCCTTATTTTCTCGCTCGGGCCTCTTGTGTGCATTTTTTAAGTATTTTCTACTCAACACCAATTACGACATGTTTGTCAACAATTTTTCCAAAATTGATTTGATAATTTTATTGGATGCTTCTACTTGGCCATTACATTGTGGATAGTATGGAGTGGACCATTTGAGGTGGATATGAAAGCATTTGGATAGATATTTAACAATTTTATTTTTGAAGGATGTACCATTATCTGTAATAATGGAGGAAGGGATGCCAAAGTGAAAAATGAGATGGTTAAATATAAATTTGGAAATATTAGTACTAGTAACATAAGTAAAGATTATTGACCTCTACCCATTTGGTCAAATATTCAAGAACGATGATTATGAATGTATTACCATTATATGAAGTGGGTTTAATTTTACATATAAGGTCGAACCCCATTGAGAGAAAGGCCAAGGTGTAGTGACATGTGAAATATATTATGAGGGTAAATTAATTATATTACATTTTTTTGACATGCCAAACATTATTTGACAAATTTACAAGAATTAGACTGCATAGTGTGCCAATAATAACCCATGTGAAAGATATTTTTAGCTAGAACCATGCTAATTGTATGTGTGTTACATATACCAACATGTACCTCGAATAGGGTTTGGTTTTCTTCATCTTGATTTATAAATCATACAAGATTTCCATTATATCCTCCTCGATATAGGGTGTCGAAAGGATACTATAGCATGAAGAACATTGTGTTAGGGGTTGTTTGTTTTGATAGTTCATATTATCAGGGAAATTTTTGTCATGGATGAAGATGTAAATGTCATTATCAGGACAAAATATTTCACATATCATAATGGACTCAAGAAAATCATAAGATGGATTCATAAGATGTTCTATGAGAAACTCGTTGTGTTTTTATTTAGAAAAAAACTCAAGAAGGGATTTGATAGTTGTCATGGCATCCGCTGATTTATTTTGTGTGTGAGGAACTTGTTCAAATGTGATAAGTTGAAAGTAACCTTTTAGAATATCAACCATGAGCTTGTAGGGGATAAATTTTTCATCTTTTACTTTATACTTTCCATTTAATTGATTAATGACCAAGAGAGAATCACCATAAACTGTCAATTCCTTGAGATTCCATGAAATAGAAAACTTCAAACTTAGCTATGAGAGCTTCATATTAAGAAAAATTGTTGGTACAAGGGAATCCAATGTAGAAATATTTGTGAATGACATCACCATCTAGTGCAAGTAATATAATTCTTTTTCATGTCCCATGGATATTGCAAGATCCATTGAAATATAGAGTCCAAGAGGGAATTACATCAACATATAAGAGTTCTTCATTCGAAAATTCAAATTGAAGAGGTTTTGAATTAGGTAGAGGTACTGCAACAAGCTTATCAAAAAGGGATTGTCCCTTGATGGATTTTTTATTGAAAAATTTAATGTCAAATTCCTTATGTAAACAACCCAATTGTATACACCTAATTTTTCATGCTTTCTATTTTCATACCTGTTACTAACAATTTATCTTCTAGGTTAGAGGTTGCTAATGCATATATTTTTGGGAATAGGTTCCTTAGGGTACTCATTCCGGGATAGGGGTATGGTTATTCATGTAACCATTGGGTTAGGGATGATACATGGAGAGAGAATGGATTTTGGTCCTATTTATCCACCTTCTTTTGCTCTTCTCTTCTCGCTTTCCTTCACATCCTTACAAAACCTTACTTTCTCATGACCATATTAGTCTTGAATTTATTTTTTTCTTCATGACACATTGCACACACCCTTTATCATTTGCATCCCTAGCTAAATCCATCGCCCATGGGTGAATCAACACATTTTCAAATTCTTGTCTGATGTCTTCACCCACAGACGATGACATCGGTATAAATACCAAAAATACTTTTTCACACAAAATTACATAACAAAAATAAATACATGAAGTCGTTATTAGCTCCACTTTTTTATTAACTTGCATCTTCACACTTAGCTCTTGGATTTATTTATCTTGACTTTTGGATTGGATCTTCTTCCTGTTGGATTGGTTTTATTACACTCTTGGGTCACCTATAGTGAGATAGGATTGGATTTTTTCCCCTTATCCACCTGAAATCTATTCTCTCTTGGTGTATGGTCCTTTGGGAAATAGATACATCAACAACTTCCCCAATAGGTAAGTTCTCTAACTCAACTTGTCATTTTTTATAGAGTAGTCTCCTATATTTTCTTGTTACTTTATGTTATCTTAGTATTTTATGCACATGCTAGGTTAGCATATTGTATTCAAATATTTTATTTTATGTTGCATGCTTTACTTTGGTTAACATAGATATTACATGTTTATTTTGTTCTTAATCACCCCATAGTGTCGATACCCTAATAGGGTTCCTTCCTCTTTCTCGACATAGGGCCCCTCAAAAACCTTATATTTTCCTAGTGTAAGGGTTACTTCCCTTTGGGTATGCAATCTTAGTGGTCCTTATACCCCCTTTGAATTTTATCTATTGTGTTTTGGTCTTGGTGTGTCTCTTACTCATTTCCTCGATACCCTATTTGAATGGATGATGAGAGTACATGTTGTCTAAACACATTTTTTCCCACCATACATCCTTGGTGAACCTAACATGAATCCTTTTTTTGCACCTTTTGATCAAGAAAACTCGTTAAAATTATCCATTTTTTATTTTTGTCTCCTTTCCGCCTTTAAAAATCTAAAAAACCCAAAAATCCATTTTCCCAACGTCATCACCCCATGTGTAAACTTTTTGTAGGGTCAGGTTGTGTGTTCTGCCTTATTTAATTTTCCTTCCCGAAACTATTGGCCCTTGTGTAAAAGTTATGTGCGGTCAATTATTTCTATATTAGTTTGTTTTCTGTCCTAACAATATCGGACCACTGTGTAAAATCTGTAGGGGGCCTATTGTGTCTATAGTTCATTTTTCTTCCCAACGTTATCATTCACTACATAAATTCTATGTAGGGATGATTTCATCTAAATTATTTTTTTCAGAATCCTTTTTTAAGCTTCCAGACAACAAAAATGTCATCTTCGAGGATATTTCTGGCACAATTTAATTCCTTGAACTTCTTTAGGGATATTCCTCTCGTGTATGAATATCCTCTTCATCCTCCCAAATTCTCTAATTCCCATCCTACAAGAACAAATCTTCATACATGCCTCAATCCCACTTATGAAACTTTGTTGTCCCAACCTTGTCCCTATGGCCGCTAGAACAAGACTACTTAGCTCGGTGTAAGATAGTTAAGGTTGGATAAATATTATATCCATCATTAAGAATATTAATAGAAATGAATGTTTTACTCCTGAAAAATATGGAGGTTTCCAAAGGATACCTTCCAGCACCATGAAAATAACTAAGCCTCATTCTAATCAAGAAGCACTCAATCATGATTAGGATTCTCCCTGCAGAACTGATCAGGGTGAGTCCCTTAAAACTCCCACTAATGAGCATAATAATCATAGACAAGAACCCACCTCTAAAGGTCACTCTTCTTCTATGGACCTTAACATAGTGATAATCAAACTCCTAGAACATATGGCCTTATCCCAAGCTACCACCACAACTAGCATGATTCAAATACATAATCAAATGTTATAGTTAATATCTCAAAATGTGGTGCCTAGCATGCCTTCTCATACACCTCCCCACTAGTGGGTGTGCATGGGAATCATATTCCTCCTCCACCAATCCAAAGTGAGATATTAAAAAAGGTCCAAAATGAAAGTTATCAGTCCTTAGAAATATCTCATTCCAATTGTCAAAGTTAACATCATACAAGTTACGTGAAAAATATGATGGACACTATAAAACCTTCATAACATCAACATGCCTTAGCTCAAATGAGGTATTATAGACTCAAAACCAATACCATTGACATATCTTACAAAAATTCCTAAGAAAATCTCAATACCCTTCTATACCTCAACAATAAGCTTCCCAAGACAAAAATCCTCCTTTTCCAGACACCATCGGCCCCTATGGAATATATTTTGTAGGGCTGATGGTGTCTAGAGATGATAAGGCCTCTATAGACACCATCAACTCATATGGAATATCTTATGTAGGGTTGATGGCATTGAAAATTGATAATTCCACTATAGACTATATCGACCCCTATAAAAACACAACTTGTGTGGCGGATAGTACAGAGGAACCCCAAACAATGTTGACACTTCTTCTCAAGTGGTTCTTGAGCCTCACATTACTCCACTGGTTACATTTACACATACCAACATCGACTCATTTCAGACCCATTTTCCCTAACAAAAATATATGAAAAGGTCATCAAATTTGACCACAATGTTGATGACCTCATGGGTGATGATCATATTTATCATTCATTGATGATTGAGTGACACTCGATTCATTAGCACTATCCTTACCCACTGAATCAATACCTCTATCGAGACACTCCAACTATCCCTCAATAACCTATGATATGTCTCCCCCTTCCTCTTATCATTATGGATCCCCTATATTCTATGGACGAGCTATACTTTGAACATGGCACTAGGATATGAGGCATGATGTTTCTAATTATAGATCCTATCGATGTAAAATCAAGAAGTGTGAATCTGAGGTTAAACATGAAAAAGCCAAAAAGGCTACACAACCTTCCACTTTAGCTTCTTTCTTCTACTCTCATCATGCGTATTGTGTACATATTGACACCGAGTGTCGGGTTCGTGTAGAAATAATCCCATCCTGAAACATATTGATGAAATCAAAAGCATAGGGTCAACTTATCTTGGAACCACCATCTTTCTCCTATACCAACTTAACCTCAACCTAAATATTAACCACCACCCCATTCTAAATCTCGTGACACTCTATGGGATAAATACTACAACATCCTTGTCCGGATATAGAGTTGGATCAAAAATACTCTCTTCGCCACACAATCATAGGTTCACCAACATATTTCTATCACACAACATGCCATAGAGGACCTCATGACTCTTACTTTAATCCATATATTAAATCAAGTGAATGATATTATTACTAATACTCTACAGTCACTCTCCCTCGTGGTTTTACATCTCCTTTATAAATACCTTGACAACATTTTTCTTTGGCTTGGGCTCATGCATCCACTTGGGATCTCGCCTCCTTGGGTTTTACACACATATCCAAAAAAATTATCCTTTCTTGGGATCCCATGCTTATGTTTATCATCACCTATCTTTTTCCCTGACATCTCCTACCATTGGAATGTCACGGTCTTGATTCTACCTATTTTGGATTTGATTTTCCCTAGCCTTTCTTAGTGGATCATCATGGTCTTGTGCATCCTCACTTAGGTCCTTGACCTTGCTTAGATTTATCTTCCTTCCCACAAAATTTATTTCCTAAATATCATTAGCATTCTTCCAAATTACCATTAGTATTACCACATACATGAATGAGGGAAGAAAGGAAAATGATAAGAAAACCATCAACATCAATAAATACCATCATCATCAAAATCATGTATATATATATATATATAATAAGTTTTTTACAATGAAAAAAATACATCATGTTCCATCAACAATATGTATACAATGTTGTTAGATCATCCTCTCCCCCTTGAGGGGGTCTCTAGATGCTTTATGACAAGGGTACCACATTGGATTCTCGGGTTGTGCAAGCTAGAGACTCGCCTCGATCCGGATCTAGAGGAATCTCCTATTCTCTTATCACTCTAATTCTATCCTTGTTATCCTCTTAGTATTGCTCCCGCCATCTCACAGTGTACTACCTACTCTTGAACCAAGGCACCATGTGCCTGCAATAAGCTTCATAATATCACATCTATGTTGTTGGTGTTTGTTAATGCATGTGTATCTCTCGATCTCTATAGTACTCTAGAAGCCTCCCTAACCAACAAAAATTCCCCATTGACTCACCGATCGATGACACTATGGGGTCCATAATGAATGAGGTATCCTAAATATCCAATACTGGGTCTAGGATCTCATGGTGTGTACTCTATATCAAGGAGTGTCACTCCTTTGTTATCCATCCTATAAAAAAGTTCACTAATCAGTACCAATCTTGAGATATAAGTCATCAAAGGTATTATTTACATATCTAAATATAATCATAACAATAATGCATACCTAGATTCCTAGATCTATTGATGGCAATATCATCATCCCGCATCCACCCAATACTACCTCATCCTCTTCATATCAATGAGATATCCATCCAACTTATTATGCCCATCTATCTTGGGGCACCAAAATCATATCTCATCTACATTAAGTCTTTGGCCTATCTCATAGCTATAAGGCCATCTCCATCCCCAGTGGCATCAGGTAACCACCTCCTAGTCACCACATCCTATGCTCTCTCAACCATGGTCTTGGTTATCTCTCCTCTCTCCCTCTAGTGTTAGGAATAGCTTCACCTATATCTCCCACTTGTGGATAAGGAATATCAGGTCCTCCATTGATCCCTCATCCGAACTATCCACCGAATGATCTTTGGTGGGTCATGAGCTGACCTACCTTGTTGTGTCAACCTATGGTCATGTTTTCTTGGCCCATATTCTTTGGGGACGCAAAGCTAGTACTTGATCTATTGTACCTATATCCTCTCTTGTATGTCATCATTGATAGGCTAGTAGTTGTGGTAACACAATATGCTCTCTCTACCCAAAATATCTAGTTACCCTATCCATGGGATAGGTCTCTACCCAATGAAAGTAATGTCTTGTAACCTCCTCTAAAAAATCCAAGTGCTCTTCCCTAGGCCAACTGTACCATTGATCAACATTCCCCGTGTAGGGATCCTATATCACATCATCTAGATGTAATTGTCATAAAGGTCGGTAGGCTTGAAGTGCTCTCACTTTTGGCCCATGTGCCCAATGAAGTACTCCCAGGGAATATTATACTATGGCTAATTGTGTCCTTGTGGGTCTGTACATCAGAAACCTCTCATAGTTCCATGTTGTCAATAATATAATAGGACCAATGGTCTTCTGTGCTCTCCACCAAACCCTACATAAATCCTGCACCAGCTACACCCATAAAGTGGTCCCATAACTAAATAGTGTACCGTGATCAATAAAATCTTTGTAGTCATCCACCGATATAATGAAATGGTCCCATCCGTCTTGTGACATAATACACATGCCACGGTAATGCCCATAACCACTTCTAGATCACTAAAATCATTGCCACAAATACTTTGCTATGATGAATGTTGAGCGTCCCCTCATCATATGTCTCATTTTCTGTGGCCCATGTGAGAAAGGACCTCTTCTCTATAATATCTAGGGTAAGATAAAAACACATATCATCCCCCTCAATTGGAAAACCAAATATTTCATGCAAATCCTGAAGTGTCATAGTCATCTCAACTATCCCGCCTACTCACCACTAAAAGGTGTTGTCTTGAGGCTCCCATGTGGTCAAAACATTAGTAGTAAATATAAGCTCAATAGTATCCTAGGCATCAGCATGATGCCCCCAAATCCCCATCCATGTAGTTGTTCTACCTCTTCATCTGTCAATCTGGAAATCAATCCATTCAACCATGCCACATCAACCACCTTCCATAGGAGGATCCTACGATCTCCATGCATTCACAAATTAATAAAATCCAAGAATTATATTCCTCAAAAATCAATTTAATATCTAAAATTATAAAAATTTACATTCTTTTTAATATTCCTTATGCCATCAGCCCTTTGGCTTATGCCATCAGCTCTGTGCCAATATTTTTATAGTTCTCGATGTCATCAAACATATTTTTTCGGGGGGCAATGACATCTAGATTTGTATGGCCAAAAATTCTAAAAATTAAAAAGAAAATACCTACAAAATGTCAAAACTAAAATAAAATACCTCCCTAACCGACTTGGATTTTGTGATATTCTTTCTAATGACACAAGTTTGAGTAAACATGATGCTTTGATATTTTTGTAATTCTAAAAAATACAAAATTCCTCCTAATCTACCTAATATAATTAAATGTAATGACTTATCCGTGGATGCACTCTACTGCATACACCTCCTCGTCAACCCATCCCTCCTCCTCGTACTCATTCCATATCATCATGCTAATCCTAAATTTGGAATTGCAGAGCTCAGTTCTCTTGATTCCAAAAAGAGTAATAAGTAAATAAAAATAAAAAATCCTATATAAACATCAAATTTTTATTTAAATCCACTATGATGGCCCTCAATATTCAAATAATCATCATTTTAGTTCTCAATCTTAGAAAAATCTACCGTCTACATTGCGTTGGGATCATGATCTTCTCCCATTCCTTTTGACATATTATACGCCTTGTTCCGCTCTTTGGCGAAAAATCACATTTTTGACCCCAAGCCATCCATCCCATGGGCCTCTAGCTAGGTGATTTTTGTCTTTTTTTACTGATGATCCTCTAGTGTTTCCTTTCAATTTTTCTTCTCTAGGGTTCTAGCAGCATGGATTGCACCCATACGGGTAAGACAACCAACACTTTCAGTACGCATTGGTGGGTATATTTCATTTTAGCTAGTCCTTTATTTACTTTCAAGAAATTCTTTTATTTATGTGTTATGTATTGTTCTTTCCACTGAATACCCCATGTTTTTTTATTGTGACATGTGGTAATAAATAGTTGGGGCATATGTATACACCTATTTTTTCACGATTTCTATTTTCATACTTGTTACTAAAAATTTCTCTTCTAGGTTAGAGGTCACTAATGCATTTATTTCTAGGAACAGGTGCCTTAAGGGGCTTGTTCTAGGATAGGGTATGGTTATTCATGTAACCATTGGGTTAGGGATGATACATGGAGAGAGAATGGATTTTTGTCCTATTTATCCACCTTCTTTTTCTCTTATATTTTCACCTTCTTTCGCATCTTTCGACATCTTACATACTCATTACCATATTATTCCTGCATTTCTTTTTCTTCTTCTTGACACATTGCATACACCCCATATCATTTTCATCCCTATCCAATGCCATCACCCATGGGTGATTGCATCGGTTCATTTTCAAATTATTGGTCAAAGCCCTCTCCCTTGGCCAATGGAGTTAGTATAAATATGAAAAATACATTTTCAAACAAAATTACATAGCACAAATACATATAATAACTCACCATTAGATTTTCTCTTTTGCATCAACTTGCATCTACTCACTCGATCTTGGATTTCTTACATCTCAACGCTTGAAATATATCTTCTTCTTTCTTGATTGGTTTTTTGTACTCTTGGGTCACCTATAGTGAGATAGGACTAGATTTTTTCCCCTTATCCACCCAAAATCTATTCTCTCTTGGTGTATGGTCCTTTGGGAAATAAATGCATCAACGACCACCCCCAAAAAGGTAAGTGTTCTAACTCAACTTGTTATTTTGTATAGATTAGTCTCATATATTTTCTTGTTACTTTATGTTAGCTTAGTATTTTATGCTTATGTTAGGTTAGCATATTGTATTTAGGTATTTTATTTTATGTTGCATGATTTACTTTGGTTAGAATAGATATAACATGTTTATTTTATTCTTAATCACCCCCATAGTTTTGATACACCAATAGGGTTCCTTCCTCTTTCTCGACCTCGGGCCTTGGAAAACTTGGGTTGTCATAGTTTAAGGGTTACTTCCCTTTGGGTATGCAATCTTAGTGGTCCATGTACCCCATTTTAATTCTATCTATTGTGTATTAGTATTAATGTGTCTCTTACTTATTACATTGATACCTTAGTTGAGCAGGATGATGAGAGTGCATGTTGTCTAGAAACATTTTTTCCCATCATTCACCAACTAGCCATTATTTTGGTTAGAAGAATTCTGGATAGTAGATACTTGAGTGGATCTACTTTTCTTATAAGCTTATTCATATGATTGAGTAAATAGTGATGTAGATTGTGAAATGTAAAATCCATGGGTAAGCATACCTTCTCAACCTACGAATATTTGAGTTCACAATCAATCAAGGTCATACTGAGATAATATATAGCTTGTTCTTGTCCTTGATTATTATTTTGAGCTAATAACACACCTATTATAAATTAGAAGGTAGACGTATATTAAAGCATCAATTTTTATGGAATGGGAAACATGAGAAATAGAAGATTTCATAGATATTATTTCAACTTAGAGAAATAATCTTGAAATTATTGATTCCATTTGAATTATACATCCTTTTGAGAAACTAATTGAAGTGATGGAACTTATCTGATAGTTGTGATATGAATAATTTGATAGATTGTATTTTTCTTTGAAGACATTTTAATTACTAAAGGTCTTGTGGAGGAGGAATTTCCATGATAGCTTTGAACTTTACGGGGTCAAATTTTATACCTCTTCATGAAATGATGAAACCCAAACATTTTCTCAAAGTCACACAAAACAAACATTTCTTTGGATTGAGTCAAACCTAATATTCACGTAAATTTTCTATTGGCGAGAAAATTTGTTAGGTGGAAAAACTCATGGATTTCTCACCAATGCTCGGGAATCTAAGTCCTCTACTTAACAGTGCATCACATATATGCATGCACATGAAAAGTGGATTTCTCTTGTGGAATTTTGACCAGGGGATCCAACAGAACACTCCACTAACCTTGCGTAAAAGCTAGAAATATCTTGATAGGGAGGAATTTGTCTCGAAAAGAGGGAAAGGGGAGTGAGAAATGAGATAGGGGAATTAATGCTGCAGGTAGAAAATCAGATTCCTACACACACACTAGTTAGAAACTTCAACACATGCATTTATGGGAAGAAGAAACTCTAAGAATAGCAATAAGATCAAACAGAATTCACCAATCACCAAGTATCAAGAAACCCCTTAATAAAAGAAAGCTTGAAAGTCCTTCTTGTATTGATTTCTCAAATCAAAGTTGTACATAATGTGAGAATGAAAGAAATTGAGAAGTGGAGTAAAGTAGAAGAAAATTGGCTATCTCCTTTGCTTTCTCTAGGTACAATGCACTCTTGAGTTTACAAGATCAATTAACAACCCTTTGAAATGGGAATGGATTTACAATTTATAGAATGAGAGGTGACTTATTTTCTACCTCACATGACTCTTAGTTTCCATATTATACTCGTGACCTTTCATTTTCCATGAATTAAGTATTTCTCTTATAATTTTGAGAAAATAATTTTTACAAATTTGAAATAGGTCACTTAAGTGAATAGGAAGAAATACAATGATGACACATAATGAAGAATTAGAATGGAGAGAGAAAGAAGAGAGGGAAAGAGAGGAAGAAGAGATGTCACCTAATGAAGTCTGTTGATCCTCGTTGATGGAAAGCTCCAAATGCAGTGAAACTCTGAATATTTGAATTCCTTGTACACTGGATGATGTGTGAACACCATGTGTAAATACATTTTCACATGACTCATTTGGTGACCATGGGCATCACTCATGGAGATCCATTCTGAAAAATATCATCCTGACTCCCCTCAATGTTGTTGCATTGCTTAGCTAATTCAGATACAATCCTAATGAATCATCTTGTGAATGATCCCCAATGGAGTCGATTGTGAATTCCACCTCCCGCATACCAATTGAAGCATGAAATGAGTGTCAAAAGACACTATTGAAATCCTCACTATCACATACTCTACATAGCATGATGATAGAGATGACACTTTTATTACTCAAAAGCGAAGGGTTGTGCCAAATTTTTCTTTGTCTATTTAAGCTTCATGATTTATTTTCAAAAAATCAACTTACTGTTTTTAGTAAGTGTTAAAAAGAAAGCCCCCAATCTTCAACTAGATGTTGTGGCTTAGTTTTCCTCTTTCTCCCTATGTTCCAGTTCCTTCCGGAAAAAATAAAAATTTAACAGTGCTCGTTGCTTCACTTACTATTTTTAGTAAGTTCCGAAATGTCCATTATGGTGAATTCTAAGTTGTAGTGCACCTCCAATGTCTTCATCTCCTTCGCAGGTTCTTTTGTTAATGACTTTCCCAAAATAGCAGTTCCTATGTAGTAAACTTGCTATTTTTAGAAAGTTAGCCTCTAGGAGTTGGATTGATGTGGAACAAAGTTTTTTGATATAGGTTTTTTTCCCAATATCACCCCTATGAAATTTCAGGCCCACTTGTTTAATAGTCCAGGAGATTTTAAAGTTTTAATTTTCAGACATGGTAGTGCTTCAGGTACGGAAACCATTAATGGACCTCAAAATTGTAGTTATGGTTTTCTCCTCCATTTTTGAATAAAATTATATTTTTGATGTGGTTTTTTTCTTTTGGTGCTTCACGTGTGATCTTACTTCAATCCAACAACTGATTTGACGGGAAATCCCACTTCTTTCTTCGTTGAGATGGAAGTGAGATTTCTTTGCTACAGATGCTCTGGTGCACAAGAGGATAGTTTGAAGGTGTCTTCTTGATGGCCTTGGGTAGAGGAATGAACATAAAAATATAACTTGTTGTTTCATACATTTGTTTGGGATAATTCTTTGACTATTCATTTCATGGCTATGGAGTTTTCTCTGTGCTTCTCCTTCTTTGTTTTGTGCTTCTCCTTCTATGTTTTCTCCAATTATCCTTCTAGGACATGCATGATTTTTTGGAGTGAATTTAATTATCTCTATGGCAGGTCTGGTTTGATTTTTTCAATGGTGGAGTGATGGAGGAGAGTTTCAGAGGAAGGATGAAGTTTGTCTATGCACTGGAGTGGAAGCAGTTAGAAGCACTAAGAAGCATTGAGTGATAGTTAGAATTTTTGAATTTTGAACACATGAAGGGAGAATATTGGGTGTAATTTTTCATGTTTTATGTCTATGACCTAAAGGAAGTTAGGGACATCAAATTCTATAGTTTTCAAGAGGACGAAACGTGGCGGTGATCCAACGGTAGGGAATGTAGGTGAGAAAAGTTGCTTTAAAGCAATGGGAGCTGAAAGTCGGTCACATGGGTGTCCCATAAGGTCTGGAAAATTTTTCCATTTCTTATGTTCCCCACCTTAGGGAAATAAGTTTCATTTTCCACAAAGTGGTCCTAGAGCCGACACGTGGCACCGGATCCGACAAGTAGGGAATGGTTGCTCCAAAATGCACTGAGAGCCGAAAGTTGGTCACGTGGGTGTCCAAATGACTCCCCATAGGGATGGGCACATTTTTCAACGTTTATGTCCATCACCTCGGGAAATAAGGGACATAATTTTCCATGGTTGTCCTGGAGTGACACGTGGCACTAGATCCGACTTGTAGGGAATGAATGCTCCAAAAATGCACCTGAGGGTTGAACTGTCAAGTCTGGAGGTCATATGAGGGCCCAAGAGGTCACATGGGAGCTAGGTGAATTTTTCAATATTTGGTGTACCTGACCTCACGAACGTCGGGGAAATGAAATCCCACCAAGCTCCTGGTTCTGACACGTGTCCTCCTAAAAAATGACTAAGTCCTTAACTGGCTTTGAGAGGGAAACTTAGAAAGAAGATAACTTGAGCTCCTGGTGGAATTTATTGGTGAAATGTTATATGATCCTAACTGAAATGGAATTTTGAATCCAATTGTTGGGGTATCATGTCCTGATTCATCCATTGGATCTGAAAAATAGGATTTGTGATTTAAGACTCCACTTGTACCTGATAAAAACTTCCTACCAATCCTATGCGCTAAGGTGTTGTGAAAAATATGATTTCACCATCATGTAGGTATTTTAATCCTATTTCTGGTGGTATTTTTTTCTTCTAAATCCATCCAGAGCTCCCAGAATCATCTTCTGAAGCCCAACAACTATTTTAGGCCTGTGTACTACCTAGGCTTGTGAACCCTAATTTTTTCTCAAACTGCTCCAAGTTTCTCAAAACTTCCCAAAACCTTCCAAAATAATTTCCATGATGTTTTAAGGTCTTCAATTCACCTCCATGTTGAATTTTACCCTTTTGTTCCACTCCAAGGGTTGATCCAATCTTGGGAAGGCCAACGATAGCCCTTCCCAATACTGCTAGAAGATAGTATCTTTTCAGAAATCCCTAAAATAACCTAGGGGAATGAATATACTTCTATAAATCACCTAGGGGATGAGATAAATTTATTCAGGAGGTCCCTTGGACTAACTAGACAGATACACATGGTGTCTTGGAATGATAGGACTTAAAAAAAAAATAACACTGGGTATCGTTGTTGTGCATGGAAATTGTCAATTTCCTTGTTGCACATTGCAAAAACACTTTCAAAGATGAACCTTAACACTGTTAGATGATCGAATATTTTTTTGAATTTTATAGGATATTATCTACACATTCTTTCATAAGTTCATGTAGCAGGTCATGGCTCTTTGATAAGTGGCACCGAAATTTTTGAGGTCAAAAGACATGACCTTGTAACAAAATGTACCTAACAGTGTAGTGAATGTTTTTTTCAGTTAATCCTCTTCAACAATTTGAATTTTATTATAACCATACAAGAATCCATTAAGGAGAGAATCTCATGGTCCAAAGATTCAACAATCATGTCAATATTTGGTAACAATAAGTCATCTTTTGGACATGCTTTGTTTATATCACGAAATTCTATACAAATTATGATACCTAGGTATTTTTAGTGATCGGTATAATGTTTGATATCCACTATGAATAGTCAATTGGTATGATGGAACCTTCTTCTAATATTCTTGACGTTCTACTTTGACTAATAATACACCATTTGGACTCCTTTTCACGAGTTTTTGTTTGACTGGTTTGGCTTATAGTTGAACCAAAAGATGATACACTAGAAGGGAAGGATCTAATCCCAACATATCCTTATATGACCATGTAAATACATCTTTAAATTAAAAGAGAAATGATGTAAATGTTTCTCTTTTTTTTCTTTTTAGGCTTGCACTAAGCTATAAGAGCTTAGGATGATCACTTGTACCAATGTTGATATTGATGTTGTCCTCCACTAACATTTTTTATATATTTTTTCTTGAAAAGATGGTGTAGGTTTATGTAGATCCTCTATTTGATTTAAAGGATATTCCCTTCTAGCTAGTATCTCAAAAAAATTCACTTGGAGATCATGCTTTTAATTTTTAGTATTTTGTTTATATCTTTTTCATACTTTGCTTCTCAGATAGTGCCTCAATGAGATTTTCACTATGTGAGATTTTATTTTCATATTTTGATTTTTATTCTTTTTTTGTGGACTGATGTACTTGAATTTCTTCACCAAAATAATAATTTTCATTTAGGTCAATATTGAATCCCTTATTATGATTGGAAAGGGGTATAGGGTCCCAAGTCTTGAGGAAATCTTCGATGATTTCATTGTTTTGAAATAGAGATCCATAAATATGTGATTTTGTTTATCATAGCTTATGAGATGAGGGTGAACTAGGATGAAGTCAACAATATGGATGGAAATGTATTTAAATAAAATAGTGTTGGATAAGTCATCAAAGAGGCTATGTGTGGAACCTGTCTCAATTTATAAGTCATTATCCTCACTACTTAGTCGATACATCAAATATTAGAGGCATTTTCTCAAATATTTTGAAACCTAGGCTATAACGATAGATATTTTCTATGTACAATATGGAATCAAGATGAACTTGTTCATTTTTTCTAATTCCTTTACCCTTCCACTACACGTTTTTCATCATTTTATTAACTTTAATGTAATTAATAGATTCATATCATGTATTTAGCCGATCTTCATATAGATAAGTGTAGAACCCTAAATGTACCATTTCCAATGTGTGATACCAAGATTATATATGGGAGATTCATTGAGATTGGGAGCATTGGGATTACCATAAACATGTGGAGATAAAGGTAGTTTTCCAATATGAAAGGTATTTTGGAATTCATATTTACCAATACCTTTTTCAAGGATCTTAAGATCAGGTGGAGAAGTGGATGTAGAAGGTTAAAGTTTCAAAGGATATACGTGATCAATGCATTTTTTTCTATGAAAGGAATGATGCAAGGAGATGTAGATTAATCCTAAGAAGGAAATAATTTATTTATTTTATCTCCTTATATAAGTTTTCAATATTCAAATGGTTTAGTATCAATGAGTAGGGTAAACTCTTTACCTTTGTAAGGGAACTTTATACATTGATGGAAGGTACAACCTCGCATAACATGAATCCACGAGATGACGAAGGATAATATTAAATGAGGTTGCGACATCTACAAAATGAAATAAATTGTCCAATGTTTAAGGTCCAACCTTTTTGGATAACGTGATAGTACCCAAAGATTGTCTATAATGCCCACACAAGAACAAACTAAAACAAAAGACAAAGATAAACCAAGATAATTTTTTTCTCATAACTATCATTTAATTGATATGGATTAGGCTCTTGATGATACCTCAACATCATATAAGATGTTTACACCAACATGGACTCACACATACAACAAGATTAAAAAAATTCTTCATCACAAGTGGAGACGACACACATTTCCAAGCCTACTTGAGAGGCTTAAAATAGGGAGAGGTCATCATTGCAACAACCCCTTATCACTCCAAGAAGGAATCATGGCCATCCTTTAGTTCCTCCAAAGTAAACATACCACATCAACTTCAACAGGCCCCTTTTCCCTCCATTATAACACACACTTATCCCTCCACTAAGACTAGCCACGAATTCCTTTGGTTCCTCCAAAACAAAACACACACTTCCCCTTATTCCTCCCTTCACTAGCTACACCTTATTCCTCCAATAATCAATGATGAAACCTCACCCCAACAAGAAGAAAACATATCCATATGATAACACAAGATGCACAACAAATCCACATTTCCCCAAATAAAAAGTATTAACAATGATCCAACCACAATTATAAACTCACAGATAAGCACTTTCCACAACAAAAACTTTGATGGATACATATTTAATTCTGTTTCATTATTTGACCTTAAATATTTTAGGAGCACTTAACACATAAACCTACATTTTACTTATATCTAGAATCCACTTTCTTTAATTTGTTTAACATTTCACCTATAATGGTACTATTTAATTTGATTCTTTTCTCAAGAGCATGTTTATTTGGTATAACATTATACTTTCATTACAAGGAGGAAAATTCATGGGAAGTAAAGGGGTAAACTATTAGGTCTAGGAATAGATAGATTACATGTACCTCATTCATAATAATACTTAAACACTAAGGATACATTATATTCCCTTCAAATTATTACAACTAACTATATAGAGTAACTAGTTAGTTTACATCATTCGTGATACATATAAGAGGGTTTGCATTGAGTTTAAGGGATGAGTCTCAAATTTCACTTTACTTAAAATCCATCATCTTAAGAATTCAATATCGATAGTTATGAGTTAAATATAGGTTTCAGACAACAATTAAACTTCTTAAGTGGTCCTAGGTTTAATATATTTCCATTTACACCCAAGGGTTCTACTCCCTATTATAAAAAAACTGGAGTGCAATATCCTTAACTCACAAGGCCTTTGTAAAAGCCCAAGATATTTCATTACTACCTACTAAGAAAACACCTTTAACCTTAAGGCTTAGGAATTTCACAATGGAGTTCATCCACAATGTGATTTTGCAACCACAATCAATTCTTTTAGTTCCTTCTTTATGAAGGTGAAAAATTGGTCCATGGGGGTAGAGAAAGAGATTTCTTATGGACCATGCATGAAGGATGAACGAGGTACAAAGTTACCTTCCCTAAGATGATCAAATAAGGAATAGGTGAGACCCACTTTCTTGGCATATGGTAGTACTTGATATCGATATAAAAATGGAATGAGATAGTTAAAAGTTGGCCAAGTTCGCTTCCACTATCGAAATAAGGCATGCAGGTGAAGTCAAGGGGACCATTCCTTACGAAAAGATTTATTATTTCATGCTATAATTTTGATTGTCACATTCTCCCAAATAAAAACATGCAACTAAAAGTTGTTTTTTTCCTTAGGAGACTAAGAGAGTTCCCTAGTTCAACACATCACTAGCCAATAGATAAAATAATCCATTCTCAATTTGTTACCATCAATTTTACTCATACAAGCATTAAATTACGATGGTTTTAATAATTTTAAATAGAAATAGTCCAAATTCATCATCCCAAAAACCAACATATAAAAGTACAAACAACTATGAAATTAGGCAACATATAAAATTGTAGCTATATACAAAAATAACACACTTTCCAAATATGTTAACAATGTTGTATTAATTATAGATAACACTAAACAGAAATTATATTTATAACAATAGCGCTAATATTTCATATACAAATACATTGTTTCCAAGATCAAATATTATTTTTCAAATATCAACAACGCTTCTCTTTGTCCTTATCCTAGTACTGCAACCACCACATGGTAAAAATAATCAGTTGGCATGACATCTACCCAAAAAATATCATAATTCATGATTTCATAGATTTCCATTAACATGATTATTATACTTAACACAAAACAAGAGAGAGTTAAAGATAAATTCATTTCATAGAGAGAGAGGGAGGGACACCAATTTCCCGACAATAAAATTTCTTAAATAAGTAACATAAGAGCATTCCACACGAGTTATATATAAGTATTTTTATCATGGGTAAAAGGTTTTTGACTAGGATCCTACCTAGGTACAAAAGAGGCCAAATCCGAGATATAAGTTTTTGGTGGGATCCTACCTGTATAGTCATATATAAGTTTCCAAAAATTTTCTCGCCGTTTTCCATAGCATTATGATAAAATCAACTTATTTTACCTAACCAACATATAAAAGTACAACCAAGTATGAAATTAGTCAACATATAAAAGTGTAACTATGTAAAAAATAACACATTTTCCATATATGTTAAATATGTCATATTCATTATGAAAAACAATAAACAACAATTCTATTTATAACAATAACACTAATATTTCATATACAAATACATTGTTTCCAAGATCACATATTATTTTTCAAACATCAACAATACTTCTTGGTGTCTTTCTCCTAGTACTGCAACCACCACATGGTCAAAATAATCTACCTAAGCATGGCATCTACCCAAAAATATCATA
The DNA here is from genome assembly GCA_018340775.1 of Taxus wallichiana var. yunnanensis. Taxonomy (NCBI): domain Eukaryota; kingdom Viridiplantae; phylum Streptophyta; class Pinopsida; order Cupressales; family Taxaceae; genus Taxus; species Taxus wallichiana. The sequence continues at coordinate 624,616,917 of CM031240.1, forward strand.
ATTCATGATTTCACGGCTTCTCATTAACATGATTGTTATACTTAACATGAAACAAAAGAGAGTTAAAGATACATTCATTTCATAGATAGAGAGAGAGAAATACCGATTTCCCGACAATAAAATTTCTCAAAACAAGCAACAAAAGAGAGTTCCATATAGTCATATATAAATGTCTAAAAGTTTTCTTGTCATTTATTTGACTTGAAGAGGGTCCCACGACATTCTTTCACATTTTCCTACAAGTTTGTGAGAACGTCCAAATTTAATCTGAGGGCTATGAAATCACTGGTCAAAAAATAATCTCTAATGGTAGAATGCACCATGAGACAAATCTTATACAATATCTTATATACAGGGAATCCATTGGATTTGATGGAACTAAGAACTGGTGAACAGTGTTTGAAAGGCAACTACTTTTTCAGAGTCACAAGTCATAATTGGACTAGTATTAAATTGTCACCCAACAAGCGAAAGCCAAGAAAAACCCCTTGAAAAAATTATTGGCAAGATTTTTTTCTTATAACTAAGAGTTGAAATCAATTTTCATGGATAAATACTAGAGGTATACAAAGTATTTAAAGTTAAATATCCATTTCTACGCCCAGGGACAAAATGGAAAGCCAAAACCAAACCCAACTTTTGACTTTCAAGAGCTTCCCAAAATGCAAAAGGATTAACATGGCTCTTAGAGGGGTGAAGAAAAATGTGCAAATTATCATTCGATAGAATTATAAGGATTGATATAATGCCCCACATGATAGGGAACAAAGTCATAACTCAAATTTCCCATTTCGGGGTCCAGAGAGATGTTTTGCAAATCACATAAAATTGTACATTTTATTAAATTTGTAAGGTAAACAAAAATATTAGTTTAGTTGATGATAACTCAATCACCAATTCAATTCGACAGGATCTCTAGTTTTAACACCTTGGTTTTACAACGTATTAGGTCATAGTTTGCAAGTGCTATTGATGATAAAAATAATCAATCATGTCACATAGGAAAAAGTCCTTAAATTGAGATACAATTTATTTAATTAAACCATAATCTTGTTCTTAATTTTATTAGAATTATGATTCCAATGAAAGAAGGGAAACTATCAATACAAAACTTATGTAAGTAAAAAGTGAGAAAGAAATTCTGAATAGATGAGGAATTCCATTCTCCATATTGTTTGTGGACACCCTTACATTGATTAAAATATCTCCTTTTGGCACGAGTTGGGAGGTAGTCTCACTAGCAGAGGTGAATTAATTATATTAGGATTCTTGTAAATGGTGTGAGAAATAAGATAGGAATCCCAAATGAACTCCAAAACTAGAATTAACTACCTAGTGCCTCCAACAAATCACATAATCCCTAAGGTATAAACCATTTAGCATTGCTAAGAACATGATGAAATGGTGGATTTTAATGGATTTGATACCTATTAGTTGAATTTGGTAAAAATGTAATGTCAATGAAGTGAGAGGAAGACCATGCACTCTCATAGACAAATTCTCCGTTAAATTTCCATTAAAATAACAACCTCCTTAGTTCTCTTTCCACCAAATGCGCTATAAATTTTCTTACTAACAAATCTACTCAACTCCTCAACATGCCTACTCATCCACCAAACATGTCTTTCTCTCTTTCATTTCTCGTCATTATATAAACAAAATTCCATTTTGTTATTATTTTGTATTATTATTAAATTTTCATTAAAAATAATTCATTATTTATTTTATCTTGTCGTTGTTATTATTATATAAAAACTACTATACGGCTCATAATGAGATCCGCTCTCAACCCTAAACCGGGTGTTATACGTTTGCAAAAAAATCATTATTATTATCACTTATCTTAATACATCTGATTATTATTAGTTTTGTTTATTTTATTATCATTATTTTAATTAAATATTTTAACACTTCATTTATCTACTTGTACTAATTTATTTTAGTATATTACTTAATTTTTTAATTTTTATTTATTTCCATATTATTCATTTTATTACTAAAATTTTATTAATACAATTGACACTTTGTTACTTATCAAGGAAAAAGCATTCATTACCGGGTTCTATCCTCGAACTATACATTATTTGGTTCTTGTATCGGTTGGTTGACTATCACCACCGTAAACTAAAATTTGAACATTGGCCAAAAATTATAACCGTTATTTTTATGATCTCCAAAATCATCACTTGACATTCATTACACATCCGACATGAAAAGGATTGACAAGATAAAAATGGGTTGGCACAAAAATGCTTGTGAGTGCCCATGTGATGAGGTTTCCTATACTACTTGCAAAGACACTAAGGACTAGAGCACGACACATGTGATGTCGACAAGGAAAAATGATGATCGATTGGTTTATTTACACAAAAGAGTTTGAAATGAAACTGTTAACAACATAATGACCTTAGAACAATTTGATGACCATGCATGAAAGATAAGGGAACTACATTTATCTCCCTTTATAAGAGTATCTTCCTTAATGTTACATAACACCAAGGCTATAAGGATAATTAAGCTATGAATTTAAAAATGACAAATCATGTCTAGGGAAAAGAACTCTATTTCTAGAGTTAAAAACATTGTAAAAAAATCTCAATTTTCTTAGTGTTCTTTGAATATTGGTAGATATCTTTATTTATTAGTGTTATCACTTGGATCATGCACCCTCTAGATCATTAAATTAACCCAATGCACCATGGGAATATCCCCAAGGTGTGGTACCTTGTCTCCTTGGGATTAACCTTTGGAATAGTTCAACTTTCTACTAAACTATGTGCATCCGATAAAATATTAGGCTCAATATCTACGATAACTCGAAATAAAAAAGATATATCTATTCAATTTATTTATGATAATAGGGAAAGATGGATATCTTATTTGTGATAGTTTTTAAATCGAATATGAATCTCTTTTACCTAAAATGGATACCTAATATGGATACCTAAAATATTATTTGATGCAAAAGGATAGCAGAATTCACTTTTACTCTTAATATATTAACATAGTATTTTAAATGAAGGTTAGAAACTTAAATAATAACAAAAGAGATTCATATTCTATTTTACAACTATCACAAATAAGATTTATTTGTCACAACATACAACTTGCTAAGAGAATAAATAACTTCATATGAAGGTAAAAATGGATTATGCAAGTACTAGGAAAGAAATATTCACAAGTACAATATTCACCATTAATATACACAACATCTGCAAGTGGAAGAAGGCTAAATATAAGTTCTACATTTAATATTAAGGTTTGAGCATGTATACAAGTGCTCAAAAGGGAAGATTATCCTTATACAATAGATCAAAATTCCCTTAATTCCTTGTGCATCCTAGTATATATAGCAAAATATGTTGAGTACTATCATTTTCTCCTCTTAATTTATTACATTATAAACATAGGATGTATTCAAAACTATAAAAATTCCTCGTAAATAACTTGCACAATTGTGCAGCTTTATTTGGATAAAAACTATAACTTGAAATGGTAGATTGTAGTTTGAGGAATGTTAAAAAGAGAAGTGTTCCGAATGGAAAATTAACTAGAGCTGGTGCCACCCTTTTCTTGTGTGCCCGGTCTATATCGCCTTCATCGGTATCCTCTCTACTGAGTTTATGTTGATATTCAATAAATCATTTGATTATTTCTTGCACTTCCTTTTCATCGGGCCTACATGTATAGTGATTCAAGATCTTGATAGAGTCAGCTATATGACTTATTATCCCAAGTAGTTTCTTAACTCTACTCATGATCTTCTGAAGTTGACCCAAAAACCTTGGTATAACACTAGCAGATCGAAGAAATTGTAGATCGAAAATAAAAGATACTCCCACACCTTCCTAAAAAATCTCTTGAAATCAGCAATGATGTCATTGAAAAGGAGTGCATTAAGATCATTATCTTGGAACTTGCATGGATTTTATCAAACTCATCAATTATTTCATCAATGACGCCAATTCCTTCATTCCTCAGTAGTAGTCAAGTTTTGGGTTGCTTCCTTAAGCATTCAAATACGGAATTCAATGGCCTCAAAATATTCAAAGATTTTATAAGATTTGTTAGTGACCCCTTCATTAATGATAAGATCAAGTTTCATCCTCCTTAACTCTTTCCATATCTATAGATTAAGTTCCCAATTATCACATTCATCCCCCAAGATATTGTACATCTTGGTGACCATATCCATCTCTTCCTCAAATTTATAATGTATAACCATAACATTTTGTATCAAAATTCTCCTTCTTGGATCAAATGATTTATCCAAGCATTGATTGCTTGCCTTTTATCGACCGAGCCACCACTATGGAGAAGGAATTAGTGTCAAAATTTTTAAGTTTTCTAGGGAGTTAGAATGAGTGGGTAGTGTGATCTTGTAAATGATGATTGTTAGTTGTTCTACTTTATTTTTAGCTCATCCTTGGTAACCTTATCTTTATCAAATTTCTCTAGAAGGTTTCCAATGGAAATTTGGACATCCTACTTGGCCCCTTCATGAGTAGCTTTTCCCAAGGAGATATTGGAAATATGATAATATTTTGTTGTTATTTCTTCTTTTTATTTATCTACAGACAAGTGTTACGATCTCAAAAAACCTCTCCCTCGATTTATCAACCGATAGATGATAAATGGTTTTCATATTCTTTCAATGGTTTCAGGAGTTAGATCTAGAGTTTTAAGATCAAAGTTATTAGTAATAGATACATTCTTCTTATTCTACTTCTTCTCAAGGGTTTTCGTGCTTAGCCAAGAAGGAGTGGAAGAAGCACTCATTTTTAAGACGATTGAAATGGAAAGGAAACCATGGGGAAAGAAAGAATGGGTGATGAAGGGAAAGTTTCCCACGATAGTCATGAGTGAAAAGGAAGGGATAACTAGTGGAGGAGGAATGGAAAATATGGTTGTAGGCATGGATGAAATGAGAAGGGCGATAAGAGAATAAGTGGGAAGAGAACGCTAGGGTATAGGATTCCTTAAGGGAGAACTCAAAGCCAAACTATATCTAGATGAAAGGGAAGGAAGGGAAGAAAATAATTGGGCCATGGAAGTGTAGAGTTATTTTCAAAGTGACCTCTTTGATCACCATTTTTTTGTCACCCGGCCCTTGTTTTTTGATTGCCCAACTCAAAATTGGCTAAGTATGGAATTGGATGTAGAAAGTGTCCATGTATCTCGCATTTGGTGATATCTGGGCATAATGAATGTAATGCAGATTTCAATCTAGTGTTACATCATCCACCTTGCCCCGGCCTCGAAATCCTTCCCTAGAAGGTTGAAAAGTAAAAACATAGTAGAAATATGATGCGCCATCCACGTGTTTCTCGATCGCTCCTCCCAGAAGAAAAGGAGGAATCATTCACAAAATAGCACACATTTTCCACATGTCTCTCGTGCACAAGTTGGGAATCTAAATTCGAGAAAATACTCTCAATTGAGCATTCATTCTCCACGTGTTAGAGAGGATTATCACCGACTCTAGGGGTGACAGTTGGGTGAATTAAAAGTAAATTGCAAATATATCAACAAGTAGTTGAGATACTGACCTAGAAGGGAAGGATCATTAAATACTCGCCAAATGAAACCATAGTTATAGATGTCGGAAAGAGAGCCACAAATACCTATAAAGGAGCGTACGATTCTGAGCGGAGGGGAGAGATTTTAGAGGAAAGGGGAATAAGGAATTATAAGAGAATTTGAAGGTTTAGTTTTGTATTAGCCAAGCCTTAAAGAGACTCATTTAAAATGGAATTTGTAATCTGTGCCATTTCGTCCTTATGTATTATTTTCCATATAAATTAAAGTTCTGTTATGTGCACTTTGTCTTTCATATTTCGAGTATTTCTCTTCGGTTAAGTAGTTCTAGATAATTTATGCAATCCATCATGCTATAAGCCCTTGGGTTTTAACTTATATTTTATCTACATTTGTCATGTGTTCCATCTCCTTAACTCTGATTAATCTAAGGTGTTGCTAAATAGGTGGATCATGTTATAACGCTCTTCAAACTATTTTGGGCAACTCACTAGACGTCTCTCCTTTTCTTTTGAATTTATCTCGGCACATCACCTTAGTTATTTTCATATCTTTTTTAAATTTTTCTCCTAATCTTATCTCACACCATAGAGAAGAGCCAAATTCTTTAAAATATAGAGGTCACCATAGGGCACACATCCCACTAACCTAAGGTTTCTTAGGAATCGACGGTTCATCCACTAGGATCATCGTCAACAGTTTCTTGGCATGACCGATGGGACTTGAACCCACAATCACCTAATTAGAAGTAAGAGATATACTAATCCTAGTAGTATTCAAGTGGTCTGATTAAATATTACAAGACAAATGCAAACAAGGGAAAGAGCAAGGGAGGAAGGTGTGTTTTACTATTTACAACTATCTCCACCACGCAATAGAAGAGGTCGACAGATCTAGAGATCCCCGTCTCCCCCAAATCAAACTCTCTCGACACCTCCTCTAGGTAGGCCCTTCACATAGTTGACTAGAACTCTAAGACCCATTTTAATGGCTCATCTTCAACCCCAACCTCCAAGGAAATTTGTCTCATGGGATCAAGGAATCCTGCTCATTCTTCCCACACCTAGCGGTGTGGAATCCTATCTCAGCTAACGCACTAAAGGCACTACCCAAATTCAGTGGGGAGGACTTCAAAACTCCTGAGGAACACCTCTAAGACATGGCAAAGATATGTGTGGTACATTATATAAGAGAGAAAGATGTCACCTTGTGATTATTAGCTGCTTCCTTCAAAGGAAAAGCCTTGGATTAGTACCGGTCCTTAACTCCTAATACTATTGCCACCTGGGACCAATTAAGAGAAGTGTTAGTGGAAAGGTTCAATGAAAAGGAGATAGGTCATCACTCCTACAATAACTAATTAACATCAAAAAGGGCCTCAAGATTTAATGAAATATTTTAACACCAGGTTCCATAAAACTTGGCAAAGGATTCTGGCCCTAGCAAGGCCACCCACAGGTATGGCTATTGTTTTTTATTTGAAAGCTCTAAATTCAAATATTTTGGTAATGATTCAATCATTAGGAGGGGATTCCTTACCACAAGCCTATAACATTTTCGTCCAAGCTGAGAACAACCTAATAGATGTTGGGAAACTTCCTCCTAGGGCCCCCTTGCCAATACCCTAAAATAGCCCCCCTTTCACAAACACCATCTCAGACCCATGTGTCCTTATATAGTTACCCACCTGCTTATTCGGATCCCACTCCTACTATTGCATCCTCATCCTCATCTCCTAAAATAGAGGAAATGAAAAATATTCTAAAAACTTTTCTAACGAGATAGTAAATCTCAAAAGAAACTAGGCTTCCTATCCAAGACAAAATTATCAAGGTAGCAGACCCGCCTATTCCTCTCAATACCATAAATACCTAGAGAATATCACCTACACAACCATTAAACCAATTAGTTCCTATACCCACACCACTCCGGACTATTCCACCCAAGAGGGAAGAGAAATAGTACTCGGAAAAACCATCTAGTGAAGACCCTAACGCATGGTGCTTCCCTTATAATAATCCTCATATGCTAAGGGATTTCCCCAAGGGAATTTTCAATAGAAGGTGGTTGAATAATAATCAAGAGAATGATATGATACAGATGCATCTAGACCTCACTATTCCATGGGAGCTCAAAATACCACTTTCATAGCACAGATGTAGGGGATGTCCCTAGAACAAGAAGCAAAGATTACACCAGAGCACGCTCTATTCTCTTGGATAGAAGGAGAGGAATCCATATTTATAAATGAAGCATCCATTTCAAATCCTGTTCAGTTTAACTACAACACTCATTTTAAGAAAAGAATCATAGAGGCAGATGCTACACTTCCAAATTTGATAGGAAATATGCATAGAGAATCATCAATCATGATAAACATGTCACCACCAATCACCATAAAGGAAATTTTAAAAGGAACTATCAAGATTCAAAATTCCCACTAATCTATCGGAGAAGGGGTGAAATTCCCATCATCTTCTAAATCTTTACCACCTGGACCAATCAATGTAGTCCAAAAACTTAAGAAAGCCCCAACTAATGCTTCCTTATGGGATCTTCTAAGCATCCTAGAGAAAAGGAGTTGCTCCAAGAAGCACTCAAACCAAATGATGATCCAACCACCTCAACCAAGGATAAGGGATGGGAAAAATTTCTCGAATCTCTACAAAAGTGGTACTACTGAATCAAAAGGGAGAGGTCAGTAAACCAAGGCCCAACCCCTTATTTTTGACTCTTATCATAGGTAAAAATTGTTACATAATTCCATGATAGATTCTAGTGTAAGAACTACCATCATGCCCAAGGAAATTATAGATGCCTTGGGGATTGAATATGAAACCTTAAAGAAATGGGTCATGCAACTAGACAAGAAGTCATTCCAAACCATTAGATTTATCAAGGGGCTCCCATTATAGCTCTATTCCTACCCAAATATAATTGTTTGGCAAGATATCATGGTAATAGATGTTCTTCCGGTATTTTCCTTTTCCTCTCTCACAATTTCATAGCTAAAATTAGAGGTTATATGTCTCTTGATTGGTCCCATTTGATTTTTTGAACCAAATATGGATCCAAGATGAAGGTCGTATTAGAACCCCTCTCCAAGGATTATATAACAGACCGAGTGGCTTCCGGTTTGAAGCTTCTCATGCTATGATCACCAAGGAGGAAGAATTATACACGGAAGATGGGGAACCCCAGAGTGGTGATCATCTATCTAACCTTCCCCCCTAGAGATCCTTTTGGGAACTTTGATTCCACTAGTTTGGGAACTTATGTCATTTTTTATGAGGATTCCATGATCCCCAAAGTATAAAAAGGACATGATAAAAAGAAGGGGAATCCACCTGGGGATTCACAAATATGGACCCTACATTTTGATGGATCCAAAAGTAAGAACAAATTAGGATCCAGAGTATGCCTGATATCCCCTAATGGAAGAAAGATACTCCTATCATTTCATTTCCAATTCTCCTATACTAGTAATGAGGAAGAATACGAGGTCTTGGTGCACGACTTGTCCATATCCCAAAAGGAATGCATCATGTAGGTAGAGTGATTAGTGATTCGAATGGTGGTAACACATGTGAAAAATACTACCACCATAAATAATTCTAAGCTGAGATCCTATTGGAAATGGGTATGGGATCTCATAGATGAATTTTAAGAATTTGATATTAGGGTAATTCCTCACAATCAAAATCTAGAGGATGATAGAATGACTATGATAGGATCTCGCTCAACCCAGTTTAGGATTTGGAGATAAATGAAAACACCATAAGGTTAATCATCCATCCCTCTATCCCTAAAAACTTTGACCATTGGTAGGTATTTGACAATGACTGACAGATCATTCACTTCCTCCAATAGTCTTGATCAATTTGCAAATCAACTCCATCCCAAAATTGAGGAAGCATATGGGGATCAGATAATCCAACTTAAAATGAATAAGCTTCCAAAAGGGTTAATTACCCTTGAGAATATTTTTGACTCAAATGATGCTTATGACCAAAGAAAGTTTGCGGCAATAAAATAGGACTATGTCGAACTAGAAATAACTAAAGAAAGAATATTAAAGGTTGGAAAATTAGTGGCTCAAAAGGAGAGAGAGATACTTATAGCCTTATGCCATAATTATGATAAGGTGATGGCTTGGATGTATGACGATCTGCATGGCTATGACAAAGACATTATTCAACACACCATCAACCTTGAGGAAGGGACTAAGTTGGTGCATCAAAAGCAAAGGCCCATGAACCCAAAGATAGAATCCCTCATGGCTGAAGAATTGAGGAAGCTACTAAAGGCTCGTATAATCTTCCCTATCAAACACACGATGTGGGTCTCCAATATGGTCCCAGTAAGAAAGAGGAATGGAAAAATTTGGCTTTGTGTATATTTTAGAGATCTAAATAGGGCCTCCCTAAAGGATCACTACCCTTTAACCTCAATGGAACAAATATTACAGATAGTGGCATGCTCCAAGATGTTTTCCCTGTTAGATGGTTTTTCGGGCTATAATCAAATATGGCTCACAGAAAGGGATCAACATAAGACCACCTTCACGACTAAATGGGGAACTTTCACCTACGTAAAAATTCCTTTTGGGCTCACCAATGTTGGGGATACCTTTCAAAGGGCCATGGATTCTACGTTTGGGGCATTAATAAACAAAGTGATCCTCATATACCTCGATGACCTCATAGTGTTCACCAAAACAATGAAGGGGCATTTTGACACTTTAGAGGCTGTATTCAAAAAATGCCAAGAATTCAGAATCTCTCTAAACCCAAAGAAATGTGTTTTTGGAGTGCCCTAGGGAAAACTCCTAGGACATATTGTGTCAAAGGAAGGAATCTCTATCAACCCCGAAGAATCAAGTCCATCTTAGAACTTCCCTTTCCAGTTAATAGGAAGGTCATTCAATCCTTCTTAGGAAAAATTAACTTTGTTAGAAAATTTATCTCAGACTTTATGGGGAGGATCCACCGATCACTCTCATGTTAAGGAAGGACCTCGGATTTAAATGGAATGATGAGGGCTTCCACCTTCGTATTGGTAAAAAGACTATTGCATTTGCCTGGTGTTACGCAACCCTGACCTTTTAAAAGACTTCATTATGTACATATATGGGGAGAGCAAAACATAACATCTGTACTAACCCAAAAAGGAGAATCACAAGGAGAGGAACATCTAGTTGCCTTCTTTTCAAAAAACCCTCCATGACTATGAAACAAGGTACAATTTCATGGAAAGAAAAGCTTATGCTATAGTCAAGGGTTTGAAAAATTTAGGCACCTTGTCACTCACAAAAAAATTTAGGTCATGGTGGCTCACTCCAGCATCAAAGAGTATATAATGGAAGGTGAGATAACCGAGAAAAGAGCTAACTGGATCACCAAGATCCTTGAGTATGATATAGAAGTAAAACCCACAAAGCTCATGAGAGGTAGGGGCTTGTGTCAATATCTAACGCAAGAATCTATTCCCCTGAGTGATGATGGGTGTGAAGAGATAATGTACCTTCAGGAAGGTGACTCTGAAGGCTGGGTCTTAGACAGGGTTCACTTTATGCAAACTAGGAAGTATCCCAACCATCTCCCCTTAAAAAAAGAGATATTATAGGCAACAGGGAGTAATTTTATCATTATTGATGGCTTCTTGTTTAAGAGGAATTTTAATGGAATCCTACTCAGATGCCTAGAGAGTGGGGAAGCTACAAGATTCTTGCATGAATTACATCACAAAAGTTCTGGAGGTCACTTTTTCAGCCCAAACTATAGCCATAAAAATCCTACAAGTAGGATATTTTTGGCCAAGTTTGTTCACATAGTCAGCAAAGGAAACAGTGTGCAAGGTATTCCCGCTTTATGCCGGCCCTCAAAGAAAGGCAACACTACCCCTCAACCCCATCTTAGTAGAAGAACCCTTCACCCAATGGGGTCTGGACTTCATTAGAATGGTTAATCCAACTTCTAGCATTAGCCACAAATGGATCCTCACAGCAACTGACTACTTCACCCAATGGGTAGAAGCAGTCCCCCTTAAAGAGGCCATGGAAAATGTGATTCTAGGCCTCTTACAAGATATGACAACACACTTTTGCCCCCCACACACACACACACCGTCATATCGATGATGCTAATGTATTTATGGGAAGAAAAGTATCTAATTTTATGGTGAAGAATAAGATCTACCTAAAGATGTCTTCCAATTATTATCCATAGGGAAATGGTTTGGCAGAATCTACCAATAAGAACTTAATCGACTCATAAAGTAAATGGGGCATGAGCATAAGAAGTTATGGCATGAGCATATCAAGACAACCTTATGGGATGACCGGATCACCCAAGTAGATCCTAAAGGCTTCACCTTATGAGATAGTCTATGGGAAAAGTGTCGTGATGCCAATTTCCCTGGAGATCCCCGCATTACAAATATTAAAACAAGTTGAGGTGGATGAAAATGGGGAAATGTAAGTGAGGATCACCGAGCTAATAGAGATACAATAAAAGAAAGAGTATGCTCATGAGGCCATGATTAGTCTCTAGTAGGTGATCAAGAATTGGTTCGCTCAAAATACGTCGAGAAAAAAACTACTGTGTCGGAACTATGGTCCTTAAATGGGACGCATGAGTTGTCAAACCTAGGAATCACTAAAATTTTAACCGACTATGGACGGACCCTTCGAATCGAGCATGCAAGAAAAATATTGTGTTTGAGCTCAAAATAATGGAAGGTGACTCAAGAATTCCGGTGAATGGAATTCACTTAAATCCTTTCGTATACTCCCCTTTGTAAAAATTTTTATTATATGTACAGCTTTACTTTATCTTATTTTCTTTTTCTATTTTATCCCTCTTATAAGTGTCCTGCAACGTGCCCTTTGTTAAAGCCCCTTGCCCCTTTTCAAATTTTGAAGGGAGTGTACCAAAAATTGTAATGTACTTGCACTACTAGAAAGATGTTACACATACCCCAATGATGATACAGGTCTCCTCGCAAGGTGTTCAGAATCTAGAAAAGATCACCAAGTATACATTTATATCCCACATGCCTAACTCCGGCCTCCGTATGCTTCGGTCTAACATATGCCCCCTTTTTACTTGCATTTTGGTCTTAAGTGACGAGACCATTGCCGCCTAGGTGGTAGTCCCATGACCACCACCCAGGATAGGGTGGCGGTCCCGTAACCACCACCCCGCACATGGCGACAATCTTATTCACATTTTTTGGAAATTTCTGACGATCGCGTCAAACATAAATTTTCAATTTCTATCCATATTTTTCAGCTACTTTTCTTTACATTTATGTTTTGGCTGCCATATGAATAGTGTTTTCACTTTGTTTAATGGTAAAAGAGTTCCATTCCAAGTTACCTTCTAGTGAATGAATTTTCCATAAATAGCCAACTTGTTTTCAAACAAATGGTCCCTATCCTTCTCTATTTAATCATTTAGTCTTTTGAGTTTCTTGCTTAATAATTCCAATAGTTTCATGTTTTGCATCCATTATTGGTCTTCCTTTGCTATTTAGAGGTCATTCAATCTTCTTGTTTCATTCTTGCTTTATTGTTGTTCCATGCAAGTTAGTTTAAAATAAGATAGTTTCATTCTTAGATTGGAATCCATTTAGAGTTATAGGTTTTGTTTAGTCACAAAAGATAGCTTCTAAAACTCTCAGCGCATTTTTGTTATATTCCCGTAATAAACCTTGCTTTGGGAATTGCATAGTCAAGCTATGTTCACTTACAATATCTCTCTCTTACTCACATTGTATTCGGTCTATATCCAAAAGCTGCCATTGTTTGAGTTCCTTATTCTCATCTGCTATCATAAAAACACTTTTATAGATTCAAGAGAACACGAAGGAATGAGGAGATCACACTGAGGGGACAAAGTCACACATAACTAGATTTACCACTATTCTGTAAATGCCAGGTTTGAGCTATCAAATTTCTAGTTACAACGTATCAAATAGAGTAGTAAATTATTTTATTTCAGTCAAAAGCTCACTCTTGATATCGCCAGGGAAGCTATGGGAATTGATAGTTTCTAAGAAACTATGATTCATTCCTCACTTCTAAGGTAGAATCGAGAGTCTTTCAATTTAAAACAATTAGTTGCTTAGATATTTAGGATAAATTCACAACTGCACAAGCAAATAGCCACACCATGCTATTTTGTTTGTTTTAATTCTGTTACTAGATTAGTTGTCCATTTTCTAAATATATTAGAATAACTACTCTTTAATTTCGTTAAAATACTTCATTAAAAATACAAAAATAGAAGAATACATGCATAGTGTAGATACATCTTTCATAATTAGTTTATTAATTTTAGTTAAAAGTTGAATCATTTTGCATGACAATCATGGGACCTAGAGATCCCAGAGAATACATATTTGAACCAATAGTGCCTCAACCAAATCTACCCAAAACATTAGCTGATATAGATCAAGACCTTAGGATACGCTTCTTTCAAGCAATGAAAAACCTACAAGTAATTAGTGAACAACCGAGAGGATTAAATATTGAAGATGACAAGGCATACACATTTTTGTCAAATCATCCTAATGATAGAATGCATTGACAGAATATATGTATGACTTTATAAGGACTCAAAAGAGAACAAGTATTTGGTTGCGATACTTTAGTTCCACAACCTAACGCAGAGACCTCATCGTTGACATAGATACTAGCTTATGCATTCAGGTTGGCGTAACACCCGTAAGGTATTTTGAGAAAATTACACAACTTCTAGTTCTAAACATAGAGGCTAAAAAGGTGTATGATTACTTGGATAGTCGGAAGGAGAGATTGACTCTTCATATGACCATAGGAGGTCCGCCACAAAAATGAAGTTATGGTTGTGATTCACAGGTCCCACAACCTAATGGGCCTACTAATCAATCAAACATTGATGTTGGTTTACCAACACTAATAATCAGGTCCTTTCCACTTCCATCATATATTATTACACAATTCTCCTTGTTAAACATAACAACCAATCAAGCTAAAGATTTCTAGACTAGACCAGAGAATCATTCATAAAACCTCAGAGAATCTACTACAACTATCACTATTTTCATGACCTTGTCTGGAAATATATACGAAGCTCCCATAGGTCACTTCCCATGTATCTAGTAGCTAATAAACAGGATCTCGGAGAGCTTGACATTGATTGCACCTCCAAACAACTATTATATCTCGACCAATCCATTACACCAACTTAGGTTAGGAGGGCCTTCTCTCTACCTTAGATTCATAGATTCCATTATTATGTATTGATGATATAAGATTGCCCAACTAGTTTGTCTATATCCACATACATTCCACATTCACCGGCCATCTCGGCATGACCTCGGGAGGTTGGGTATGAGGAAGAGTTACTTGTAGATTCCCATGCTTGCATGTCACTTTTCCATCATATAAAATTGGTGAACCCAATGTGAAACAAATAAATATTCCCCTTTTATTTTCATTTCTTTCATCCACCTTCGGTCTTTCCCATTATTCTGTGGGTATTCATATACCCCCCGAATATGTCGGGATACGACGCATATGGTAAACCTCTCTCAGGTCTTCAAGAAATTTATATTCAAACAAGTAAACAACCATCACCCTCACTTTCTGCATGGGATAATAACTATTTAAGTAATTACTTGTCATCTCAAACTCCCCCTCATAGAACTAGTTCTAGTTCTTCGTTCCGAATTGAGGAGTTGGATCAGCTTGCACAAACACAACAACTAGAGCCCTCAGGCTCTAACAATATGACGTTTACTAGAGAATCCACTTCATCTCCTCGGGTCTTGTTTAGACCACAGATCAATAGATAGTCAGATCCACTCCCATTTTTGGATGAGGAGTACTTAGCATGCTATGCTAGAAGCAAACAACGCTTCCAAAACATGTACCTTCCTATAGGGAGTTTGCAAATACAATCTGATACCCTACTCCAAGAAAACACCCCATTCCTCCACCTATGGGAAATTCCCTCGGTGAAGCTTAGTAGGGTAATGATCAATTCATCGCAGGGTATCATATACCTTTACAACCTCAAGGTATACAACAAATTCAATTAAGGAAAACACCGTGTCTTCACCAATAGAGATCATTTCAGCTTTAGTTGAGAAGGTTAGAGGGTCGGAGCTTGCTCAAGCAAACCAAAATTCATATTTTGGGCAAGTAGGAATCCCCAACCCTCTCGCATCACCCCACCAAAGCTTGACCTCCTTACAGAATAGGCATGTTAGGCATGCATCCTCAAAATCCATATAGTTATCAACAAAAACACCAACTAGAACTACATTTTCAAACACCGCTCAGATTGAAAACATTATACCTCCCAAATTGGCACCAAACAATCCATACTAGAAAAATTCTTCTCCCTACTTAAACATTTATTCAAAATCACCACAAGGAGACATATTCTCTTCTCTCGGGATGTTCGCTCAACCACAGGATTCCCTTATGTCCTTGTAAATACATTTGATATGCCATATCAACAACCCATTCCACCTCCAACCCTCAAAGAAGCACCATCGATGGTCAAGGCCTATGCGGTAGGGACTTATTCAAAATATTTAAAATATCCCCTAGACTTCGCCATATAAAGTGTTATGCTTCTAAGACCTCTTCCCAATTTACCCAAATATAAAGGGGAAGGAGATCCATGCACACATTAAAGCCTATGCCACAACCATATGGGAATTACCCCCTTGGGATGGGGTTGTTGCTTAGATTTTCCCTAAGACCTTAGAGTGTATTGCCCTTTATTGGTATTATAGAATAATCAAGCCTCGATACACTCATTTAAAAAACTCGTGTCAGAGTTTATCAAAGCTTTTGATATGAACAAATTATTAAGAACAGAATCAGGGAATTCTTGCATATTAAACAAGAACATAATGAATCCACTACTCATTTTATTCAAAGATGGCGTATAGTTCTCTACTCATCAAAAAGTGCTCCAAACATGGATCAAATGGAACTATGTGATTTATTCCTTCATTCTCTCAATAGAGAGATAAAGGAAGAAGTCTAGAAGTTCCCACTAAGAACTTACGATGAAGTACTCGAGAGTGCTCTCCGAATCAACCAAGCAACAATAGATAGTGGTCGTAAGACATGGAAAAAATGGGAAATTAACCACTCCTAGTAAAAAAACCATGGCGTATCCTAACACTAGGAACGCTAATCAGGGACCTAAGATCCTTAACAAGAACTGCGGAGTTACAACAGATGGAGTAACTGACCAAACTAAAAGAGAAAACGTTGTAAACATTTCGCCACCTGTTAATAATTAGTGAAATAAAAATTTTACTCCAACAATCAACGTGGTGGATTTTAATCATCCACCATGACAATAACAACAACAAAACGATGACAAAAATTCAAACACAAGGTCCAAATCGAAACCAATCGGATATCAGAGTCAAAACCAAAGGCAACCGCCTCAAAATTTTAACTCTAACAACTAGCAACCTTATAAGAATTTTGGGCCACAACAGGTTTCAAATCAATAGCCTCAAAATTATAATCCCAATTTGTATTATGGATTTCATAAAATTCAAGGCCACAATACCAGGACTTGTCGTGACTACAATAAATTCATGCAACACTTGCTAGAAGATCAAAAACAACTCTTTATAGATATGTTTTTAGCAAATTTTGTAGTACCCACGCCAAACACTTATACAGGGGCAGTTTCCCCTCAAAATGCACCCCTCAAGATCTTTAATGATCCACTCCCAAACCATTCTAATAATAACATGCTAGATCCTAATGGAACAAACAAGGGTGTTATAATAGGAAACAATGATCATGAAGCCTCAACTTCATTAAATCCACCAGTCACACCCCAACTAGGAACTCGACCCCAAACTAAAATAGTTGGTCTGGTGGAGTTAGACATCGAGCTACCCATAGAAACCATAACAAGAACATGGGATTATTCTTCTCAACCAACTCCAAGCTATCCATTGGAACCAGACAACATTCAACAAACGTTGGTAAAACCCATAGGCACCTATGATTTAATTAATGACTTAACTAAAACCTTCTCTCACATCTCCTTTTTGGATTTGTTAAAGAACTCTCCCACCCACAGGGCTGCCCTCTTAGAAGCATTAGGCCTTGGTCATTTAATCAACATCACTCCTCCTCTAGAAACACAAGTAAACCATATAGACTTTGATGTCTATCCTCCAAGGAAGCCAAATAGGGATACTGAGTTTATATTTGATATAAGCAAAATTCCAATAGACGCCGAGATTGCACGAAGAGGTGACCTAGCCTTACATTTACAAGTATGGGTTTACAATAATTATGTTAAATGCACAATGATTGATGATGGGGTAGTAGTTAACATAGTCCCCTTTTCTTTTCTTCAAAATTTAGGATACGAGAGACAAACTGTTCCACAACACGAAATACACTAAGAGGTTATGATAGCCTCAAAGTCACTTCAATTAGAACCATAGTTTAACCAAATCACTTTAGGAACCAAGACGGTCCTCACCGAATTTTATATTATAGATCGGGAAAACAACTATAATATGATCCTCGGTTGGCCATGGATACACCACATGAAGGAAATCCCTTCCACATTATTCCAAGAAATAAGATTTCTACACTTAGGGAAAATATTTGTGGCACAAGGTGACCCAAAGCCCTTCGATATACACCTAACTCGATTTAAAGAAAAGAATAGGCATTCACTCCGAGTTTGTACTCCCAAAAAATCAACTCATCAAACCAATTAATTCAAAACCAAAAGAGAAGTTGATGCCCACCATAGAATTGGAAATTAAAAATGTAGCCGAAGACATTCCAACACTCAAAAATGAGACCAATGTCATAGAAACAGTGTCGCTCGGGACTACCACAATTTTTTTTGAGTTTCTATAGAAATACTTACCTATTCTCCTACCATTTGATTCTATGGGTATGGGATACACCCTGGGAATTGCTTCCCTTCCATCAAACAAAGTTTTTATGGTAGAAGTAACCAAAGCAAAAGAAATAGATACGAAAAATACCCCAACATCCATTTTTCCAAGAAAATATTGGACTCTCCACTTCGATGGAGCTAGATGTCACTTTGGAGCTGGGGTAGGAGTGATCTTTACTTCACCTGAGGGAAATATCCTACCTTTCACCTTTAAATTAAACTTTGAATGTACAAACAACAGGGGCTGAGTATGAAGCTCTCCTCCTTGGCCTCATCCTAGCCAAAAGAATGGGTGTCGATAACATTAGAGTGTTAGGAGACTCGCAACAAGTTGAAAACCAAGTCTCTGAGGTATATGAAACTAGGGGTGAACATTTAAAATTCTACAAAACAAGGGTGTTAGATCTAAGAAAGTGATTTAACTTCATATCAATTGAAGCAATCCCATGAGAGTAGAACCTTCTCGCAGACTCAATAACAACCTCATCTTCCCATTTCACTCCAAACAGTGAGTTGGAAGATACAAATTTCACAGTATCACTTCGTACCAAACCATTAGTGTGTAAAATACCAACAAACTCACTCCTGACTCATGGAGAAGTTGAGGATGATTTTTCTATCATGGATCACTTTGACAATGATAGAGTCACTCTCGAATATCTAGACACCTATGTAGAGCTACACCTTACTTACTTTGCATAGTGGATCTTTCCTAATACCATATTCCTCTTCCTATTTTGGAAATCCCATGGTAGAGTCTCCTCCATAAAAGGATCTCTATACCTACGAGATAGAAGATGGAGAAAGCTTGGAACTACCTTCAGCCCCACCTAAATTTTAAGAAGGTAACGCTTCCTTAATAGAAGAAACCATTGACATAAACATTGGAATGGAGTAAGAACCAAAATTTTGAAGTTGGGATCCTCATTGACTCCATAGGAGATAAAAATACAGACCCAAATCCTCAAACAACATCAAAATGATTTTTCATTTAACTATAAAGAAATGATGGGCATTGCACCACATATCGCAATACATAATCTTGTCACTAAACCAGATGCAAAACCAATTAAACAAAAATCAAGACCAATGAAGCCAAAAGTGGCTCTCATGGTAAAAGAGGAAGTAATAAAATTTCTCCAAGTGGGATTCATCAAACCCATTGACTATTCACAATGGGTATCTAATATCGTCCTTGTTCTAAAAAAGAATGGGAAGATATGCATTTGCATAGATTTTCGGGATATTAACAAAGCTTGTCCCAAGGATGACTTCCCATTACTATCCATTGACGTTATTGTTGATGCAACAAATATATTTGAACTATTTTCCCTCATGGATGGGTTCTCAAGGTATAATAAAATTAAAATATCTGAGTAAGATCAAGCCAAAAATACATTCATAACTCCCTGGGAACTTATTGCTACGTTGTAATGCCATTTGGTCTTAAGAATGCCAACACTACGTATCAGTGGGTAATGACATACATTTTCCATGATCTTATCCATAAAATTGTGGAATCCTATGTGGATGACTTATTGGCCAAGGCCAAGAGGTGCTGTGATCATCAAGAAGTACTCTATATCATCCTCTCATGATTAATTGAATATGGCATCACATTAAACCCGAGAGAAGTGCGTATTTGGTGTGATAGGAGGTAAAATCTGGGATACATTATATCTTCACAAGGGATTAATGTCAATCCAGCCAAAATCGGGTTGTTCTCAAAATGATCCCACCATCGACAAGTCTGAATCGGTCATTTCTTGGGAAACTTGGTGTAATCCGAAGGTTCATCCCGCATTTAAGTTTTTCCATTCATCCAATCAAAAATCTATTAAAGAAAGATTATAGCATTGATTAGACCAAGAATGCAACAAGGCCTTTGAAGTGGTTAAACGCTTCTTTTTGTCTCCAACCATACTAATGCCTCCCAAACCAGACCACCCCTTGATCCTATACTCACGAGTCACTCATGTTTCGCTAGCCTCGCATGATGGCTCAAGAGGACAATGATAAACAAGAACATGTAGTCTATTTCATTAGCCGAATTTTGCTCGATTGTGAAACACGTTATACACAGTAGAGAGAGAATGCCTTGCCATAGTCTTTGCAACAAAACATTTAAGAAATTACATGTTGAACCAAGAAAAAAAGGTCATTGTAAAGACAGATCATTTACAAACATTCCTCACGCAAGGGTATTTATCTAAAAAGGTTGGGCAGTTTCATAACCTTAATGGGCAAATTTTAGTTAACATTTTTAAACCAAAAATCCATTAAGGGACAAATCATTACAGATTGGTTAGCTAACAATCCACTAGATGGAGGTGATTTGGTAAATCTAGAATTTCCTGATGAGTGTATATACTTCATCGAAACCAGGCCCCCCATCTCTACATGTCCCTGGTACACTAATATCATCAATTTTATCATGGACCACACATACCCGGAAAGTGCCACATCACAATAAAGAAGGTGGTTACATGTTATCACTACCAAATATGTTTTTTAGAGCAAGTACTCTATCATAAAGCCTTTGATAGCATGCTTTTAAGATGTGTCAACACGTAAGAATCCAAAAGATTTTTTTGAATCCCATAGTGGGATATGTGGAGGCCACTTCTATGGTCATGCCACTACTCACAAAATACATCGGATGGGCTATTTTTGGCCCACTCTCGAACATGACACAAAGAGTTTGTACGTAAGTGCCAAAAATACCAAGAATTCTCCCACGAGATTCACATGCTAGCATAATCCCTACAACCAATAAAGCAACCCCATGGCACTTCTCCATGTGGGGTCTAGAATTGATAGGGAAATTCTCTCCCTCATCAACCGATAACCATAATTTTATAATTACAGCCACGAATATTTTACCAAACGGGTAGATGCTATGCCCCTCACCACCGTACTAGGTTCGGTAATTTCCAAATTCATTCTAAACCAAATCATTTGCAGGTATGGTGTCCCAAAAGTCATTATCTCAGATAATGGCATATCCTTTAAAAATAATGAGGTTCATGAGTTATGCAGAAAATTCAAAATAAACCATCACATGGCCTCTCTTTACTACCCTCAAGCCAATGGGTAAGCCAAACAAAAACAAAACATTAAAGGCTATTCTCCTCAAAATAGTTAAGGAGAACAAGCAAGATTGGCATTTAAAACTATATCCACCTTGGGGCCCATCGAACCTCAATAAGAACACCAACAGAGTAACCCCTTTCTCACCGGTATTTAGGGTAGAATCAGTTCTCCCACTTGAGGTTGAAATACCGAATCTCTCGCATCTCATTACAAGAGATTTTGGAAGAAGAAGCTTATAGGGAGGCGTGCCTCTCTCAACCTGGAAAGCCTTAATGAGGCCAGATAAACATTGAACAATGAAAAAGCCTATGTTGACCAGATGTTCTGAAAATATAACAAAAAGTATATAAGTGAGAAATATATGAGGGAGATCTAGTTCTAATACTAGACAGCCGGATCGATAAGAAAACTCGACAAAGGAAGGAAGTTCCGCCCAAGTGGTTGGGCCCATACCGAGTCATGAAAGACCGCAGAAATGATGTGTATCTCTTGTGCACACTAGAAGGTGAGGAATTCAATGAAACCGACAATTCCTTGCATCTTAAATAGTTTTATGCATGAGACATTAGAATCACCACGTGTACATTATAGCTACCTACATTGCATTAGTTATCTTACTATTTCATTTTTTTGCTCATTTCGTAAAAGTTGTAGTCAAGGAACTTACTCTTAAGCAATCTATTACAAATTTTTGAAAGTATTGGAAAAAACATTCAAATCACATCTCCTCAAACATCATCAAGTAATTTAAAATCTTCTCATCAAGTTTGATAGACAAGTATTGATGAAAACCATACCAAGGCATGCATACTTGGTTTTGCTCTTTCTTCCTACTAGGTGAAGTTTTCCTTACCTACAAAGTATTTTATATAAGCTTCTTGGTGTCACATTTATCCCTCTTAAATCTCTTTGAAAGAAATGATATCCCAAAGTCACAGATCATAAATGTCAAAATCAAATGAATTCAAAAGTGCCAAGAAAACAAAATATTTTATTTTACACACTTCTTTGCCCCACCTACCTTTGATGATAATCCCACATCTCTTATTGGTGGTGTGAGGTTGGGAAAGGAAAGAAGTTCCTTTAGTCGCCTATATCCCATCTTTGGTGAAAACCCATGCTTCTTACTAGTGGCATGAGGTAGGGTGTGGGGGGTCCATTCACACAAATTAACAAATCTTGGTATGCTAGAAGTAAAAATCAAATTATATTAAGAGAAAAAAAATGTCCAAATTCCAAAGATATCAAATCCTTAAAACCATATTTTTTCAACTAGGTTGTCATTTATGAATCTAAGTCTAGATAAATTGGAAAGTAAGTGACCTAATGAGCTTGGTGGTAGTTTTGAGTAGGGTAAGTGTGTAGGTCTAAGTTTGGTTTCTGATATTGGTTTTTCTGTCCCTTATCATTCCATTTGGTCAAACTCATACAATTTGTGCCCTTCCCAACTCTTGGTGTAAATCCTCGCATCTTATCTGGTTGCGTGGAGTTGGGAATAGTGAAAGTTCATCTCTTCATCACTATACATTCATCACCTTTTGCCAACATAAGAAGAAATCATGAAAATTTCCCAAAGAATTCAAAAGTTCAAATAATATATGTTTGTATCACCTCATATCATCATTACAAACACATACAAAGTAAAAAAATTTGTTTACTATCATTTTTCATCCATCACATACATGCTGAAAAGCATGAAAACAAATACTCTAAAAACATCTAGTATACATGTGAAACATATCACAAAATTCTAGGTACCAAGAGTCTAGATCCGATAATATATATATATATATATATATATATATATATATATATATATATATATAAGTTTTATATACAATGCCATCAAGAAATAAGCATGGTCAAAATGCTTAATGAACCCAAAAAGTACAAAAACACTCATAAATATCTAACAAAACACTACAAAAATGTTCTCTCAACGCCTATGGGATCCCTCGGGGGTGCACGACCACGTCTAGGACTTTGGCTACGCCGGTGCTCGAATGCACCGAGGGCTCGTGGTCATGGCCAATAGATGTCATCTCACTATGAGAATGACTCCTCCTCATCAAGCGCTCAGCCATCCTATATCTAGCTACCTCAGCACAGAGAGAAGTCATGATCCTTGCCACCTGCCAGACAGGGAAAAAACATCGGTATGCCTACCAACTGCTGAAGGCTCTCCCACATCCTTAGAAAGCTCATCCCGAGTCTTCTTTGAGGGGAGAAACTAGTATCTTTGCATACTTGGCAAATCAAGTCTCGCCACTCATCAACAGTCGCTACAAATAAAGGAGAAAACAAGTTAGAAAACTATCAAAAATAAAACCAAGAATAAACGAAACAACAAAAGGAAATAACAACTAAAAATTCTAACTAAAGCAAAGTCAAGAGAATATTGGTAACTCACTTAGATCTTCGGCCTCAGGAAGTGTCTCTAGCATCTCAAGCCTACACCGATGTCTTGCCACTAACTATCGTCCCTCTCCCACATCTGGAGCAATGTGACACTGTGAAAGACTCACCATCTGCCCTAAATCTCAAGAGAGGGAAAATCCTCTGAAATCAAAGTCACCCTCTCTACGCTCCACTCCACCCTCTTGGCCCGCAAGATATCCTGAGTGTCATGCCACTCAGAATCACTATCATCCTCCTCACCTACCCCACCAACTCCGGTCTCCATATCCTCTGTCTCCTCCTCTGTCTCTCCCCTAGTTAACTCCTAAGACTCGGAGTCCATGTTAATGGGCTCATCTCTGCTATGGGCAGGACCAAAGGATAATCTGAAGTAAAGGTGCCCAAGGAGCATTGGCTACCCCTCGAGCACGAACCACCCTCCTAGTTGCGATAGGAACACTAGGAGTAACAATAGTCCAACCCTAGCCTCTAGGACCTCCCCAAGCCTCACAAATATATCTATACACTGGCCCCACTAGAGGAAACATGTCAATATATGGGAGGCTGAATTGCTATGGTACTCTGTCAAAGGGGTGGATCTCCAACTTCCCTGTCCTGTCTACTAGTTGACTGGTAGTGTGGAAAGCAATCAATGTAACAGTCTCTTCTACCCATAACCCTCGCCATGGCCTCGATAAGGAGTAGCCTCCATGTCTGTAGTGGTCAAAGAGGCCACTGGCTAGTGAGGTGCTTTAATAATGGTCATCCATGTCCATCTTGCTGCCCTAATAGCCCCGACATCCTCTACCTCTACACCTCTCCCATACAGAGTGATGTGCTCATACACCCAACTCATGACAAGAGTGGGGTGGCTCAATGACTATCCCTATAGTTTGACCACCCTATATAAATCATGGTAGGTGGTCCCAAGGATGTCTACTCCCCAAGCGTAAACACATCCATGGCCCTCAATCTATGTAATGATGGGAGCCTAGAAATATAAGAGAGTGTCCCCTCCTTGTCCCCAATCAATCTCGAAGCAAGGATGCCCATGATAGCCTTGTGGAGCACATGAATGTTTTACTCAAAAATGGAGTGGACCCTTACCCCCTTCTTCAACCCCATCAAGACAACAACATCCCCATATAAGTGGCCCACTGAACCACCTGAGATCTCGACACTGTTGTCTTAAGAGATAGCCACCTCCCAAGGATTAGAACCCCCAGTATATGGTAAACATCCTCTAGGGTAATGGTCCACTCACCCCTAACTCCTAGAAATCAGAAAGTGTTCCGATCCACATCCTAGTATGAAAATAAGTCACATAATATGTGACTAGTAGGTGCAATATGAGGGACTTGTGCAATCCTCCAAATACCAGCCCTTTGAAGTGTATCTCACTCTGCCTAAGTGAGTGCCTCTAATACTGCTGGGAGCCAATCACACTCCCTCTCTTGGTTGCATCTGATGTACTCCTTCTTCTACATCCACCCAAAAACAAAGAAAAGGAATAAGTTAGTAACAAAATCCGATTAGAAAAGCTAACAAGAACAAGTAAAAATGCAAAAAATGCAAAAACAAGTCATTAAAGCATCTTTTTTTACTTTTTGTTATGAACTACTCCCAGTGCGAGTGGCAGTTCCATAACCATCACCTTCTAAGGTGGCGGTCCCGTAACGCCGCCACCTGTGCATGACAGATTATCCTCGTCCCGAACCCGCAAATGGCTCAAAATCCCTAAAAATGCCTAAAAACAAGCAAAATACACCATTTTAACTAAAATAAGGACCTATCCTATGGGACCCCCTAGAGACTCATTTAAAAATAATATTTTAAAAATAACCCCCCAAGACAAATATTTTATCATTTCTATATTTTAGGTTCAAAAACAATAAATTGAGAAGAACTAACCCGAGACTTTGCAGGGTTGAGGTTATGCTCTTGGAGGCATGATCACTGTCTCACCATGAACGTTTTGACTATACTCTCATCGAAAACCATCACCGTGGGTCCTAGATCTCAAAAAACTATCAAATCAATCCGTGAAAATGAATAGTAAAATGAGTTCGTTATATATATATATATATATATATATAACTTTCTAAAATTAATTTTGAATTTCTTTTGTAGGGTTGGAGCACCGATGGAGGTAAGTCCTAAACCCCACGTAGATGGTAAGTCTTCACTTCAAATCAATTTAGTTTTATTTCTCAATTTATTTTATCTATCTGCACTTGAGTCCCTTGTGTCATTTTGTAGATGGCGGGATTTTGGATGGCGAATTTCCGACACACGGCGTGTCGTATAACTCCTAACTCACCATTTTGGGACTACCATACTTGGATCCACCATTTTACAGCTCTTCATGACTAAGAGGTTTCTCCGAGGGGGTAATATGTATGTACCCAAAATTGTAAGGTACTACACCACCGAAAGATGTTACACACCCCAATGATGATACAGTCTCCTCGCAGGTGTTTGGAATTCGAGAAAATCTTGTCAAGTATACATTTGTATCCCACATGCATCACCCAACCTCCACATGCTTTGGTCTATTGTCTACCCCATATTTTCCTTGCATTTTGGTCTTAAGTGACGAGAGCACCGCCCTGCTTGGGTGGCAATCCCATGACCGCCACCCAGATAGAGCGATGGTCCCATAGCTCGCTGCCCTACACAGGCAGCAGCAGACCTATTTGCATTTTCTAGAAAGTTTTGACGATCGCGTCAAACATAAATTTTTAATTTCTATCCACATTTTTCAACTACTTTGCTTTGCATTTATGTTTTGGCCGCCCTATGAATAGTGTTTTCACTTTGTTTAATGGTAAAAGAGTTCCATTCCAAGTTACCTTCTAGTGAATGCATTTTCTATAAATAGCCATCTTGTTTTCAAACAAATGGCCCCTCTCCTTCTCTATTTAATCATTCAGTATTTTGAGTTTCTTGCTTAGAATTCCAATAGTTTCATGTTTTGTATCCATTATTGGTATTCCTTTGCTATTTAGAGGTTTTTCAATCTTCTTGTTTCATTCTTGCTTCATTGTTGTTCCATGCAAGTCGGTGTAAAATAAGATAGTTTCATTCTTAGATTGGGATCCATTTAGAATTGTACGTTTATTTAGTCACAAAAGATAGATTCTAAAACTCTCAAATGCATTTGTGTTATATTCCCACAGAAATCCTATTAGGAATTGCATAGTCAAGCTTTGTTCACTTGTACTATCTCTCTCTTACTCTCATTATATTCGGTCTATATCCAAAAGCTGCCATTTTTTGAGTTCCTTATTTTGTTGATGCTATAATATAAATGCTTTTTTGGATTCAAGAGAACACAAAGTAATGAGGAGATCACACTGAGGGGAAAAAGTCACACACAGTTGGATTTACCACTGTTCTGTAAATGTGAGGTTTGAGCTATCAAATTTCTAGTTACAACGTATCAAATAGAGTAGTAAATTATTTTATTTCAGTCAAAATGTCACTCTCAATATCGCTAGGGAAGTCAGGGGATTGATAATTTCAAAAATTGTTATTCATTCCTCACTTCTAAGGTAGAATTGAGAGTCTTTCAATTTAAAACAGCTTAGTTGCTTAGATATTTAGGATAAATTCACAACTACATAGGAAATAGCCACACAAGGTTATTTTTTTGTTTTAATTTTGTTACTAGATTATTTTTCCATTTTCTAGATGTATTAGAATATCTGCTCTTTTATTTCATTAAAATACTTCATCAAAAATACAAAAATAGAAGAATACATGCATAGTGTATATACATCTTTCATAATTAGTTTCTTAATTTTAGTTAAAAGTTGAATCATTTTTCACGAAAATCACGGGACCTAGAGAGCCCAGAGAATACATATTTGAACCAATAGTGCCTCAACCAAATCTACCCACAACATTAGTTGATATAGATCAAGACCTTAGGATACAGGTCTTTCGAGCAACAACAAACCTATAAGTAATTAGTGAACAACTAGAGAGGGTTAAATATTGAAGACGAAAAGGCATACATATTTTGGTCAAATCATTCTAACTATAGACTCGCATTGATAGAATATCCGTATGACGTATAAGGAATCGAAAGAGAACAAGTATTTGGTTGTGATTCTTTAGTTCCACAACCTAATGCAGAGACCTTCTCATTGACATAGATACTAGCTTACGCATTCAAGTTGCCAAAACACCCGTAAGGTATTCTCGAGAAAATTACACAACTTTTAGTTCTAAACATAAAGGATGAAAATTCGTATGATTACTTTGGATAGTTGGAAGGATAGATTGACTCTTTATATGACCATAGGAGGTCCACCACAACCATGAAATTACGGTTGTGATCCACAGGTCCCACAACCCAATGGGCCTACTAATCAATCAGACATTGATGTTTGTTTATGAACACTAATATTCAGGTCCTCGCCACTTCCACCGATATTATCACACAAATCTCCTTATTAAACATATCAGCCAATCAAGCTAAAGATTTATGGACTAGACCAGAGAATTGTCCATAAAACCCTAGAGAATATACTACATATCCGATCACCATTTTCATGACCTTGTCTGGAAATATATATGAAGCTCCCATAGGTCATTTCCCACATATCCAAGCAATCAATAAATGGGATCTCAAAGCAGAGCTCAACATTGATTGGAGCCTCCGAACAACTATTATATCTGAACAATCCATTACACCAATTCAGGTTAGGAGGGCCTTCTCTACCTTAGATTCGTAAATTCCATTATTGTGTATTGAGGATATAAGATTGCCCAACTAGTTTTTCTATATCCACATATATTCCACATTCACAAGCCGTCTCGTCATGACCTCGGGAGGTCAGGTATGAGGAAGAGTTACTTGTAGATTCCCATGCTCGCATGTCACTTTTCCATTGTATAGTTTCCTATTCCATTGAAATTTCTTCAAGCGATTCTCAAGATGCCTATTCCATGCTAGCCTTCATTTCCATAAAACATTTCAAAAAGGTGTGGACGATTGGAATATGACATCCTTGTTTCAATGAGGTTTTTCAGGAAAGAGAAGATGTATCATTTTGATTTCACCAAATCCATCACAAGATCCATGTGTGAGAAACTTTCCCAATTTTGGTGACCTCAACATTCAGGTATTCATCCTATCTCTTTCATCTCATCCTTTATCAGAATGCCAAATATTTTAGTCAATTTATGACTCTGAATATATGGGATATGGAAGTGGACCCAAAAAGGTCATTCCATTATCATATACTATCCCGTTCGTCATATGTATATGAATTCTTCAATTATTTCATGGAGCTCCTTTTGATCGAAATTGATCCAGAGGGGATCAATAACAGGATGAATGACTCGGTGTAATCTATCCTAGTCGAACCCTTACACCCTTGTGATTAATTTTTCACCGAGAGAATTCTATGATTGACCTGTATGGTTTCAAGGAGGAATCTTTCATGCTTCCTGGGTCAACATGGAGCAAGTAGTAGGCCTAGAGATAACTAGGTAGCTAGTACTCCTAGACATTAAATTCGGCACAAGCCGTAAAAAGAAGGCTCTTTTTGATCTCCCTTTAGTAAAGGAGGAGTCACTATACTAAAAAGGAGGGCAGAGCATAGCCTTATGAAGAAGCTGGCTTCTTATGGGTTTTCTTTAATTCAAGACTCTTGGAGGTACAAACCAAAGGGAAAGATGGCCGTGACTCTCTCTTTGGAAAACAAATTCCCGACTCCTGTCTATGAGCAGAGGGAATTTTTTGAGATGAGGCAGAGTCCCCAGGAGGAGTCACCTAACATATTTTTCAAGCTCAAAGACATTCGACCCTAGTTTGGGAGACATTCCACCAAGGAAAATATAAGTATGACCCCACTCTCACCATGACCAAGGGACTCCAAGTGGCCTTGAAAAAGAGGTATTGGAGCTGTGGAAAAATTGAGGCCTATTGGAAATATAGGCAAGAGATTGGTAGGACCACCTAGAATTTTGAGGCCATCCCCAATGATGAATAGTGGGAGGATTTTAGGGACATGGAGCATGCATCTGATACAGAAAGCAAGGATACAATCAAGTTATTTTGGAGTGGTCCACAAGATTGACCATGGAATCCTTCGATCCCCGGAAACATCAGTTTCATCCACCCCTACCTTCTCTTCCACTAAAAACTCTTCCATCTCAAAATCCCATGCCACAATCTATGGCTGATCCTTCAGGTGAGATCACTACAGAGGATTCAACGTTGAGCCCCCTACATAAGAAATTGAGGTCCATGGTGGTTCCTAATTCTTCTCCACCTCTTTCCCCACCCTGAGACCCATTTCAATCTCCTCCTTTAGTAACATATTCCCTTTCAATGGCATTCCCTTAGCAGTCACTCCAACTTAATACCTTCCTCTTCTCAAAGTACTTGTCCCCTTTCGGTCTTCCTTCACCATCACAATGTTTTCCCCCTGTGTAGTGGTAGGCCCCTCCTCTACCATAGTGAATTTAGTTCCTCAACTACAAGTAACCATTCCTATGGCATGCCACCTGGGTTCCCATTTGTGGGTGGGGTTACCCCATCTTCTTCTGAATTCCTAAGTCAAGATGAGGCCGTAAAATCTACCCGATACAATAAAAGAGTGAAGAAGATGAAGGAGGTTTCTTCAAGCATAACAAAGTAGATCCGATCATTATATGACTATCATCAAAGCTCCTTGTCTATTGTCACAAATCATTCCTTAGGTATCCAAACTTGCGGAAAAATGCAACCTGATGACTACTCTATCAACACTATTGCGGTAGACCTCTCGATTTCTAACTGCAAGACAAAGTTGAATTAATGAACGAGACCGCAATGGTAGTCACGATAGACTATTTGAAACTTAGCAATCAACTAAAGAATGCATAATCAAACCTTCACAGAGTAGAGGCCATTGTGGTCAACCATCAAGCTGAGCTCAAGGGAAAGAGAAAAGAAATAGAGTAGCTTCATAAGGAGTTAAGGGGAGTTCCTTCACAAGAAGCCCTTACGGCTTCTTAGACTGAGGTTAGAACCCTTGCAGCCAAGCTCACCATCTCGAGTCATCAACCAATTCTCTCTAATAGGAGAAATGGGGTATTGATTCAAAGAAAGTGGAGGTAGTTGTAGCTCACCAAGTTACGTGCCATTGAAGCTAAAAGAGATAGCCTCTAGAAAAAGCTGAAATCATTGGAGGACGCAGTCAAGGATTTGACCGAAAAATTGGGACAACAATCCTAGAGGGGGGGATTGTAACATTGGTACAAGAACTATATGCTTCCAACTATGATAGAATCACTACTAAAGAAATGGATCTAGTCCCCACGCTCAAATTCATATCTAATGCAGAGGAATTGTGCTCTAGAGTAGTAACTCCAACCTCCACCATCACAAATGCAATGTTTGCCAAGGTCCCTAAATTAGACTTCTTGATTTAGAATCTTTATAATGCTTCAAAATATACCCTTGAAGGGACATTGATTATAGATAGGTGGCTTATTGCCACTAAAATCAATGAGATCCTGAGTTGTAACAAGGCTTCCATAAAAATCTAGAATCTCTTGACGTAACTCCACCTGGGAATCAAAGATAGGAAGTAGAACATCAATGAACTGGTTCGGCTTAGGATTCCCTTCTCGCTTTCTTGATGACTCTACTATCCTCATAAATGACCAAATTCAATAGCTCTAGGTTGTCAAACATCAAGATAAGACTTTCTTTTAGTTTTTAAAGGAGAGTTCTAGTGTGGCCAAGGTAGAATCCATTTTAAACCCTATCATTGAGTTGGAGTTTTTCTTGCATGTAGTAGTGTGGAATCTCCAAAATTCCTCGCATAAGGAGATAATCAAGTTGGATATTTCCTTCCAATCCTTGAAAATGAGGACATACCCAACAAATGAAGAATGGCTTGGATATCAGACTACCTTGCAACAACTTTGAGTGGCATTTTTAGGCCACATTTTGATTTTTGAAGTAGAAGGATCGTTGGTTTCTTCCATGGCTGACACAGAGTCCCTAGGTGAGTCACCATAACTGTAGAGTATTTTTCAGTGACCTCTTTGATCACCATCTTTTTGTCACCCCAACCCTTGTTTTTCTGATCACTCAACTCAAAATTATCTAACTATGGAATTAGATGTGGATAGTGTCCACGTATCTTGCTGGCGCAACTGGGCATAACGAATGCAATGGAGGATTTAAACCTAGAATCACATCATCCACCTATCATGGGCCTCGAATCCTTCCTTTGAAGGTTGAAAAGTAAAAAACATATTAGAAATACAAAGCTCCATCCACTTGTCACCCGAGCACTCCTCCCAAGAAGAAAAGGAGGAATCCTCCCCAAAATAGCACGCATCTTCCATGTGTCTCTCAGGCACAAGTTGGGAATCCAATTTCATAGAAGAATCTCAATTGAGAATTTTTTCTCCACATGTCAGGAGAGGATTATCACCGACTCTAGGGGTGACAGTTGGGAGAATTAAAAACAAATTGCAAATATCTTAATAAGTGGTTGAGATACTAACCTAGAAGGGAAGGATAATTAAACACTTCTGGTAGAAACCCTAGTTCCAGATGTCGGAAAGATATTTTGGAGGAAAGAGGAATAAGAAATTATAACAACATTTGAAGGTTTAGTTTTTTATTAGCCAAGACTTAACGAGACTCATTTAAAATGGAATTTGTAATTTGTGTCATTTTGGTCATATGTATTATTTTCCATATAAATTAAAGTTCTAGTTTTGTGCACTTTAGCTTTCGTATGCTATGTCTTTCTCTTCGGTTAAGTATTTCTAGATAATATATGAAATCCATCATGTTATAAGCCCTTGGGTTTTAACTTAAATTTTATCTCCATTTGTCATGTGTTCCATCTCCTTGGCTTTGATTAATCTAAGAATTTTCTAAATAAGTGCATCATGCTATAACACTCTTTGAAACTATTTTGGGCAACTCACTAGACGCCTCTCCTTTTCTTTTGAATCTATCTCAAGTGCATCTCCTAAGTTATTTTTGTATCTCTTTTTAATTGTTCTCCTAATGTTATCTTACACCACAGAAGATCCAGATTTTTAAAATATAGAGGTCACCTTAGCGTGCATGTCCCACTAACATAAGGTTTTCTACAACTCTAACAATTCATCTGCTAGGATCATTGTCATTAGAAAGGAAAGGAGGTGGAAAATATGGGAGAAGAAGATGTGGGAGGAGAAGGAATTGAAAATAGAGAATAAGGAAGATGAGGTGATAGAGGATATTTTTGTACCTAAGTGGTAGAAGATGGAGAAACACTCAAATCAGTTAATTTTTTAGTAGTAGAATAAGAATAAGGTCCAGTTCCCTTGCTTATAAATATGATCTTGTGAGGCTTAGGAGTGGGCCTTTCTCCTTTTGTAGTAGTAGGCCATCCCACCACTATTTTTTTTTGAGTTGTGGTAATAGTAGTGTGTTTTGAATCTTTGGGTGGAATTCCCAATGAAATTATCCATTAATAGGTGTGGTTGAGGATGTTTGTCACACGCTCCTTAGAGAACACTCATTCTTAAGCTGACCAATTGATTGAGGGAATTTGTTGATAATTTATATTAATTCGAATGTAAGTGTGGTCCATAACTTCCTTGTCATCGTGGAGGCCTTCAAGAACATGTGTGATACCATATTTTTCCACTTCCTCAAGATTCAACTTGTAATAATCCTTTTTTTTATGGCCACTTCATACCTACAATGAATCCAAATATCCTCCAATTGTGGGATGTGAACACCAACTAGTCTGATTCCATAAACAACACCCAATAATCAAAATTAATCCATGGGTGGAAGGTCTTGGTTTTCATCTGTTGCATATCTACCTCAAAAATTTTGGCCTTGTAGAATGACGCACATATGTATTGGCCCAAATTCAAAGGGAACTTAATTCCTTCCTTATGTTTTCTCTGTTGATACTTGTATAGGTAGATAAATGTTTTGAATAACTCCATCAAAACCCATTTGTCAAGAGGGAAACCTTGGCAATTTCTAAGAACACCAAAAATCATCCTAATATGAGATTTTTGAAAGTTGGGAATTTTTAGAAGATACATCCTCATATTCTCGACCACATTCCATCCACTATCCATTACACCCAAGGGTTCTACTCCCTATTATAAAAAAATAGAGTGCAATTTCCTTCACTCACAAGGCCTTTGTAAAATCCCAAGATATTTCATTATTACCTACTAAGGAAACACCTTTAACCTTAAGGCTTAGGAATTTCATAATGGAGTTCATCCACAATGTGATTTTGCTACCACAATCAATTCTTTTAGTTCCTTCTTTGTGAAGGTGAAAAATTGGTCCATGGGGGTAAAGAAAGAGCTTTTTTATGGACCATGCATGAAGGATGGATGAGGTAAAAAGTTTACCTTCCCTAATATGATCAAAGAATGCATAGGTAAGACCCACTTTCTCAACATACGGTAGTACACGATATCGATATAACAATGGAATGATAGTTAAAAGTTGACCAAGTTCGATTCCACTTTCGAAATAAGGCATGCATTGAAATCAAGGGGACCATTCCTTACGACAAGGTTTATTATTTCATGCTATAATTTTGATTGTCACATTCTACCCAAATAAAAACACGCAACTAAAAGTTGTTTTTTTCCTTAGAGACTAAGAGAGTTCCCTAGTTCAACACATCACTAGCCAATACATAAAATAATCCATTCTCAATTTTTTACCATCAATTTTACTCATACAAGAATTAAATTACGACGGTTATAATAATTTTAAATAGAAATATTCCAAATTCATCCTCCCGAAAACAACATATAAAAGTACAAACGGCCATGAAATTAGTCAACATATAAAAGTGTAACTATGTACAAAAATAACACACTTTCCAAATATGTTAACAATGTCGTATTCATCACAGAAAACACTAAACAATAATTCTATTTATAACAATAACACTGATATATCATATACAATTACATTGTTTTCAAGATCACATATTATTTTTCAAACACCAACAACACTTCTCTTTAGTCCTTATCCTAGTACCTACAACCACCACATGGTAAAAATAATCATTGGCATGACATCTACCCAAAAATATAATAATTCATGATTTCATAGATTTCCATTAGCATGATTATTATACTTAACACACAACAAGAGAGAGTTAAAGATAAATTCATTTCATAGAGAGAGAGAGGAGAAACACCAATTTCCCAAAGAATAAAATTTCTCAAACAAGCAACATAAGAGAGTTCCATATAGTCATATATAAGTGTTTTTATTATGGGTAAAATGTTTTTTACCGGGATCCTACCTGTACAAAAAGAGGCCAAATCCCATATATAAGTTTTTTGAATGGGATCATACCCGGTATAGTCATATATAAGTTTCTAAAAGTTTTCTCCAATTTTTCCATAGAAACATGATAAAATAAATTTAATTTACCTAACCAACATATAAAAGTACAACCAAGTATGAAATTAGTCAACATATAAAAGTGTAATTATGTACAAAAATAACATATTTTCTCGTATATGTTAAATATGTCATATTCATTATGAAAAACAATAAACAACAATTCTATTTATAACAATAGCACTAATATTTCATATACAAATACATTGTTTCCTAGATCACATATTATTTTTCAAACACCAACAATACTTCTTGGTGTCTTTATCCTAGTACGTGTAACCACCACATGGTCAAAATAATGCATTGGCATAAAATCTACCCAATAATATCATAATTCATGATTTCACAACTTCCCATTAACATGATTATTATACTTAAGCACGAAACAAAAGAGAGTTAAATATACATTCATTTCATAGATAGAGAGAGAGAGAAACATCGATTTCCCGATAATAAAATTTCTCAAACAAGCAACAAAATAGAGTTCCATATAGTCATATATAAATTTCTAATAGCTTTTCTCATTATTTATTTGACTTGAGAGGGCCCCACAAAATTCTTTCACATTTTCCTACAAGTTTGTGAAAATGTTCAAATTTAATCTGAGGGCTATGAAACCGCGTCAAAAATAATCTCTCGATGGAGAATGCACCATGAGAAAAATCCTATACAATATCTTATATACAGGGAATCCATTGGATTTGATGGAACTAAGAACTGGTGAACAGTGGTTTGAAAGGTAACTACTTTTTCGTAGTCACCACATAATTGGACTAGTATTAAATTGTCACCCAACAAGAGAAAGCAAAGAAAACCCTCGAAAAAATTATTGGCGAGGTTTTTTTCTTATAACTAAGGGTTGAAATCAATTTTCATGGATAAATACTAGAGGTATACAAAGGTCAATATCCATTTCTCGGCCCAGGACAAAACAAAGCCAAAACTAAACCCAACTTTTGACTTTCAGGAGCTTCCCAAAAATGCAAAAGGATTAACATGGTTCTTAGAGGGGTGAAGAAAAATGTGAAAATTATCATTCGATGGAATTATAAGGATTGATATAATGACCCACATGATAGGGAACACAATCATAACTCAAATTTCCCATTTCAAGGTCTAGAGAGATGTTTTGCAAATCGGATAAAATTAAATTTTATTAAATTTTCAAGGTAAACAAAAAGAGTGGTTTAGTTGATGATAACTCAATCTCACCAATTAAATTCGACAGGATCTCTAGTTTTGACACCTTGGTTTTACAATGTATTAGGTCATGGTTTGAAAGTGTCATTGATGATAAAAATAATCAATCATGTCACATAGGAAAAGTCCTTAAATTGAGATACAATTTATTTAATTATACCGTAATTGTGTTCTTAATTTTATTAGAATTACGATTTCAATGAAAGAAGGGAAAGTATCAATACAAAAATTATGTAAGTAAAAAGTGAGAAAGAAATTCTTGAATAGATGAGGAATTCCATTCTCCATGTCGTTTGTGGACACCCTTACATTGATTAAAATATCTCATTTTTGGCAAGGATTGGGAGGTAGTCTCGCTAGCAGAGTTAAATTTATGATATTAGGATTCCCGTAAATGGTGTGAGAAACAAGATAGGAATCCCAAATGAACTCAAAAACCCGACACTAGAATTAACTACCTAGTGCCTCCAATAGTCATGCAATCCCTAAGGTATTAAACCATTTAGCATCACTAAAGAACATGATGACATGGGGGATTTTACTGGATTTGATACATATTAGTTGCATTTGGTAAAAAGCAATGTCAATGAAGTGAGAGGAAGACCATGCACTCTCATACACAACTTCTCCATCAAATTTCCATTAAAATAACAACCTCCTTAGTTCTCTTTCCACCAAACGTGCTATAAATTTTCTTACTAACACTCTACTCAACTTCTCAACATGCCTACTCATCCACCAAACATGTCTTTCTCTCTTTCATTTCTCATCATTATATAAACAAAATTCCATTTTGTTATTATTTTGTATTATTATTAAATTTTCATTAAAAATAATTCATTTTTATTTTAACTTGTCGTTGTTATTATTATATAAAAACTATTGTACGGCTCATAATGAGATCCACTCAACCCTAAACTGGGTGCTATACAAGACGTTTGCAAAAATTTCATTATTATTATCACTTATCTTAATACATTTGATTATTATTATTTTTGTTTATTTTATTATCATTATTTTAATTAAATATTTTAACACTTCATTTATCTACTTGTACTAATTTATTTTAGTATATTACTTAATTTTTTAATTTTTATTTATTTATATATTATTCATTTTATTATTACAATTGACACTTTGTTACTTATCAAGGAAAAAACGCTCATTACTAGGTTATATCCTGAACTATACATTATCTGGTTCTTGTATCGGTTGGTTAACTATCACCACCGTAATCTAAAATTTGAATATTGGCCAATAATTATAACCGTTATTGTTATAATCTCCAAAATCAACACTTAACATTCATTACGCATCCGGCATGAAAAGGATTGACAAGATAAAAATGGGTTGGCACAAAAATGTTTGTGAGTACCCATGTGATGAGGTTTCCTATACTACTTGCTAGAGCACTACACATGTGACGCCCGACAAGGAAAAATGATGATCGATTGGTTTATTTACACAAAAGAGTTTGAAATGAAAATTTTAACAACATAACGACCTTAGAACAAGTTGATGACCATGCATGAAAGATAAGGGAACTACATTTATCTCCCTTTATAAGAGTATCTTCCTTAATGTTACATAACACCAAGGCTATAAGGATAATTAAGCTATGAATTTAAAAATGAAAAATCATGTCTAGGGAAAATAACTCTATTTCTAAAATGTGACCATAAGGTAATTAAAAACATTGTAAAAAAATGTCAATTTTTTTAATGTTCTTTGAATATTGGTAGATCTCTTTATTTATTAGTGTTATCACTTGGATCATGCATCCTCTAGATCGTTAAATTAACCCAAAGGCACCATGGGAATATCCCCAAGGTGTGGTACCTTGTCTCCTTGGGATTAACCTTCGGAATAGGTCAACTTCCTACTAAACTATGCGCATCTCGATAAAATATTAGGCTGCAATATCTTCGATAACTGAAATAAACAAGATATATCTATTCAATTAATTTATGATAATAGGAAATATGGATACCTAAAATTAAAATGACGTGATGCAAAAATAGTTAAGGAATACAATGATCGGATTATATAAGCACAAAATATTTAATGAAGGATAGCAGAATTCAATTTTACTCTTAATATATTAACATAGTATTTTAAATGAAGGTTAGAAACTTAAATAATAACAAAAGAGATTCATATTCGATTTGACAACTATCACAAATAAGATTTAATTGTCACAACATACAACTTTCTAAGAGAATAACTAGCTTCATACGGAGGTAAAAATGGATTAAGTAAGTACTAGGAAAGAAATATTCACATGTACAATATTCACCATTAATATAGACAACACCTGCAAGTGGAAGAAGGCTAAATATAAGTTCTACATTTAAAATTAAGGTTTGAGCCTATATACAAGTGCTCAAAAGGGAAGATTATCCTTATATAATAGATCAAAAATTCCCTTAATTCCTTGTGCATCCTAGTATATATAGCAAAAGATGTTGAGTAATATCATTTTCTCCTCTTAATTTATTACATTATAAAAATAGGATGCATTCAAAACTATAAAAAATTACTCCTTAGAAATAACCAAACAATTGTGCAGCTTTGACCGATAAAAACTCTAACTCGAAATGGTAAACTGTAGTTTGAGGAATGTTAAAAAAGAGAAGTGTTCCGAATGGAAAATTAACTAGAGCTAGTGCCACCCTTTTCTTGTGTTCCCTGGTCTATATCAGTTTCCTAGGTATCCTCTCTAGTGAGTTTATGTTGATACCCAATAAATCATTTGATTATTTCTTGCACTTTCTTTTCATTGGGCTTGCATGTATAGTGATTCAAGATCTCGATAGAGTCAGCTATATGACTTATTATCCCAAGTAGTTTCTTAAATCTACTCATGATCTTCTCTCAAGTTGACCCAAAAACCTTGGGATAACTCTAGCAGATCGAGACTATAGATCAAAATATAAGATACTCCCACACCTTCCTAAACAAATCTCTTGAAAT
Organism: Taxus wallichiana var. yunnanensis; assembly: GCA_018340775.1. Taxonomy (NCBI): domain Eukaryota; kingdom Viridiplantae; phylum Streptophyta; class Pinopsida; order Cupressales; family Taxaceae; genus Taxus; species Taxus wallichiana. Next base: position 624,656,484 of record CM031240.1, read on the forward strand.
CAACAATAATGTCATTGAAAAGGAGTGCATTAAGATCATTATCTTGGAACTTGCAATGGATTTTATCAAACATATCAATCATTTCATCAATGATGTCAATTCCTTCATTCCTTGTAGCAGTCAAGTTTTGGGTCACTTCCTTAAGCATTTAGATACGGAATTCAATGGCCTCAAAATATTCGAAGAGTTTATAAGAGTTGTTAGTGACCCCTTCATTAACGATAAGATCAAGTTTTTTCCTCCTTAACTCTTTCCATATCTATAGATTAAGTTCCCAATTATCATATTCATCCCCTAAGATATTGCACATATTGGTCACAATATCCATCTCTTCGTCACAATATCATAATACATAACCATAACATTTTTATCAAAATTTCTCCTTCTTCGATCAAATAATTTATCCAAGCACTAACTACTTGCCTTTACTTGACTAGTTTTCACCACCATGGAGAAGGAATTAGTGTCAAATAATTTTAAGCTTGTTAGGGAGTTAGAATGAGTGGGTAGTGTGATCTTGTAAATGATGATTGTTAGTTCTAATTTGTTTTTAGCTTATCCTTGGTAACCTTATCTTTATTAAATTTCTCTAGAAGGTTGCCAATGGAAATTTGGACATCCTACTTGGCCCCTTTATGAGTAGCTTTTCCCAAGGAGATATTGGAAATATGATAATATTTTTTTGTTATGTCTTATTTTGATTTATCTACAACAAGTGTTGTGATCTCAAAAAACCTCTCCCTTGATTTATCAACCAATAAATGATAAATGGTTTACATATTATTTTAAAGGTTTTAGGGAGTTAGATCCAGTAGTTTTGAGATAAAAATTTTCAGCAATAGATACCTTCTCCTTCTTCTTCTTCTTCTTGTCGAGGGTTTTTATGCTTAACCAAGGAGGAGTGGAAGAATATCCCATTTTCTAAGACGATTGAAATGGAAAGAAAATCATGGGGAAAGAAAGAATGGGTGATGAAGGAAAATTTTCCCGATAGTCATGAGTGAAAAGGAAGGGGTAACTAGTGGAGGAGGAATGGAAAATATGGCTGCAGGGCATGGATGAAATGAGAAGGGTGATAAGAGAATAAGTGGGAAGCGAAGGATGGGGAGTAGGAGTCCTTAAGGTAGAACTCAAGGGAAAACTATCTCCGAATGAAAGGGAAGTAAGGGAAGAAAATAATTGGGCCATGAAAGTGTAGAGTATTTTTCAGTGACCTCTTTGATCATAATTTTTTTGTCACCTGGCCCTTGTTTTTTTGTCCTCAACTCAAAATTGGCTAAGTATGGAATTGGATGCGGAAAGTGTCCACGTGTCTTGCTGGTGCAAGCTAGGCATAAAGAATGCAAGGGAGGATTTCAACCTAGTGTCACATCATCCACCTGTCATGGGCCTAGAATCCTTCCCTTGAAGGTTGAAAAGTAAAAACATATTAGAAATATGACACACCATCCACATGTTTCCCGAGCACTCCTCCCAAGAATAAAATGAGGAATCCTTCCAAAATAGCAAGCATCTTCCATGTTTCTCTTAGGCACAAAGTTGGGAATCTAATTTCGAAAAAGACTCTCAATTGAGAATTTGTTCTCCACATGTCAAGAGAGGATTATCACCGAGTCCAAGGGTGATAATTTGATGAATTAAAAGAAAATTGAAAATATCTTAACAAGTAGTTGAGATACTAACCCAGAAGGGAAGGATCATTAAATACTACTAGCAGAAACCCTAGTTCCAGATGTCGGAAAGAGAGCCACAAATAGCTATAAAGGGGATTCTTATTCGAGAAAGAGGGAGAGATTTTTGAGGAAAGAGGAACAAGGAATTATAAGAGCATTTGAAGGTTTAGTTTTTTATTATCCAAGCCTTAATGAGACTCATTTAAAATGGAATTTGTAATATGTGCCATTTTGGCCTTATGTATTATTTTCCATATAAATTAAAGTTCTAGTTCTGTGCACTTTGGCTTTCGTATTCTTTGTCTTTCTCTTTGGTTAAGTAGTTCTAGATAATTTATGTTATCCATCATGCTATGAGCCCTTGGGTTTTAACTTAACTTTTATCTAAATTTGTCATGTGTTCCATCTCCTTGGCTATGATTAATCTAAGGTGTTTCTAAATAAGTGGATCGTGCTATAATGCTCTTTAAACAATTTTGGGAAACTCACTAGACATCTCTCATTTTCTTTTGAATCTATCTCGGCACATAACCTTAGTTATTTTCTTATCTCTTTTTAAATTTTTATCCTAATGTTATCTTACACCACACGGAAGAGCCAAATTATTTAAAATATAGAGGTCACCTTAGGGCGCACGTCCCACTACCCTAAGGTTTCCTACGAATCTGACGGTTCATCTGCTAGGATCATCGTCAAAAGGAAGCTAAGGAGGTGGACAAGATGGGAGAAGAAGATGTGGGGGGAGAAGGAATGGAAGATGTGAGTTGAGGAGTCATGAAAGGTGTAGGAGAAGGAATGGAAAATAGAGAAGAAGTAAGAGGAAGTGAGAGAGGATATTGCAGTACCTAGGTGGTAGAAGATGGAGAAACACTCAAATCAATTTATTTTTAGGAGTATGATAAGAATAAGGTCCAGTTCCCTTGCTTATAAATATGATCTTGTGAGGCTTAGGAGTGGGCCTTTCTCCTTTTGTATTAGTAGGTTGTCCTGACCACTATTTTTTTTGAGTTGTGGTAGTAGTAGTTTATTTTGAATCTTTGGGTGGAATTCCCAATGAAAGTATCCATTAGTATTTGTGGTTAAGGATGTTTATCTTACGCTTCTTAGAGAACACTCATTCTTGAAGTGAAAATTTTATTGAGGGAATTTGTTGATACTTTATATTAATTTGAGTGTAAGTGTGGTCCATAACTTCCTTGTCATCGTGGAGGCCTTCAAGAACATGTGTGATACCATATTTTTCAACTTCCTCAAGATTCAACCTATAATAATCATTTTCTTGTATGGCCACTTCATCCCTATAATCAATATAAATATCCTCCAATTGTGGTATATGAACACCAACTAGTCTGATTGCATAAACGACAGCCAGTACTCAAAATTAGTCCATGTGTAGAAGGTATTGGTTTTCATCTATTTCATATCTGCCTCAACATTTTTGGCCTTGTAGAATGACACACATGCGTATTGGCCCAACATCAAAGGGAAATTAATTCCTTCCTTATGTTTTCTCGGTAGATACATGTGTAGGTAGAGAAATTTTCTGACTAACTCCATCAAAACCCATTTGTCAGTAAGAAACCTTGGCAATTTGTAAGGAGCACCCAAAAATCATCCTAATCTGAGATATGTGAAAGTTGATAATTGTAAGAAGATACATCCTCATATTATTACCACATTCCATGCACTATCTATGATCCAATGATTGTATATGTCTCTATCAAACACACACATAAGAGAAAATAAGAAGGCATCATGCACTCTTACAAGTGTTATAGCCCTTATTTCATCATCGTAGGGGTAGAAATCATAAATTAGTTCTTAGTTTCTTGAAATAACATATGTTAACCCTAGATAATTTCTCATCCCTGCTACAAAATACACAAGATAGGAAGTCATGTAATAATTTCATGTAGTATGAACTTCTAACAATTGAGCATGCATGACATCACTTATATGATTAGCTCATCAGATGAGAGTGGTATTTTTATGGATAGTGGAGATGTACTCATACATGTAATCCTAAAAATATTTTGAAGGAAGGACCACCACTCACCACAAGTAAAGTAATCGTGTCATTTACTTCTGGATGAAGTCTAAACGGGAACAATCTTCGAAATATCGTTCCTCGACTTCAGATTTATAAGGAAACTTTTGTGGAGGATCTGAAAAAAGTATCGAGATTCCCTTTCTAATGTTCAAGATATATTTTGGGTGAGATTCATACACAACCTCAACATAAGGGAGTTTTAACAAGTCCTCAAAGTAGTCGATATCAAATCTGATTACTACTATTTTGTTCTAGTCCTCCACTATTTAAGACACTAAATAGTATTAAGTTGCTTCCATATATACAAATTCTATGCATTGCATAGAAGTGGAAAGGAATCTCTCAGGGAAATACTACTATCGTAGATACTCTTGATCCAAGTAGACTTGGATGGAGCTATAAATTTCCCCAAAACTTTGGTAGATCAATGTGACCAAGATCGGTGTCCCCAATATTCTCAAAATCTAATGTGATATTTGAAGCGTTAGTAACCCTATAGATGCCCTAATTGGGTCACACTCCCCTTAGTCCCCTTTCGAATAACCAACTTACACATATTCACCTAACCATGATCTTTATACCCCACATTTATATTAATTTAATTATTTACAATTAAATTAATACCCATCCTCACCCCATTATTAATTTAATTACTTTAATAAAATAAATAGACAACTCACCTAAAAACCTCACCATAGACCTATTCACATCATGTTTCCATAAATAAATAAAATTTTGTCCAAACCTAAAAATCAAGGCCTATTATTCCTCTAACCACCTTCTCACTCATAAAAACATAGCATCCATTCTAATCTGCAAATAAATGAACAAACCTGACCCAAATGATGTGAGATCTTCCATTTTTAGTAAACCTAGGGAATCCTACCTTAACCGACCCCGATCAACTAGGAACCATAGTCAGCTTACATTTATTCACCTTAGCAACCTTATTTTTGGGTTGGCACATTCTAAGATCAAGGAGACGAGAAGAGAACTACATGTAAGTAGAACTAGAGCCTTTTCGTACCTACAAACATCCATAGCTAGTACTAGGATAGATCCAAAGATATTGCACTCATGGTGACATTCTAGGAAGCATCACTACCATCCCAAGCTCCATCCCATATACTAATCATCATAACCACATAGCCATTAGACTCGAACACCCGCAGTAAGTACACTTTTTATTTGCATCATCTATTTCTACTTCAGCTTATTAAATCCTTTTATTGTTGTTATCAGTTTCCTACTTATATTCCATTTTCCCCTACCATTTACTTTCCTGTAAACCAACTATTCCTCCACCCATGCCATAAGACCACCTATACCTGACCTCTACACGTTTTTGTGTTCCTAAGATCCCCATACACCTCATTTGGCCCTTTATCATATCTTCCTAGCCTCACTCAAACGCCTTTAGCACTTCCTATTGAATCTTATCGAGATCGATCAGTATCGATGTCATTTACCCATAACCGTCTTTGGTTCAGCCTAACCACAATCGTTCATACCATGAATGATGTTGGTCTCTGTGTCTCCCAACATTGTTTTAAATGAACTACCAACCTACCTACCAAAACAATCCAAAAACCTTACCCAACCCTACTAAGACATTGTCTATGACCTTGAGACCACTTGATAACCTACAACCTTACCTCAAGACCTTGACCCACATAATTTTTAGTATTTAATCAGATTGACGCTGATAGTGAGTGAGGTACCCAAATCGAATACTAGCACTAAATTTTTTTATGTACGTATTTCATATTTGTTTTATAAAAAAGTGGATTGACAGCCTTCTAGGGAGTATCACACTTCCCAGATCTAGCATACGATAGGAAGTCCACTGTCATATATTGTTTAACTCTTACTTGGTGGTCTTGTTTTCATTTTCATGTAGTTCTACCTAGCCAAAAGGAAGCTCTCACAGTCATCATCGGATCGAGAAGTCAGAATGCATGCATCAACCTCCAAACCAACACAACAAGTATTCCTCCTTGGCCCTTACCCTTATCTGTTTTGTCACATTCCAAAAGCATAAAGAAAATGGTGAAACATTTTGGCACACCCGGTGGGACCCATCCGGGGTTCCTTGCATTTTTCTTCATTCCTAGGTAAAGATGGTGTGTTTGTTTACTTTCTAAATGTATTCACACTAAATCTCTTTCCTTGGTAATCCTCTCTTCTTCTAATTGTCTAAAACAACATCTATTTTCTAGTGCTTAAAATGAACCATTTCTTCTTTCTTGCATTCGCATAAGTAGTGAAAGAGCACATTCCTACTTGTTCATCATTTTCTTCATCAAACATAATTTGTTGATTTGGGTTTAAAATCAGTTACATTTCATCCTTATATGTTGCATTTAGCTCACATTAAAATGAGGGCAACCTATATGCTATAAGTCATGCCCAGGATGATGGTTGACATTAAAAATCATAGAAAAGCACTCTCTTTCTTATTATTATACCAAAATGTATAAAATTAAAAATACACATCTTCTTAAACAACATCTCACCTGGAAGAAGTTGTCAATGATCACATGATCAATGGATTGACAATGAGCACCCAACTAGTTACTTATGTCCATTCATTACCTTAGAGGATGGCCCGCCCCCACCATAACATAACCTGAAACCTCTCCTTTTAGATATCCTTCTTCGTAGGAAACCTTCCTCACCAAAACTCTACTCTAAATTCATGAGTCAGTCTTCTAAATAGCATAAGCTCAACACATTAAAATCACTTGTTGGATACATGTTTTTAGCATTTGATTGACGTGCATTTTGAGGTGTGAGGATATGTTTCTCCATTTTCTTTCTTTTTCCTTGCACACTCCATAATCATAGTTGGAGTATTCTGACTTCTTCTGAGTGTGTCAGGACCTCATTATATCATCTCCAGACTTTTGGGTTGATCATCCATCTGATCTCAATTCACAACAATCTATTTTCTTACATTTCTCAAATTTTCACAATAATCGGCATTGGTTTATCCACTGGCATCAGTTTACCCCTCACCATCATGAGTTTTACCTAACCGTCATCATTTCTCTCGTCCTTTTATTAACTCTCCCAAAGAACACTTATTTCATCTTCTTTACTATTTAGAGTTATCCTCGAGTCTCTATAATCTATGTATTCGATCAATAATCATCATACAACTTACCCGTCTGACATTCATCAATTTTTTTCCTTGTTTGGTAAAATTATTCTTTTCTCATAGTAATCGACCTCGCTATTACCCTAAACTGTCATCGTGATTATTAACTAGCACCGGTTACCCTGTGCTGATTCTCAACTAATACATTTCCCAAATCCACCTATAAATGCCTATGTTTCTCATTCCTACCACTTGTTGTGTCATCTATAGGATATATCATCACCGATATACATTCATTCACATGGTGTTGACTCGCAACCAAGCTAATGCTCTTATATTCCATGTTAGTCATCAACCACTCCCACATAGTCCTTCACCACCGTCTCTGTCCTATCACCCATGGATCCAACCATACCTACTACCATTTCCATAGGTGACGAGGAGTTTTCATGACTCCTCGATCATAATCCCACATCCTTACAATTCTACCTTTCCCACTCTTCCACCCGAGATTCCTTAGGCCAACCGATATATATGGAATTCCCATATCCATCTCTCATGCATTTATCCCCACTTCTACATTATCTCTTACTAGTGCATTGTTACCTTGGCCTAATTTTACCCTGCGGTTTCACAACTATGTCCCATACCCACTATGACCACTGGATCTGCAACATCACTCGAACCTATAGTATCTGTTTTTACTTTATTGACCACCCAGACTATAACCCCTTCTACACCCATTGTCTCACAAATACCAATTGCAACACAACCGCCCATGATGTCGATGACCCCTACCCCATTCCAGAATCTTTTCCTCTCCATCCTGCAGTCTTTTCCCCTAATCGCCACTAGATTCATGTCGATTGTTCCACCTACATATACATATTATCAAAAACTCCCTATCTCGTTCGTCATTCATTTTGGATATATGCCCTCTATGTCGGTCCCTTATTCTCAACCTTCCTATTCAGAATCACCATACACTAGAATGCCACCCACAACACATGTTTAGTACCATCCCTCATATGCCACATGAGGCGCCCTTTCATCACAAACTACCAATTACCTCATCAAATTAATGATGGAAAGGATGTAGACACTAGAAGCATCAGTTTTCAGATCATGCAAGTCTCTCACCTACAATGAAATTTTTAATGAGCCCATTCATCCATCCATTCCTATTCACCCATACCCGTACATTGGGAAATGCTAAAATTCAACTGCTTCAATAGTAAAGAAGACTAGAAGTAACATTTGTGGTCTTTCAAACATGGGTGTTACTCAATTTCCCGTGATGATGCTTTACTCCTACGGACCTTCCCGATGTCCCTCATAGGACTTGCATTAGACTAGTACAGTGGGCTACCCAAACACTCCATCTACTCATTTAATCAAGTTTCCCAAGCCTTCTTAAACCAATTTTCAATCAATGTTGTCAAGAAAGTCACCATGATTTATCTTTACTCCAAACGACAAGATGAAGAAGAGTTTATCACTGACTTTGTCACTCGTTGGCACAACTTAATTAACCAACTCACATTTCAATTACCTCAAATTGAGCTCATATAGTTGTTTACCAAGGCTTGTACTAGACACATTTCTCCAACCCTACAGTAAAAACATTTTGCACCTTTGACAAGGCATTCACCATGGCATGAAAATTGGAGATTCATGTTATCGAAAAAATAAAATTCAGTTATGTAACAAGAACATTGTGTTTAAATCAAATGATGATCTTCATCTTTGAAAACCTAGAACAACTATTCAAAACCCAAAGGATCTTCCAACACCATATTTCTTAAGATTGGACCATATCACCCATCAAACCAAGCAAAACCTTCTTCTAATCTCTCTCCCATCTAAGCTTTCTAGTTCGATGAGAACAAAAAAGTATACCTTCATAGGGGAACCTTATTCTTTTGCTTTGGAAAAGCTTATTAAGGCTTATGCCATTACCCTTCCACCTATAAAACCACACACTGGTTTTGACCCTGATTGCCCAATGCCCACGTGGTATAAAGAACATAAATTTTACAACTATCATCATGTCAAAGGTCATAGCGATAGAATCGCTGTACCACCTTCAAGAATATCATCCAAGAAATGTTACACAACATAGATCTAGTCTTGGATAACCCAAATGCACCCGCTAACCAAAACCTACATATCTTAAAAAAACCATTCCCTAATCACACCCCATCTTCCAACCAAACTGGTGATACTTCAACCAATGATAGCAATGTCCGGGAGGTCCACGCTATTTTGATGTCACACTAGTTTCTTCACAATTACCCCCTGTTCCTTCCATAGACAAAACTCCCCTACCTACACAGGGAACCTCTTTCACCTACTCCATCCACAGAGGAACCCCCTTAATTTTCTCCTTCACCCTTAGAAGAGCCCATAATTAGCACTCTACCCTCGCCCTCAAATTACGAGCAAAGTAGTCGGTGGAAACTCTCCTACTCATAGGGGACACTTTTCTACTCACTGCACCATCACCCGAAGAGTCCACCTCATCTAGCCCATCATATTATCTACCCATAATGGATCCTATAGAAACACCATTTCCTTGATATGACCATTATCCATTGGACCTCCAAGATCCTACCAATCTACTTTCGGGTCTCTTACCCACAGAGTCTGAAGCTATCCATTTCCTATTTCTCAAACACATTTTACGGGATTTCTACTCAATCCACATCAGCTCCACTTATAGTGGTACCATTTTCACACTTGGTCAATCACTGGACATCTTCTCGCTTCTTTCTTCAACCCAAATGCAGATGTCACTCACCGACACCTCCATAATCTATCCAAAAGTGTTTCAAGAAACCAAACCAAACACAACCATGGCTATTGGAACACCTTCCATGTCATCACCCACAACCCAACACACACCTACACCCAAACACCTACCCACACCTATATCATCTCCCTTTCCTAAACCCATCACTACCTTAGGGGTCATGCCAACATCAAACCTTACTCACCCACCCATCAAATTAGATTTAGCCGCATCTTCCTAGACCAACACTAAACTTCTTCTCGGCCCCTAAAAGGAAGCCCCAACCTTCTAGGCCTCATACACCAACCTCACCTACCACACCATTATCACCTTCACCCCTTCCGTCAATCCTAGGACCTCACCCCTCAACCCTAGCCAAAAAACCTACTTCCACCAATAAACCAAGAACACAACATCTCACCTCCTCATCACGGCCCTCTAACATACCCACATGACCCACACAACCCCCGTCATGACCCGTGACCTTCATAACACCCATACTATCACCACCTTCCATAACTTCTTCTCTACCTAGGACACTCTCATCTCTCCCACTCACACCTTCTACCCAATCTCTACCAACCCCTCCTTTATCCAAACAGACGCCTATAATACCTAATAATACTTCACATACTAAACTACTAGACTAACCCATTCCCCCTCTTGTAAATCCTATTCCTCTAGAATCAGCCACACTTATACCCAAACCCAAACTCACCTCTCATTACGATCCATTAGCAGGGTCCTACACTATGATTTTAACCAATCTCTTAAAGAATTGCATCATCATAATACCACCTCTTTTACCTTATGATCCTCTCAAACCCAAACCAAAAGGGTTTGATGAGACCAATATTTTTGCCTATCATCGTGTGCCAGGACATGATGTTGAAAATTGTAAAGCCTTGAAGACTGTTCTTATCCAACTTTGTCCTCCTGAACATAATTTTTATGATGATGATCTTCTGTATGAGGCCCCTACTCCACCTTCACCAATCTTCCAAATTTTTGTCCATTACCCACTCAATGACTAGTATCTCCACCCCCATAACCCCTTTATCTACCCCCAAAATTTGAGATCAACATGGTCCGTATAAGAGAGTTGGCCAAACCGCCACCCAAATGCCAAAGTGCACCCTACTCATTTCACAAGGATCTTATCCCCCACTAGGATATTTTCCCTCATGTTGTTATACCTTTCATGAAATACCCTCTTCATCCACCTCCCCTCAAGTTAACATGGTTCACGTTGCCACCCACACTCGTAAAGATAAGGGTAAGGAAAAGGTAGATAACTCATTAACTAACCCCGTACCACACATACCATCTACACCCGCACCCAAAGTCACCATTCAAGGTCCTGGATATCCTATTTGCAATGGGGTCACATAATGCATAATGATAAAAAATTACACCAATCCTCCCTCAAAATGTCTTTAAATGACCTCATTCAAACCCTTGAGTCACATCGTCAAGCCCTCGTGGAGGTCCTTCAATATATTGAGGTTTTACCAAATGACCCCATGCCTGTAGCCTCCATCATTACCCCTCATCATGTGGCATCTCTCACTAATTTGTTACCTTCCTCTACACCTCCACCTACTCACCAAGTAGTCGCCCTCATCTTTTTAGATGAAGAGATCGATCCCTTCTAGTCTGAGGACCTCGATCCCACTCTTTTCATCTTTGTCCATATTGATAATATACCTACCAATTACATGCATGGTAACCCAATTATGTTACGCTCCTTTAATGACGCCATGACCTCTACCCTGGGTACCATCATTCTCCATGTCTATGTAGGTCCCCAAACTATCCTGAAACTATTCTACATCCTAGAAGGAGAGTTCTAGTATAAATTTTTTCTCAACCAACCTTGGATCATGCCATGGGTTGTGTCCCTTTAACTTTACACTGCTGCCACAAATTTGAACATGAGGGACATTACTACACCATTTTGATTGACCCATCACCTTTCAAGACTAGTAACATGCCATACCAGACCAATGATGTACTTGTCCTAGTCAAGGCATCTGTCATTACCCCTAATTCACCTTCATCCACAATCCCCTCCACCAAGACTACTACCACCTCTCACACATCTAGCCCTATTATCCCTATCGCCACCACAACCTCTACCAATAACTCACTTGCTTCCCCATCATCTAGTGAGTTGTCTATACTCACTACCCATATATCGACCACTGATCCCTTAGAGAGTTTTTTCAACACCTTAGTCCGGGAGTACTTGCCATATACCACATCGACACATTCCTCACTCGTAAGAGTATGGAAACCTACGTCCAACACCTTGGTTATGACTACCACGTAGGTGATGTTTTCCTTATGTTCCTCCCCACCTTTGCACTAATATAACATATGGGGGACTTGATATTGCCACTTATAAACCTGAACCTCAATCCCAAACACAACCATTTTCATCCGACCTACACTCCATCACTAACCACCACTTTGCTTACACTTTTCTCCAATGGCGTGTGTGGAAAGGACTTAGCTTTGGCTTTTACGAACAAGGCCATCATACTATCATTTCCTATACCACTCATAAAAAAAATGACCATAGTGGCATTGGATTCGACACACCACCTCCCACAAAGGCTCACATCGACCTCATCCAGGATGAAAATTCTTCCCCACCTCATTCACCCACATTACCATCTTCACCCATGGAGTCCATAGATCCTGAATCTATTCCTCCTAACTTTTTTCATAAACACCATTTCTCTGGGACCTCTGACCTATCAATGTGATGGCAAGGCTCCCTCTTCTCTCCCATTCTTGTATCCTAACATGATCGATGATGATACAACTTCTATTAATGTCATTCAATGTTAGGATAATGAGTCCATCCTCACCTACCTAGGTGTGGAATATTCTTATATTCACCGGTTATCACCTCTTGAGACACAAACCATGTTAAATGAATCTACCATTGAAATCAACATTAACACTTTGGATGACCCACACATTCTAAATATAGGCCAATATTTAGATACTACTAACATGAAGCTTGTACCTCTTTCCTTCGGGATCGTAGCGCAGTTCCTTTTCCTTGTCCTATGCTGATATGCCTAGTCTCGACCCAAAAATCATGGTACACAATATTGTAACCATTCCTGATGCCAAAACCATAAAAAAAAAGTTACGTAAACTACATCCTTACATTGGTCTTCTCGGTCAAAGAAGAGCTTCAATTCCTTCGCTCAGTTTCCTTCATCCTACCCATTGAATATCCCCAATATATTTCTAACATCGTTCTTGTCACAAAGGTGACAGGGGGACTCCACATTTGCATGAACTTTCGTGACCTCAACCTAACTTTTCCCAAAGATGACTTTCCCCTACCAGGCATTAACCAACTAGTTGATCTCACCATTGGCCATGAAATGCTATCACTCATGGATGGTTTCTTGGGTTACAATCAAATATTACTAGCTCCAGAAGATCAACACAAGACTACCTTCATCACCCCTTGGGAGCTTTCTCTATTGAGTCATGACTTTTGGTCTTAAAAATTCTAGTGCTACATACTAATGAGCCATGACTTACGTCTACCATGACATCATGTATCACATATTAGAAGATTATGTAGATGATCTTCTTGCCAAATCAAAACATCGAAATAAACACCTTCCCATCCTTAAGGTCATCTTTGACCGTCTCATCAAATATTGTGTTCTTATTCAACTAGAGAAGTGCATCTTTATAGTACTTTCTAGAAAACTCCTAGGTTTCATCATTTCTTTACGTGGTATAGAAGTCGATCCTACTAAATTCAAAGGCTATTATGGAAATTCCTCTGCCTACTAATCTCTATCAACTTTGAAGCCTACAAGGTAAATTACAATCCATTCGTCATTTTATCTCACATATTTTCAACCATCACAACCATTTCATCACTTTTCAAGAAATATGTGTTATTCAAGTGGGATGATAAATGCCATAAATCCTTTGAATCCTTAAAACAACACCTTCTTCAACCACCAAAGGTGCTCCTAAATATGACCAACTCGTTTTCCTATATATTTCCACCACCGACCATTCTTTAGGTGTCATGATTGCTCATTGTGACAACCAACACCATGAGTAAGCGCTTATTACATAATCCATACCCTTTTAGACTATGAAACTAGATATACCCACGCCAAAAACTCTACCTAGCCTTAGTTTTCATTGCCACCAAACTCTGCCATTACCTACTCAACCACAAAACCTTCGTTATTACCAATATTGACCCCTTACACTATATGTACACCAAACCCTATCAACATCAATGTGCCACACATTGGCTTATGCTTCTTGCTGACCTCGACCTCAAATTCATTCATCAAAAGTCCATCAAGGGCTAGGCCATCGCTGGCCAATTAGTTGATGCCCCCTTTTCTAGGACTTAACCCTCTAACTTTGATTTCACAGACAAATCCATAGCTACCCTCTCCTTAGATGAACCTGATTACTAAATCACACTTTTCTTCGATGGATGTAAGTGTCGGCATGGGGGTGGGGCTGGGGTTATCCTCATTCCTCTTGATGGTGAACCTATGTCATTGTCTTTCAAACTCGATTTTAATTGTACAAAAAATATTTCCAAATATAAAGCACTCGTATTAGGCCTCTAGTCTTCTTATGCCTTGGATGTTAAGTCCATCAATATCTTTGGTGATTCCCAACTAGTTGTAAACCAATTCAATGATATATACTAGTGTTGTAATGAGATACTTCAAAAGTATAAACATCACGTAGATATAATTTTGACCACCTTTGACCACTACGAACTTCAAACCACCCCATGTTCTACCAATAAATTTGTAGATACCATGGCCTTTGGCTTCTCAAATACCTGCTTCACCTACTAACTCTAAAATCTTTGTCACAATACAAAGGTTACAATCACCCTCTTATTTACCTCGTGAAGTCTACTCCATCAAAACCATTGCACCTAACCCACGTGATCTTTGGTATAAGAAATTTGCAAACTATCTTTCCCTTTCCATTCTACCCATTGATCTCACTCATAATGGACAATGTGCCTTTCTTAAAAGTGTCTCTCATCATGTCATTAGGGGTGGTCTCCTTTATAAGCACAGCTTCGATGGTATTCTCTTACGATGTCTTACAAGTTCTGAAATTCCCTACACCATTAAGGAAGTCCACGATGGAATTTATGGGGGCCACTTTAGTGGTTTATCTATCAAAAAATGCATTTTTGCCTTGTGTATTATTGGAAAACCTTAAACTATGATTGTTATGACTATGTCCAACATTGTGTGAAATTCCAGCAACATGAGAATCTCCATCACATACCTAGTCATGCCTTGTAGGTTGCACGAGACCTTTGGGTTTTCTCTCAATGGGGTTTGGATCTTGTCAATGAGATCAATCCCCATTCTTCACAATGTGACTAATGCATCACAACCACTACTGAATACTACACTAAATGGGTAGAGGTCATTCCCCTCATTTCTACAAAATCTAAGAAAATATGTGAATTCATCAACCATCACATCATTTTTCACTTTGGTATTCCTCACCACCTCATCACTGATAATGGAAATCAATTCAAAAACATAACCCTATGCAAGCTAAGCGATGATTTTGGCATCCAACTCAGTTTCTCATCACCTTATTACCCGTAAACAAATGGCCAAGCTAAATCAACCAATAAAACCTTGAACAAAATTCTTATGAAGGTAGTCAATAATACTAGGAAGGATTGGCATACGTAAATTCATTTTGCCTTGTAGGCTTATCACACTAGTATTCACACTCCGAATGCTACCACACCCTTTTCTCTATTCTACAAGATGCAGGGTTGTCTTACCTCTCGAAGTCCATATTCCATCTCTTCGTATCTCATTACAAGACATTCTTAATAATGATGACTTTCACCAAGATCATTTGGTGTAATTTGAGTTATTAGATGAACATCGTCTCAATGCTCTTGACCATCTCCAAATCTACCAAAATGTATCAAACGTGCCTATGACATATGTGTTCATAAATGTACCTTTTAGATCGGTGACCTTGTCCTGAAATAAAATCAACATGTCACCAAATAAGAGAAAAATAAGTGAGGAAAATTTTCTCATAATTGGCTTTGAACCTATATCATTACCCATACCTACAGATCAGGTGCTTATCATTTTTCTTCACTCGAAGGTAAACCTGAACCTGTGCCCCTCAATGCCTTACATCTTTGACAATTTTATTTTTGAAATCAAGTCCTATATCACCTCCTATCTATTGACCGCTTGTCCCTTGAGCACCATTCACCTTCCATTTTACCTATTTTGAGGATCAATGATCGAACAAGAATCGAGTGATTAACCATCACCTTTTAACCTTATCTTCAATATGAGTACCATGGCTCTACTCATGGCATGATTCTCATGGATAATTTTCATCATTTTTAGATGGAATCCCATGGTCGTTCATCACTTAAAACCTCTTTCATAGTTTACCCCTGTGTACTATGGTGTTGTCTTCTAAACAAGAACCTAATCTTCCTCTATAGTCTTGTCCATGACTTAAATGTAAAAAAGGGATACAAGTCCTTGAGTCAAACTTCCAAAGAAAAGATGACTCCTTAAAAGGGACATCTCTTCACTCTATTTCCACCGCTATAAATAGACTTCTCCCTTAAAAGGACAGATATGTAATATCATTTCAAAAATACGATAACAAAGATATCTAGAAGTTTCATGCATTGATTAACTTCATGAAGACCTCATGGAGATAATATACTCATCCTATATAGACTTCCCACATTGACCAGTCTATTAAAAATACAAATAAATTAAACCAAAAAGAAAAGGATGAAATTTTTGTCATGGACTTGCCTATTTTTTGATCCTTGGTTTCTTGCTAAGAAAACATGTTTTCATACACTAAGTTACGCTAAACCACCCACTCTCACCTCATTTCCTTTTCATATTAATTTCCTCTCTACTCAAGGGACTTACCGTAACCATGAAATTTCATGATCATGTGACTTTCTTCACCCTTAGAATAGTCCATTATGCAAGGCTTTTAGGATCTTATGTTCATAAGCCCATATGGGGTATGGTAGACTCATTAGGGTCCTTATCAATTAAGCAAATCTTTTTCCACTTCTTACCATTCCCCTTCCTCATTACTTATTGATTATATTCTATAGAATGAGATCATCAAAACCTATATTTAAAAAAACTCAACCATGCCTATGACCTACACACAACCATTCCTATGATGTGCATTCAACCATGCTTAACACCTACCAACCCATTCCTATACTTCATCATAATATTACCTAGCTTATGGGAGAACTACATCGGTCTGAGGCCCCTTTTTGTCGTGGGATATGTAGGTAGCACTCGACGGAATGGGGCCCTTAGAGGTTAGCTTGACCATCATCGTCACCTTCTTCACCTTTTCCCAGTTGTAACCGCTCACCTCACGTCCTTTGCTACTGTTCTAGTCACATTCTATTTTAGTTAGTTTCCATTTTATTACCAAAAATTGAAAATTAATGCACCATTACAACACATTCATTCATTTCATTACGTTTACCATTTCTTTTCCATAATCATGCATCACCTACAATCATACCAACATGATCCATGCTCCCATACATACCACAAATTAAACCAAAACATACACATACATCATCATTTATTTTCCATCATATCAAATACCTTAGAAATTAATTCAACCACACAAACATGACTCCATCATGCCTATGACTTGAATCCATCATGCCTACAACCTTACTCCACCATTCCTACAACTTGATTCCATCATGCCTAACATCAACTCGACTCCATCATGCCTATAACCTAAATCCATCATGCCTATGACTGACTCCATCATGCCTATGACCTGACTCCATCATGCCTATGACCTACCTCCATCATGCCTATGACCTGACTCCACCATGCCTAATACACCTAATTGCCATCCATCTACCAATAGCAACCAAATTTTCCAACACAAATACATCAACCACAATCATCAATCTCATCACAAAAGTCGGTGTGTCCATACAATATACACTGATACACAATACAAATATCTCAAACCTCTCATGTAAATCCTTGCCATCTTAGGCATACATGATGATATATGATCAAAAATCTTAACAAATTCTCATGTACATCCTCGTTCTCTTCAATGCACAAAGCTAGTATATCTCAAAATACACAAAAACTATGGAGGTACATGTAACCATCAGGAATCTCTCTGTCTGATATCCTCCATGTTTATCTCACATTTCTCCTCCTCCTCCTCTGCTCCTATGTGACTTCCCACTAGCATCTCACCATCCACCATGGGCCTCGGTCTTCCCTTAGTTGGTACCTCACCCGGAGATTTCCTCCACACACCGGTGGCCTCACCTTGCTCATGTCTCTAGGCTCACCGACCCCTATACTCTCCACACTATGAGTACGGGATCTAATCCTCTCACTCAAATCCTATTATACTCTATACTACTAATAAGATGGGACGTCTATCCATGTAGTCACCAAGTGGGTTTGATAGTATCGTGTCTCACCTAGGGAATCCTCGAACCTAGTCATCGGTATGGTTTACAAAGACACCATCATTCTCGGCCCTTGTACTTGTCTCTTAGGACCTGTCCAATCTGGTACCTATAATAAGGGACCCTATCCCTTTTCCAGTAGCAAGGGACCCTCTACCGCCCCTATCTATAAAATGGGACCACAATCCCCGAGCTTGTGTTAGTACCTTTCCCTAAACCCGTACGGGTTCATGTACCTATACCTAGGCCTTTAGGGCCAAAATCTATGCCTATGTAGTGGCCAACCGGACTGTAGCCCTATAACCTATGCATGTAATGTGGCATCTTGTGCCTCTAACCCCATTAGTTGTCCTTGTACTATCCCCAACTATGTGAACAGAGTCGCCACTTGCCCTTGTAGGGCATCTCTCTAAACTGTGATGGTCGCCAAGTCTTGCTTTGCCTCGACCTCGGTGGTATGGATCATAGCCGTGCTTCCCACCATTGTTTATACCACACTAACTCGACATTATCAATCATGTCATTCTACCACCTACTCCTCCTACCCCATAGGCACTTGCCGGCTATGGTAGAGGCATAGGCCTCTCCATGTCATCCCTCCTATACTGTGGAAACAATGGAGGTATATCCTGGGGCAATCCCAACTATCGTCAAACCCTATCTATGGGGATCATTTAGTGCTCACCAACATGACATCATTCTATCCATCTCACTAGATGTAATCCATCCAACTTCATGGCTATCTTCTAGTACAAAGTAAAGCCAACATAGGGCCTCTAAATGATGTCCACACTGACAACCCCTCTAGTAAATGCCTCAATAGGATATATCATGTGTAGCCCGTAGCTCGGAACACTCCAATCGTAGGCACCCACTACCTATAACCCATCCACACAAAACCCTTCAAATGCATCAATTCGGGGCATGCTTACTAGATGCACACACATGATGTGCTCATATGGCCAACAATGTAGTAAGAAGGTGCAAGATAGACTAAACTGCCATAATCACCCATAGGTCCACAAATCTATGTATAACTACACCAAGAATGTTGGTGCCTAGGAAAACTAGGTCATATCCTCCATCATATTATGTAGAAATCCCATAAATAATTGTGGAAATATCTCACCCTCTACATCCAACAATGCAAAACAACACACTTTGCTCCATCATCATAACTACTAACCTCATCTCCTCCAGGATGGGCTCAAGTACATATCACCATAACTCATGTTGGTGCTATGAAACCTTAACTTCATCAGCTCCTCGATGCCTTTGAAGAAATCAAATACACCTAGGTCATTACAATTGTGATGATGCGGATCCTATACTCATCCTCTCAGGTGATGGTCATCTCACATATTGGTAGGCGGAATATGTTGGTCACCGAATCCCATCCGTTGATGAGGGCTACCATAAAATTTGGCTCTCGGACTACATGCCAATAGCATCTAACCTCGATCAGGCCTACCTCACCACATGCTACTAGTCCTTGGTTGTCGTGGTCCCTCACAATGCTACTAATAGGGAGGTACCATATCCCGTATCTGCACAGGGTCCCTTACCCGCATCCAAACAACCATCACATTACTAAACCTTAATCATTCCCACATTCACCCTTGACCCCACACCTATAACCATTACCTTGCCTAATTTTCATTCAACAATATCTTCCTATCTAGCTCAACCACCCTTACTCATCTCCTGGCCCATTTTTCTCTCAATGACGACCGACATCGGTTCTCCTTAGTCGGCACCGGTCTTCAAAATTGGCATCGGTCACCCCATCCATGATTGATGCCGCTAATTCCCACCGATTTCGACCAATCCTTGACTAACTGTGGTCACTTTGTCATGGCGCAAATCCATGGAAACCCTGCCCTATTCCTCCCAAATTCCCCATTTCTCCCTAACTACCCACCCATTCCTACCCAAATCCCCCCTCAACCCCTCCCCCACCCTCATTCACCTAACCACACCTTCCTACATTCCTATTTCACCCATTTTCTACCCAAATTCCAAATTTATTTCCCCCAAACCCACTTCCACCCAAACCTTATTTCTACAAACCAAATCACATCACCAACAAGGAATGGGAGCGAATATTACCTCGTCTCAATGTCGTCTTCATGGAGGCACATATGACCGCTGCATCGGTGGTCCACTCCGACCCCTCTCCCACCTGTTCCATGCCTAAATCTACCTCGAATCTCTCCACCAATAGATGGGAGAAGAATATGTGGTAGGAGAAGGAATGGAAGATGCGAGTTAAGGAGTCATGAAAGGTGGAGAAGAAGGAATGGAAAATAGAGAAGAAGGAAGAGGAGGTGAGAGAGGATATTGCAGCATTTAGGTGGTAGAAGTTGGAGAAACACTCAAATCAATTAATTTTTTAGCAGTAGAATAAGAATAAGGTCCAGTTCCCTTACTTACAAATATTATCTTGTGAGTCTTAAGAGTGGTCATTTCTCCTTTTGTAGTAGTAGGCCATCCCACCACTAGTTTTTTTAAAGTTGTGGTAACAGAGTGTGTTTTGAATCTTTGGGTGGAATTACCAATGAAAGTATCCATTAGTAGGTGTGGTCAAGAATGTTTGTCACACACTCCTTGGAGAAACTCATTCTTGAAGTGACCAATTGATTGAGGGAATTGTTCAATACTTTATATTAATTTGAGTGTAAGTGTGGTGCATAAGTTCCTTGTCATCATGGAGGCCTTCAAGAACATCCGAGATACCATATTTTTCCACTTCCTCAAGATTCAACTTGTAATAGTCCTTTTCTTGTATGGCCACTTCATCCCTACAATCAATCCAAATATCCTCCAATTGTGGTATGTGAACACCAGCTAGTCTCGATTCTATAAACAACACCCAGTAATAAAAATTAATCCATGGGTGGATGGTCCCTTTTTTCATTTGTTTCATATCTTCCTTGACAATTTTGGCCTTGTGGAATGACGCACATGTGTATTGGGCCGACATCAAAGGGAACTTAATTCCTTCCTTATGATTTCTCTTTTGATACTTATGTATTGTTGTCACCTTCAAAATCACCCCCTCATTTTTAAGTCAAATTCAAAAATTTTGAGCTCACACCCTCCGTAAGTGTTCAAGTAAAGTTGGAAGTCCGAAAAGATAGGGAAATTCATGCTTTAAAGTTGTTTTAACTCTCCAGTTTGTGTGGTTTGATATTTTTTTTTCCCGTCTGGACATGTGAAAATTATATTCTTGTCCTCATTTGAATGAAATTTTCAATATTTCTATGCCCACGAATCTTTGAACCTTGTATTATTTTCAATCCCTTGGTTTGCAAAAGAAATTTGAAAATCGGGAGCAAAATGGTGGAGTTTTCTTCTTCTCGCATTTTTCCACATTGCGAATGATGGGAATTTTCTTCCCCATCAAATTTTGGGCCCATTATCCATGAGTACATGGATATATCTAATTGGAGGTGGGCCGGTGGAGCAATTTGTGTTTTTGAGATGTTTTGTAAAAAGGGCTAAAAGTCATAAAGTGACCCGCAACCCCAATCATGTTATGAGGGAAAAATTCAATATTAAGCCCACATTGAAGGTCAAAGTGGGGAGGTGGGCTAGTGGAGAAATTTGTGTTTTTGATCCCACATTGTAAAAAGGGATAAAATTCATAAAGTGACTTGTAACCCGATCATGTTAAGAGGGAAAAAGTCAAATGTTGAGCCCGCCGTTGGAAAGTCAAAGCGGGGAAGCGGGTCAGTGGAGAACTTTGAGGTTTTGAGCCTTTTTGTAAAAAGGACTAAAAGTCATAAAGTGAACCATGATTTATTTTCCAATCAAGTGAGGCCACGTGTCAAGACCATATCAAAAGTGGGTGAGCGGACCAAAAATGCAAAAATGCCAAATATCTATAAAGTCACAAAATACAAAAGGCATCCTCCGCGCCCACTCCAAAGAAATTTATCCCACATGGATGGCTCTAGTTTAAAGTTTCAAAGGCAAGATGAATGGTTCAAATTCAAAGTTACAAAATGAGTGTAACGGATGCATTATGAAAATTCTGGGTTTTTATGCCATGGGCATTTCTTCATGAATCAAGAATCGAACAAACGTGAATGAATAAAAAGATTGTATACCATTTCTTGCTAACAAAGATGAATTTGTAATTGTTTCTTGTAAGATATTTAATGTCTTCTTCACACCATTGTACAGTTGGTAATTGATCTTCTAAACTCATGAGTGCATATACTTAGAGAAAGTAAAGGAGATATCCATTTTCTTCTACTTTCCTCCATTCTCAAGTTTCTTCCGTTCCCACATTATGTACAACTCCTATTTAAGCATCAATACAAGAAGAAGGACTTTGTAGCCTCTTTGATGAGGATATTTTAGAAAATTTGAGTTTGTAATCTTATCTCATCTTGTTGCCATTTGCAGGGTTATTTCTTCTCATAAATGGATGTGTTGAAGTTTCTAACTAATGTGTATAGGAATCTAATTTCCTACCTGCAACATTAGTTTCCCTATCTCATTTCTCACTCCCTTTCCCACCTTCAGACAAAGTCTTCCCTAACAAGAGATTTCTAGCTTTGCCGCAGGGTCAGTGGAGTGCCCCTGTTGGATCCCCGACCAAAATGCCACCACAAAAATCCACACTTTCTCATGCATGCATACACGAAAACTACACCCATTAAGTAGAGGGACTTAGATTCTTAGAGCATTGGCAAGGAATCCACAAGTTTTTCCACCTAAAAAAATTCCTCGCCAATATTTAGGTAGAGAAATTTGTTGATTAACTCCATCAAAACCCATTTATCAAGAAGAAACCTTGGCAATTTGTAAGGAGCACCCAAAAATCATCCTAATCGAGATATGTGAAAGTTGGGAATTGTAAGAAGATACATCCCCATATTCTAACCACATTCCATGCACTATTTGTGATCCAATGATTGTATAGGTCTCTATCAAACATACACATAAGAGAAAAGAAGAAGGCATCATTCACTCTTCTAAAGTGTTTTGGCCCTTCTTTCATCGTCAATTGGGGGTAGAAATCATAAATTAGTGCTTAGTTTCTTGAAATAACATATGTCAACCCTAGGTAATTTCTCATCCCTACTACAGAGTACACAAGATAGGAAGTCGTGTAATAATTTCATGTAGTATGAACTTCTAACAATTGAGCATGCATGGCATCACTAATATGCTTCGCTCATTGGGTGAGAGTGGTATTTTTATGGATAGTGGAGATGTACTGGTACATACACTCCTCAAAATATTTTTAAGAAGGAAGGATCACCACTCACCTTAGTAAAGCAATCAGGTCATTGAATTCGTGGATGAAGTCCGAACGCAGGGAACAATCTTTAGAAATATCATTACCCTCGACTTCAGATTTGTAAGGAAACTTTTGTTGAGGATCTAAACAAAAGTATCAGGATTCCCTTTCCAATGTTTAAGATATATTTTGGGTGAGATTCATACATAACCCTCAACATCAGGGAGTTTTAACAAGTTCTCGAAGTATTCGATATCAAATCAAATTACTACTATTTTATTTTAGTCCTCCACCATTCAAGACACTAAACAATACTAAGTTATTTCCATATATACAAATTCTAGGCACTTTGCATAGAAGGTGGAAAGGAATCTTCAATGGAAATACTATTATTGTAGACATTGTTGATCCAAGTAGACTTGGATGGAGCTATGAATTTGTCCCAAAACTCTGGTAGATCAATGTGACCAAGATCGGTGTCCCTAATATTCTAAAAATATAATGTAATATTTGAAGTGGGAGAAACCCTCTAGACACAAAAATTGGGTCACACTCCCCTTGGTCCCCTTTCAAATAACCAACTTACACACATTCACCTAACCATGACCTTTATACCCCACATTAATATTAATTTAATTATTTACAATTAAATTAATACCCATCCTCACCCCATTATTAATTTAATTACTTTAATTAAATAAATAGACACCTCACCTAGACACCTCAACATAGACCTATTCATAACATGTTTCCATAAATTAATAAGACTTGGTCCAAACCTAAAAATAAAGGCCTATTATTCCTCTAACCACCTTCCCACTCATAAAAACATAACATCCATTCTGATCCATAAATAAATGAACGAACCTGACCCAAATGATGTGAGATCTGCCATTTTTAGTAAACCTAGGAATCTTTCCTTAATCGACGTCGGTCAACCATGAATCGTAGTCGGTTACCATTTATTCACCTTAGCAACATTTTTTTTGGGTTGGCACATTCTGAGATCAAGGAGATGAGAAGAGAACTACATGCAAGAAGAACCAAAGCCTTTTCATACCTATAGACATCCATAGCCAACACCAGGATAGATCTAGAGATATTGCACTCATGGTGACATTCCAGAAGCATCACTACCGCACCAAGCTCCACTCCATCAAATAATCATCAAAACCACATAGCTATTGGATGTGCAACACTAGTAAGTACACTTTTTACCTGCATCATCTATTTCTACTTCATTTTATTGGATCCTTCTATTTTTGTTATCAGTTTCCTATTTGCATTCCCTTTTCCCCTACCATTTCCTTTCTTGTAAACCAACTATTCTTCCACCCATGTCATAAGACTACCTATACCTAACCTCTGCACATTTTTGAGTGTTCCTAAGATCCCCATACACCTCATTTGTCCCTCTATCATCTCTGCCTATCCTCAGGCCAAAACCCTTTAATATTTCCTATTGAATATTATTAGCCCAACTATACCAACGTCGGTTACTCATAATCATTGTCGGTTAATCCTAACCGTGATCAATCATACCTTGACTAATGCTGGTCTCAGTGTCTCCCAACATTGTTTTAAAATAGTAACCAACCTACCTACCAAAATAATCCAAATACCTTACCCATCCCTATTAAGACCCTGTCTGTGACCTGCAGACCACTTGAACAACCTACAACCTGACTTGAAGACATTGAACCACATAGTTTCTAGTATTTAATTGGATTAACATTGATAGTGAGCTAAGGTACCCAAATTAGAATGCTAGCACTAAATTTTTTTATGTATGTATTTTAGGTATTTTATATTTTTTTTATAAAATAGTGGATTGACAGTCTTCTAGGGAGTATCACACTTCCCAGATCTAGCATACGTTAGGCATTCCACTATCATATATTGTTTAACTCTTCTTTAGTGGCCTTTTTTTCTATTTCAGGTAATTCATCCTAGACAAAATGAATCTCTCACATTCACCATCATATCGAGAATTGAACACGTGCATCAACCTCCAAACAAACACAATAGGTATTCCTCCTTGACCCTTACCCTTATCTATTTTGTCACATCCCAAAAGCATAAAGAAAATGGTAAAACAAACCCCTTATAAAATGAACTTCATTTTTCCCTTTCCTTTCAACAAATATTCCATCATTTTCTTGAAAAATCATCTCAAAATCCAATGGAAACACGTAAAATTGGTGGTCGGAAGATGTATCTTATAAATCAATTATTAACCCTCAAAATGCAAAGGGAAGAACTTGAGACTTGAAAAATAATCTCGGACTTTTGAAATGGTCATCGACAGAGGTTAGGACTTTTTTATACTATTAAAATTCTTAATTGGTCTATGGAGGAACTCACCCCTTTCAAATAAACTGTCGACCTCAAAATTTGTCTTTAGTGAAACTCACCCCATGCAAAGCAACTATGAATCTTTGACTTGTAACTTGTGATTGAAAATAATCCCCATTATTTTGATCACACTTGGATAGATCTGAAACTTGGATTCACATTAATCCAAAATAAAGTAGAGAAAGAACACACGTGGATACCAAACCAAATGATAAAGAAAAATATTGAAAAATAAATTCTGAAAATAAGGATAAATAAGAAAACCCTAAAACCAATCTATAAACACCATCTCAAACCTTACGCCCAAAATACCATCAATTGATTATGGTTAGCCCATCTCTTATGGTTACCTTATTCCTGTACCTAGTCCTAATGAGGATGTGTGACTATTCGGTGAAAAATACCCACCCATTTTGGTGAAATCCTGGAAAGGCATATGGAAAAGAAAGGAGGGAGGTCAATGACAAATATATCTTGGGTGATTTAAAGGATAGGGAATGCATGAATGGTAAGATTCAGATATTTAATCAACCCAATAGTCAAGAAAATATTACCTTTTAATTGGAAAACTCCCTAGACACCGGTATATATTGAATCCCCAAAACATCAATGATCTTCTTAGGCATTATGAATCTACTAACATGAGAATCAATCATACAATTATGAACAAGATTCTTACTTGGTGATTAGAGAGATGTATAAAGGAGGTGACTTGTTTGTTGTAGAATAATTCCTTTCCTCGGGTTGACATAGGATAGTAGAAGTAGATGGTCTATGTTTCACTACTTCACTTAGTGCACCAAAATTATTTAAATCTTCTTGTAATCTGGTTCCTTTGTGAAGGAATATAAAGTGCCTCCCATATGGTGACATTGAAGTTTGTATTATTCATTTATTATACTATGATGAAAGGAATACTTCCCATATTTGATTGATATTTCAACATTGATACTTACTCTTTATGACACTAAGCATTTGACATTGATGTGTTGAGATGATTTTTCTTTCTTATAAATTTACTAGCATGAGCTCCTGAGGAGTTCACTCACCGGATATTTGTTCACATTGCTTGTAGACTAGGCTAGGAAGTAAATGCTTGATCAACTTTGGATGCTTCACTTTCCATCACTCTCTTCTTAAATCTCATATTAGAAGCCACTTTGTTATTATATAATCCATATTTGTACCACAAAAATCCTCTTCTTCCTAATTCAACAAGGTCGAATATCCTTGTGTTTTTGGTTGGGTAGCATCTTCTTGCAAATAAGCTCCTGCTTGTTATGTTGGTATAAAGGTAATTTGAATCATGAGTGTTTGGATGAGAAATCCATTGGGGAAAATATTTTTATTGTGTGGTTGAGAGAAAGGGTAAAACCATTCATAATCTTGTACAAGGTTATTTTGGACCGGAATAATGGCTCTAGAAGAGCTGGCAACAAGGGGAATTCTAGTATTCAAAGGTTTTACATTAGTAATTTGACCTTGGATCTAGGCGTTAATTTGGAAAGGCTACTGATTGGGATGGTATATGGATGATTTAGAGGCTAGTACAGAGGATTATATTGATATTTATACCTCTTGAGGGTAACCACCTCATTACAAAAAAATTGAAGTAAGGACTTCACCTCATAGAGATCATTTGAAGGAGGTACTAGTTGAGATGATTGATTGGAAATTGAAGGAAGAGGAGAAATTGTGGGTTAATTAGTGGGAACTTGGGAAACAGGGGAATTGGTGGTATTGGAGCTATAATCCAAGATTTAATAAGACAATTATCATCTTGTATAATGATCTCATAAGAGCCAGGGAGAGTCGTTCCACCCATGGATTGAATCATGAATGCCACATCGTTGTTCAAGGACTGAAAATAATATCAAAATGCATTGTTTTGGGAGGTATTAACAAAAATTAGGATCCTATCCCACATATTTTGAAAATGGAAGTTGAAATCTCCCATGAATTCTTGAGGAGCTCTTTTGATGGTAGTCAATTGTTCCATGAGGGACATATGATCACTCTTGTCTTCAAATTGTCTATAAAGATGCTACCCCAACTCATCCTAATTTTGTATGGAATTAGGCTACAAGCCTTGATACCCTTGAAGCACTCTTCCATTGAGAGAGGTGATGAGAATTCTGATCACCACATTGTCTTACATGATATTATGTACTTGAAAAAACATTGGCAATAGCTTGTATGTGATCTATCGGGGTAACATTACTCTCTCCAAAGTGAAGAAAGATGTTCTTTTAAGAGATTCTATAGGTATGTCATCTCGTGAGTGAGAATAAGAGGGATACCACCATTAAAGGTGGTGAATACTTGGTTCCTTATTGCAAGTGTAACAAATGTTGTTGTTGATTTCCTCTTGATGGATGGCATTGATTTTTCTTTGAAGGAGGATGATTTGGCTCCTCCTTTTATTATTCTTGCGAGAGATAAAGAAAGCTCAATGGTTTGTTGACTTCCTTTTCATGAAGAATATATCATTTGAATCCTATGCATAAGTTCATGCATTGTTCTTTAAAAATGATAAGAATCGTAATATAATATAAATAACACCGAATAATAAGAATATAGAAACTTAAATTCATTCGGGATGTTTTATTCATTTCCTGGTGAGCTTCTTATACAAATACTTGATCCTATAAACTAGGAGTCAAGTCTTATCTTCCTCATATCTCTCAACCTTTATTTTCTCATACTCATCCCCAATATATCTCACCTAGAATAGCTCTAGTAAGTTGTACTACAACTCACGTACAACTATAAAATACAACTCAATATGAGATTGTATTTTATTATTTACACACTTAATAATGTTATCAATAATATTTCCTAACATTCACTCCCCTATTGTTAACATTATTAATTCCTAATATACACTCCCCTAATGTGAACAAGGTAGAAAAATGTTTACACATCTCAACAGAATGCCAACCCCTGCGGCACGCCTGTAGCTCATGACCTTGATATAAATGAAGGGAGAAATACTCAACCTTCTATGGTTTTACAATAGGTTTACCACCAACCTGGACATGAACAATTCTCCACTCTATTGTTCACCTCATGTGGTTTTCTGGATCTCCATGAACCATTTCAAGATCCATGTCTGCATGTGTTTTTTTACTTCCCCACTATATTTTTCATCAGAAGGTTACATATAGGAATTTTTCACACATTACAATAACATGAATGTATCATCTATTTTTATTATCTACCACATAGCTGAAAGCAAACACACAACTGAAAATACTTGGCCACCAAATCAGTACCACAGCCTCGTCGATGGTGCCTGATGAGAGGTCATTGATCAACCTCCTTCCTCTGTTGCCTCCACCTCCTCCATCAATGTCCCTGCTAACTCAACAGAAAGTATAGTCGAGGACGATATGTGTTCCTTGTCGTGATATAGGGTGGGGTCGAGGGGTAGAGCCCCCGAAGCTAGGAACGGTTTTCATTTGCATTTTCCCTTTAAAATTGAGTGTCGGATTACACCGAAAATGCACTCATTTGTCCTTTTTTTAGTAACAACTTTTCGACTCAATTTTGATGACGACTCTTTATAACATAGACATGACACAAAATATATATTAGATCTGACTCAACATATATTTTTGAATTTTTTCAAGGTATCCCAATTGCTCCATTATGATGTTGACCCAAAAATGGTAAAATTTTGACAAAGTGTATGGAAGTACACTTACTTACAAAACAATGAGGACGACATGATTTTGACAATGTGACATGCAATAAACACTATTTTTTTAAAAATGACTCTTGCAATGACACGTCTATAACACGAAATGAACAATAAACAAGACAAGAAAAATGACATATAAAAAACAAATATGAATCAGTAACACAAAATTTGACTCAAATGTATTCACTCGCCTTACATGGACGCGTGAAAACTATTGTTTTGTTCTTTCACATGGTTGACTCCCGATATGATGTGCAAACTTGTAGTTGAAAGAAGAAATAATCCTGATGATTGGCATGTTGGCTTGAATTCATAGTGATTTTCTTACAGCTGTAGATTACATGCATCGAAGATAGCATTTAGACAAGGAGCTGTTGGAGCAGATCACGAAGAACATAGAACACAAGTTGATTAAACACCCATGTATATCCTTGCAAAGGTAGAAGAATGTGCATGAAACTTTATTTCTGATGCCAAGGTAGACAAATTTGTGTAGCTGTTTGGAGTAAATGATGTACTTTACATTGATTGACCATAGAATTCCAAGTTGTGCTCAAGGTGATTGTAAGCATTCATTGATGACATGGTCAACGATTGAGAACATGGTAACAAAAATGCAATCATCCAATAAAATACTGCAAATTATCTAAATTTCTTTTTAATACAATGACTTGCCAGGAAATCCACTGTAATAATTACCAGTGAGATCTAGTATGTGTGAAAATATTTAACATGAACCATGTATATATTTCAACCAATGATGTGAAGAATAAATATAGCGATAACATGTAGTAAAATCCACCTGATCCGCATATCAATTTAACTGTATGCTTGGCTCTGTAGAAAGAATACAATGTGCTACTTCAAGATTGGCAGGCTAAGTGAATCCAAGTTGATCCATATTATAGACTTCAAATAAATTGACAAGATACATATCATCATGGTCGTTAAACATTGTAGATCTACATGAATACACTTGACTAATCAAATACCAAGTGAATCAAATCTAACACACACGTCCATACTATGTACAGGTCAATGCAAAATTTAAATCTTCAATACAGCTGGAAGATAATATATCAATGAGAAATTCACTTCACCGTGCAACGTTGAAACCAAGCCTTTCAAAACACCACGTAGAATTCCAAGTTCATTCCAAAGAAAAACTATTACGCAATAGGTGACTTAAAATAAATATCTAGATCAGTCACAGGGAATCCACAAGCACTGGATCAAAGATGCTCTGATACCACTGATAAGAACTGCAATATAATATAAACAACACCAAATAACAAGAATATAGAAATTTGAATTCATTCGAGATGTTTTATTCATTTCTGGTGAGCTTATTATACAAATACTTGATCCTATAAACTAGGAGTCAAGTTTTATCTTCCTCATATCTCTCAACCTTTATTTTCTCATACTCATCCCTAATATATCTCACCTAGAATAGCTCTAGTAAGTTATATTATAACACATGTACAACTATAAAATACAACTCAAGATGAAATTCTATTTTCTTATTTACACACTTAATAATGTTATCAATAATATTTCCTAACAAAAACTTAGAGATATGGAGTCACTAGGTAAATTTTGAAAATGCAACCGCTTTGAGAGAAGTACCAACTCTCATCTTGTCCCACCGGTATGCCAAAATGTTGTCACTTGGATCATGTACTTAATAGATTATTAAATTGATCTAGTGCAACATTGGAACATCCCCAAGGTGTGGAAACTTGGATCCTTAGGATGAACCTCCAGAATAGGCCAGCTTCCTACTAAACTATGTGCATATGATAAAAGATCAGGCTACAAAACCTACAATAACTTAAATAAACTAGATATATCTATTCAATTCATTTATAAGAAAAGGGAAAGAAGGATAACTAAAAGCTAAATGAGGTGATCCACCAATAGTTAAGGAAAAATTATCAACTTATAGAAGAAGAAAATATTTAACATAAGGATAACAACACGCACAACTTCCTATCTTAATCTCTTAACATAAGTATTTTGCATGAAGGTTAGAAACTTAAATAATAACAAAAAGGATTCATATTTGATTCCAAAACTATCACAAATAATATTTGTTTGTCACAACATACAACTTGTTAAGAGAAGAACTAACTTCATATGGAGGTAAAAATGGATTATGTAATTACTAGGAAATAAAGATTCACGAGTACAATATTCCCATCAATATACACAACACGTGAAAATGGAAGAAGGCTAAATACCAGTTCTAAATATAATAAATAAGGCCCGATCCTGTATACAAGTTCTCAAAATGGAATATTCTCCTTATACAATAGATAAAAAATTCCCTTAATTCCTTGTGCATATTAGTATATATATCTAAATAGGTTGAGCAATATCAACTTCTCCTTTTAACTAATTACATTCTAAAAATAGGATGCATTCAAAACTATGAAAAATTCCTCCTTGAAAATATCCAAATAGTTGTGCAACTTTGATCGAGTCAAACTGTAACTTAAAACGGTGGATTGTGGTTGGAGAACTATATAAAAATGGCAGCATTCTGAAGGTAAAATTAGTTAAAACTAGTGCCACCCTTTTCTTACGTGCCCCGATATGTATCACTTTACTTGGTATCCTCTCTAGTGAGTTTCTATTGATACTCAAGAAATCATTTGATGATTTATTTCACTTGTTTTTCATGTGGCCCGCACACATAGTGATTCAAAATCTTGGTTGAGTCTATTGTATGACTCGGTTTCCCAACAAGTTTCTTAACTCTACTCATGATCATCTGAAGTTGACCCAAAAAGCCTTGGTAGAGAACTAGCCTATCAAAATATTGTAGATAAAAAATGAGATACTCTTTTACCTTCCTTAACTAAGCTCTTGAAATTAACAAAAATGTCATCGACTGGAGTGCATTAAGATCATTATCCTAGAACTTGTAATGGATTTTATCAAACTTATCAATGATGTCATCAACAACATCAATTCCTTACTTCCTTACATCAATCAATTTTTGGGTCACTTCCTTAAGCATTCGATATGGAATTTGATGGCCTAAATATATTCAAATATTTTAGAAGAGTCATCAATGAGCCCTTTACTTACGAGAAGATCAAGATTCGTCCTCCTTAACTCTTTACATGTCTCTAGAGTGTTTGAATGTTGTGATTTATGTGTTTTCATTGATGTAAAATCCAATTAATGACAAATTTGATGATGTATTAGAGTAAAATTATTCTTAGAGTGATGATGACATGGATATTCAGGTATGTTCTTAGTTGTATATGTTGATTCGGTGAGGATTTATTGTTCTTACAAGCCTAATTAGGTAACCTAGCTAGCCTAGGTAAAGGTGCATGGAGGTTGGATATTATTGATATGTTGAGGAGCATGTTAGTAGAATGGGGAGCATGCTTTGAGAGTTATTGGGAACTCACATGATTTTAAGGGTGTAGATACAAGTGGATGACCAAGATTTAGGTGCTCATTTAGATGAGGTGTGGATGTTAGAAGGCATGAGCATGAGTTGTAGAGACATGTGATCTCATGGATGCATTTATTAAGTTTATTCATGATGTACTAGGTATTTTAGGACCTTTTAAAGAGTTTATGTCATGAGTTATGAGGTTGTTTCAATTGATTGTAGCCTAGACAATGTAAAAACATAAGGGATATCTATGAAAATGGGATATTATGGAGATATGGAGAGCTATTTGAGATATCAAAATGATTTGAGATGATTCTTAGGGGTTTAATTTATGTGTGATAAAAATTTTGAATCATTATTAAAAGTATTTTGCAAGTTATGTTAGTTTTGGTGAAATAAGGTCCTAGAAAGGGTGTTTTCTAGATCGAATTACACCTTTTGATGCTCACCCTGAATTATGTGATTTTCATGGGACCTTATGGATTTCATAGATGTTTCTAAATTTATTATATAAGGTTTAAAAAAATAATTAGGTCATTTCATTGTCACATTTTTATGAACGATTGTTAAGAAGGTAAACAACTTCTTATGTGTTTGAAACCCTAGCTCAAAAGTGGTAGGACATAAAATGATCCTAAGTGGCCAAAATGGATTTATATTACATGGATGATGAATGTTATCATGTGGAATACTCCTCCAGGTTTCTAGAAATGTTTGGTAATTCTTGTGGTGATGAGTAGACCCCACTCAAATAGTCTTGTTTCTAAAGAAGTTCAGTTTAGGACAAGGTTGTCCAAAGAAGATGAAAAATAAATGGAAATTATTTTTATTATGTGAGTTTTTCTTGATTTTTAAGGTGATTTTATGTCACGGTGATACATGAAATTAGCAAATTTTTCCCTATTTTTAAAGGTTATTCAAAGGGCAATTTTAAGGCAATTTCGGTAGTTTGCAAAGATCAGCTTGGTTAAAGGCCTTCCACTTAGAGTTGGAAGGAGTTCCAATATGTTATATAAATAGGATTAATATATATTTCCAATGGTATATGTTTATTATCATGATGATTTGATTTGATGTGGTTTCTAGGTCAGTTTGTGAGTAAGAAGGTTTCTTACTTTTCAAGAAAAGATTGCTTTTGCTAAAAGATTGAGTTGATTTGAACATCAAATGGATAAGTTGATGCTTTCACCACCTGTAAAGTTAATAATGATTATTTTTTTGTATTTACAGAATTTGGAGGTCTTGAAAGTGTCATAAAGGGTGAAAACTATCTGAGTTTGCAAAATCAATCTTTCGGTAGCCTTTTTTAGTGAAGTGTAGAATTGTTGTGGTTTGAGTATATGGATGTTTCAAGAGGTGTAAATTTCTTATATGTGTTCTAAAGGTTCTAAGATTTCCATATATTTTTCACATTCAATATTTTAGATCAACTTGGATGGTATTGAGACTCAAAGGTGAAATCAAGATGCCAAAAGTAGTTTTGTGAAGAAATTTAGCCAGTGGGCCCATTAAATGAAATAATTTGATTGGTTAAAGTAATTTTGAGATAATTTATGATTTTTTATGCTATATTACTCATGTATCGTGAACTTGGGAGCTTTACTAAGCATGTTTTTGGCATGAGTGGATTTTTCTCATTCTAGTGATAGGGTTTTGAGGATTTTTGGTGCAGGTGAGAAGTTTTTGGCGTGGTGACCTATATGGGTAAATTGTGAATGTTTTAATTATTCTTATGGGATGTTTTTTTATGGTTTATCTAAAGTAAGGAAACTAACATTTTTGAATTTTAATCAAGAAAAACTTATAAGAGTGACTTTTGGGGTATAATTTGCAACTAGTTGAGTGAGTGTGCAAAGTGTGACCTAGGTGTGAGATTTTTACAGGTTTGAAGGCATGTTTTGAGATATGAAAAAGTGTGTGATAGGTTTAACAATTATATCAATATTTATATACATTAATAAGTGAAGAAAAGTGAAAGTTTGTAGACCTAGGGTTTGAAGGAGTTTGGAGCTGACTTTTGTGATCACTTTGTCAATTTTGAGTTCTTGTAGAAACGTATTAGTGATACTCACATTAAAATATTGTGTGACATGTCATATTCATGCAAGTATATATTTTTGAGTCATATAAATAAGGGTTTAGGGTTTGGTACTCCTTTTGGGGTTAGTTCCACACTAAATAAATATCTTGTGATGTGTAATATTCACTTTAGTATTTTTTGAGAGTAATATAAGCAAATTTTTGAGTGGATTTTCTTCCCCTTGAGGGTTACCCACATACACCTTTTGTTATGGTGTTGTTTATATTGTTTATGATTAATTAAATGAATGTTGTATGTTTTTTTGCACACTCCAATGAATGGTTATTTGATTAATGGTTTATGTGAGTGATCTGAAATTAAAATTAAAAGTGTAAGGACATATTCACCCCCTTAGTGCATTGTGATTCCAACACACAATAATTTCTCAATGATCACATTCATCCCAAAATATATTGCACATCTTGGTCACAATATCCTTCTCTATCTCAATATCATAATGCATAACCATGAAATTTCTGATCATGTGTTCTCCTTCTTTGATCAAACAATCTATCCAATCCCATTGGTCACCCTTTACGAGTGATTTTATCTAATGTGGTGAAGGAAGTAGTGTCAAAGCTTGTTGAAATTGCTAGGGTGGTAGAATGAGTGGGTTGTGTGATCTTGTGAAGGATGGTCATTATTTGTTCTAATTTATTCTTTATCTCATCCTTGGTAACCTAATATTTATCAAATTTCTCCAAAAGGTTACAAATCAACATCTAGACATCCTACATGGCCCCTTCATGAGTATATTTTCCCAAGGAGATATTGGAAATCTTATAATCTCCTGATGTGATGTATTCTTTTGATTTATCTATAGCAAGTGCTGCAATATCAACAAAATTCTCCCTAATTAATCAACCGATAGATGAGAAATTTTTTGAGCTTCTTTGAATGATGTCAAGGAGTTAGATCTAGAGTGTTGAGATCAAATTCATCAAAAATAGATACCTTCTTCTTCTTCTTTTGGTTTTTCCTTCTTAATCAGAAAGGAGTGGAAGAAGAGATTATTTTCTGAGAGGAATGCAATGACAAGGAACAATTAGGGGTAGAAATAATGGGTGATGAAGGGATACTTTGCATGAAATTTATGAGTGGTAAGGAAGGGGTAACTAGTGTAGGAGGAATGGAAAATATGGATATAGGCATGGATAAAACAAGAAGGTTGATAAGAAAATAAGTGGGAAGATAGGGCTAGGGAAGGGGAGTCCTTAAGGGAGAACTCAAGGCCAAACTATCTCTAGATGAAAGGGAAGGAATGGAAGAAAATACTTGAGCCATAGAAGGAGAGGAGGTGGAAAATATGGGAGAAGAGGAAGTGGGAGGAGAAGTAATGATAAATGTGAGAGGAGGAATTGTGAAACATGGATGAGGAGAAGGAATAGAAAATAGATAAGAAAGAAGAGGAGGTGAGAGAGGAGACTACAATACCTTGGTGTTAGAAGATGAAGAAACACTCAAAACAAATTACTTTTGTAGCGGGAGAAAAATATGAAGGTCCATCTCCCTTGCTTACAAATATGATCTTATGAGGCTTGGGAGTGAGCCTTTCTCCAAGTTTGTATTAGTAAGTTGGCCTACTACTAGTTATACTTGATTTTTTAAATAGTGGTGTGTTATGAATATTTTGGTGCAATTCCTAATAAAAGTAGCCATTGGTAGGTATAGATGAGGATGTTTTCCTTGGAGACCATGCATTATTGAAGTGACCAATTCATTGATGGAAGTGATTGATCTATATATTTATTTGAGTGTAAGTGGGGTCTAGGACTTCCTCATCATCACACGAGCCTCCAAGAACATATCGATACCATATATTTCCACTTCCTCAATATTTAACTTGCAATCATCCTTTTCTTGTATGGCCACTTCATCCATAAAATTAATCCAAATATCCTCCAATTGTGGTATCCGAACATTAGCTGGTCTGCGATTCTATCAACAACACTCCAAAGAATCAAAACTAATCCATGGTTGGAATGTCCTTGTTTTCATCTGTTGCATCTTTTCCTTGAAATTTTTGCCTTGTAGGATGATGCACATGCATATCGACCCAATTTCATAGGGAACTAAATTATTTCCTTAAGATTATTTTTTGATACTTGTGTAGGTGGAGCATTTTCATGACTAAGTCCATCAAAACCTATTTGTAAGTAGGAAACCTTAACGGTTTATAAGGAGCACCGAAAATCCTCCTACTATAAGATATGTGAAAGTTTGGAATTGTAATAAGATACATCCCCAAATTCTAACCACATTCCATGCACTATTTGTGATCCGACGATTATATAGGTC
This sequence comes from Taxus wallichiana var. yunnanensis, assembly GCA_018340775.1. Lineage (NCBI taxonomy): Eukaryota > Viridiplantae > Streptophyta > Pinopsida > Cupressales > Taxaceae > Taxus > Taxus wallichiana. Next base: position 624,693,745 of record CM031240.1, read on the forward strand.
TCTATCAAATATACACATAAGAGAAAATAAGAAGGCATCATTCACTCTTGTGAAGTATTTTGGACATTATTTTATCATCGATTAGGGGTATAAATTATAAATTTATGATGGGTTTCTTAAACCAATAGATATCAACCCCGGGTAATTTCTCATCCATCCAAAGGCATACACAAGATAGGAAGTCATGTCAAAAAATTGTAGTATGAACTTCCAACGATTGAGCGTGCATGGCAACACTGATATGCTCATCCCATCAGATGAGAGTGGTATTTTTACATATAGTGGAGAATTACTTATACATATACTCCTGAAAATAATTTTAAGAAGGAAGGGCCCACACTCAAATTAGTAAATTAATCGGATCAATTACTTCCTGGATGAAGTATGAACAAGGAATAGGCTTCGTAAATCTTGTTACCATTAGATTCAAATTTGTAAGGTAACTTTCGTTGAGGATCTTAATGAAAGTATCACGATACCGTTTCGGTGCTCAAGATATTTTTTGGGAGAGATTAATGCATAACCCTCAACATCAAGGATCTTGAACAATTCCTTGAAGTATTTAGTATCAAATCTGATTACTATTGTTCTATCCTGGTCCTTCACCATTCGACACTCTGAATCATATTGAGATGCTTTGCCATGTATCTAAATTTTGGGAACTGCATATAGGTTGGAAATGCATCTATCATGGAAATACCATTTTCGTAGATACTCTTGATCTAATAAAACTTTTATGGAGCTTTGACTCCGTCCTAAAAATTTGGTAGATTAATGTGACCAAGATTGTTGTCCCCAATATTCTCAAAGTCGACATGATATTTGAATTGAGAGTAACCCCTTGGAAAATATAATTCATTTTTTCATTTCCTTTTTGAAAAATATTCCATCATTTTCTTGAAATCTCATCTGAAAATCCCTTGAAACACCTAAAATCGGTGGTGAAGCTAGGTCTTGAAAATAAATTTTCAACCCCCAAAATGCAAAGGGAGAAACTTGAGACTTATAAAACAATATTTGACTTCCAAAATTGTCTTAGGAAAATGTTGAGACTTATTTTACACTCTTAAAATTCCAAAGTGGTTTTAACAAAACCCATCCCTTATGCAAAGCAACTATCGACCTCTAAAGTGGTATTTAGTAGAACGCATCCCTTGTAAAACAATTGTGAATATCTGACATATAACTTGTGATTGAAAAAATTCACCATTCTTTTGATCAAACTTGGATGGATATGAAACTTGAATTCACATTAATTGAAAATAAATTAGAGAAATTACCCACAAGGATACAAAACTAGATGATAAAGACAACCCCGAAAAAAGAAAGGCCGAAAATAAGGTTAAACAAGGAAACCTTGAAAGCCTCAAACAAATGACACAAATTTTGTAAAAAAAATGTTAGAACACAATATATTGCAAAAATATCTAATGGGTCAAAGGAAAAATCATGCAAAATTCCTAATAAATTAGGAAATGGTATGGTCAAAATTGTAAGGTTGTCGATAAGTCAAAGCATACAAACAAACAGTGAAAATGATGTGGAAATATGAATATAAATATAAAAGGGTGCATTAATTACACGTAGGTGACACATGTAAGTAGGTGGCATTTAATTCCCTCATTTGGGCATCAAAATTTGACCACCTTTTTACAACATGGTCAGGTTTTAGGGTTTGGGCATCAAATTATAATTTACATGTAAGTAAATTGAGAACCCAAACCTAAAATGCATTGATCTCTTTGATTTTTAGGAATTGGGTTTTGATTTGAAATTTACACGTAAATTTCAAATTGAAACTTACATGTAAATTTCAAATTGAAACTTAAAACATGAAATGCACTTGGAAGTTTAGGTTTCGAGGATTGGGTTTCATTTTATAATTTTCTTGCAAATTTCTATTCGAAACCTAAAACTCGAAATACACTAGGACCTTTGTATTTTGAGTTTTGAAGTTTAAGGAACAATTTAAATGGAAAATAATTTTTTTCCCAAACCCAAAATCTGAAATGCAAAGAATTTTTTTGATACTTAGAAAATTTTCAAGATTCTTCAAAAAAACATTTAGTAAAAAGGTAAATTTTGCAAGTAAAAGTCAAATAAAAGGAAAACTGGGCAAGGTGACTTGAAAATTCAATAGTTACACAATATTTTTTTACCCCATCTCTTAATCTCAAGATCATAATATTTCATTGTTTAATATTTCAATTTGACTTATTTTCATGGGTGCCTAATAGTAAATGACATCACAATGCCACACAAGGCCCAAACACAACACTAATAACCCACAAGACATCTTGTTAACACATTTTCATGACTATAACCGAGCACAAGACCACTAACCCAACCATGGGAAGAAACATACAGTCCACACAACATAGTAATCACTGGGCATACATATGCCCTAAACATAGATAATATACATAACACGAGCTTAATATGGCAATAAGGCATCATAACCATACACACACCCATGTTTCATAGAACCCAATAACAATTATAACCACACAATCACAAGATGGAATCAAATATCACATCAATAATGAGGAGCATCAAGCCTCAACATCCCAAGACATACCAATACTCACATTATTACTCATGAATCATAAATACCAACTCCATATACCTCCCTATCTCCATAAGCCTCCCAATATAACTCCATAAACCTCCCAAAATAGATAAGATAACCATAATATTAATACCAGGTTGGGTCACTCTATGGACGTGAACACACGTATCCCCTGTCACTTAAAAAACCAAATGCCTAGCAACATGCATCCCCAAGAAATATAGTCCTAAAACCTTAGGGTGTACCTCACACCCCATACATGGACGTATCATGTTTATGACAAACATATAAACACACATAACATGGTAGAACCAACTCATTAAAACACTTAAGAAAATCCACACTGGACAAAAAATAACCAAGTGGCATCAAAATAATAAAGCTTCAAGTTTTGAGAGCAACTAAAGAAAGGAAACTCAATAATTTAATTAAAATGGCTAAGTAGCTACATTCAAACAACAACATATCCAAAATGATTAACAAGCCTCAAAGCTTAGAAACAAATCAATTAAAGTTTTTGGTCCCAATTACAACTGAGTTTACAAATAAAATACATATGAAAAGATTCAAAACAAAAGAACTATAGTAACCTCGAAAGACGTCGCTCACTCGGGGTACTATATCATCAGGTGTGCATCTCGGTATCAATAATACATCTCAAAATATAAATAATAATTGATCAAATCATAGAACTATCATAATCTCTATATAAATCATCCCTCCAAACTCCCACAAGGATCAACATAGTCATAACCATAAATACATCATCCATAAGACAAGTAGTTAAGGAGAGAAAAAGAGGTAAAATTTTAAATTCATTAAACCTAAGGTATCCAAAAACACATTATACATGACACCCATTGAGAAAATGTCATACATACCAAATGAAAAAGTGGATTTTTAGTCTATGTTAGACTCCACTTCCTATCTCATACTCGGCTCGAGTAAAATGGACAATGGTCCATATTTCTCACTCCACACATACACTTTTAATACTACCTGTAGGGATTGTAAGTGTAGGGTACACAACATAACACATCACTAAATTACTAACACAATGGTGATTTATGCACATTTGGGTTCTAAGAATATGGGTGATGGGAAGAATGGGGAAGGGATGGAAAATCGGAAGTTGGTCCGTCAAAGGGGAAGGATAAAGTTACCTCGGAAGGAGAGAATGGTATTGATATGTGGAAGAAAAAGTCCAATACTTGGAGACGGTTTTCCAGGTCTTGGAAGAGACTAACTCGGTGGTGAGAAAGGGCATGATTAATAGTATCAAAGCCACCAAGAAAATTTTATTGGCCTAGAAGAACATCCATGGGGATATCAAGTAGTTGGATTCTCTGGTTCAAGATTTGGGTGTTTGTCTAGATGTTGTGGAAAAAGAGAAGTGGAAAAGGAGGTGGATTAGTTCTGATGAAGAGGAAGAAGAGGAGTCTGAGGAGGAGGAGGTGTCTGAGGAGGAAATTGAGGAGGATGTCAAGGAAACCCCCAGATGAAGCTGAATTTAGATTCTATCATGAAAGAGGAGACCAGGGAGGTTAATCCCTCTAAAAAAGTAAAGCTAAAGCTAACTAGTGGAACTTCTTCCGAACTATCTGCAGACTTTTGGGGAAATTTCTTTGTTTTTTCTTGTTTAATGGCTTAGTTCTCTTCTGCTCACTATTTCTTGGACCCCCTTCTCTTTTTGGAGTTAATTATTTTTAACTCTGGGGTTCCTTTTACTTTTTGTCCAACTTTTCTTCTATCACGATGTAATATTTTGTACTTGGCCTCTAGTAGCCTATCCTTTCTTTTTACCCTATCTAATTAAGAAATGGTGATTTATGCACAACAACCGTATTGTCTTACACATGGTATTTTTATGGGGTATAACATAATATTATTTCCATAACTCAGAACATGTCATGTTTCCACACATCACACCAAAAAGTGCAAGTATGGCACAATAGGGTTCATAAGACCACCATATGCCCCCAATTCACAACAGAATCCTCTACCTAATGTATGAATACAAATATACGATGAACATAGTGGATAAAATCAAAACATATAAATATTTACAATACAACATGGTTATATAAAATCATGATACATTACAACACGATGAAAACATAATGATATGATACAATTCACTACAAAGCACTTTTGTCATACAACACATTAGTACACATATACAATATCATAAGATAATAAACACTATAACTCTTTGTAGTCCATAAAAACATTTATTTCACACAAAAATTTGGTAACACACATGAAATTCATATTGAATTTGTGAGAGAGAGAGGATACTCTCATCACAAAACACATCAACATCTTAATAAGTCCACACTAAGGGTAGGAAAAATAGGTGCATTCATATTATCATAAGTACAAATTTTTGTACACAACACAATATCACATTACTCTTCCAGATCCTCCACCATCATTCATAATAATCACAACACCAACTATCCAGTGGTTCAAGAGCATGAACCTCCACTCCAATACCATATAAAATTCCCACCAAGAACATACCAAAATAAAAGAAAAAGATAAACCACGATAATTTTTTCTCATAACTTTCATTTACTACTTGATACGAATTAGGATCATGAGGATAACTAAGTATCACATAAGACATTTACACCAACATGGACCCACATGTAAAACAAGTTGAAAAAGTGTTCGAAATCACAAGTAGAGATGACACACATTTCCGAGGCCTACTTGAGAGGATTACTCTAGGGAGATGTCATCATTGCAACTACCACTTATCACTCTAAGGAGTAATGGATAGCCTTTGGTTACTCCAAAGTTCAATTTTGACAAGACCCTTTTCCCTCCATTATAACATGCGCTTATCCCTCCACTAAGACTAGCCATGAATTCCTTTGGTGCCTATAAAGCAAAACACACACTTCCCCTTATTCCTCCCTTCATTAGCTACACCTTATTCCTCCAATAATCAATGGTGAAACCTCAACCCAAAAAAATAAAACATATCCAAATGATAACACAAGATGAACATCAAATCCACATTCACCGAAAAGAAAATTATAAAACAACGATCTAACCATAATTATAAACTCATCGATAAACACTTTCCACAACACAAAAATTCATGGGTAGATATATATTTTAATCATAAATTGACCTTAAATATTTTAAGAGCACTTAACATGTAAACCTACATTCTCCTTTTATCTAGACTCCATTTTCTTTATTTCATTTAACATTTCACCTATAATGGTACTATTAATTTGATTCTTTTCTCAAGAGCATGTTTACTTGGTATAACATTATACTTTCATTACAAGGAGGAAAATTCATGGGAAGTAAAAAGGTAGACTATTAGGTCTAAGAGTAGACAAATTACATGTTCCTCATTCATAATAATGCTTAAACACTAAGGATACACTCTATTCACTTTCAAATTATTACAACTATCTATGTACTTTAACTACTTAGTTTGCATCGTTCATGATACGTATAAGATGGTTTGCATTGAGTTTAAGGGATGAGTCTCAAATTTCACTTTACTTCAAATCCATCATCTTAAGAATTTAATATCGATGGTTATGAATTAAATACACATTTTGGCTAACAATTAAAATTTTTAAGTGGTCTTAGGTTTAATGTATTTCCATTTATGCCCAAGGGTTATACTCCCTACCATAACACAAACTAGAGTGCAATATCGTTCACTCATAAGGCCTTTGAAAAACCCCAAGTTATTGCATTACTACATGCTAAGGAAACACCTTTAACCTTAAGGATTAGGAATGTCGCAATGGGGTTCATCCACAATGTGATTTTTCCACCACAAGAAATTCTTTTAGTTCAATTTTTTGAAGGAAAAACATTGGTCCATTAGGGTAAAGAAATAGCATTACCATGGACCATGCACGAAGGATGGACAAGGTACAATGTTTACCTTCCCCAAGATATTTAAAGAAGGCACAAGTGAGACCCATTTTCTTGGCATATGGTAGCACTTGATATCAATATAGAAATGAAATGGAACCATTAAAATTTGAAAAAGTTTGGTTCCACTTTGTGGAAATAAGGCATGGGGTAAAATCAAGGGGATCATTCCTTATGGAAAGGGTTATATTTCTTTACGTAAGTTTTATTGTTGCGTTCCACCCAAATGAAAACACATAACTAATTTTTTTATTTTCCTTAGGATACTAAGAGAGCTCCTTAGGTCAACACATCACTATCCAATAGATAAAATAATCCAATCTCAATTTATTACCATTAATTTTATTGGTACAAGAAACATCTAAAATTACCATAGTTCTAATTTTTTTAAATAGAAAGATTCCAAATTCATCCCCTTACATTAATTACGGATATTATTTATAAGAATTATTTTGTCATCAATTTACATAGAAACATGATACAATCAACTTATTTACCTAACCAAAATATAAAAGTACGATTAAGTATGATTTTAGTCAACATATAGAAGTGTAACTATGTAAAAAAAACACTTTCCAAATATTCTAACAATATTGTATTCATCATGGTAAACAATAAACAATAATTATATTTATAGAAATAGTGCTAATATTTCATATATAAATACATTGTTTTCAATATCACGTGTTATTTTTCAAACACCACTAACACTTATCTTTGTCCTTATCTGGTACGTGCATAACCACCACATGGTTTGCACAATCTACTAGCATGGAATTTTCCCAAAAAATAGAATAATCTGTGATTTCATATCTTTCCATTCACATGATTATAATACTTAGCACACAAAAGAGAGAGTTAAAGATACATTCATTTCATTTCATTTCATTTTGTAACTAGAGGGAGAGAGAGAGAGAGAGAGAGAGAGAGAGAGAGAGAGAGAGAGAGAGAGAGACCATTTTCCCAAAAACCAAATTTCTCAAACAAACAACAAAAGAGAGTTCCATACAGTCATATATAAATGTCTACAAGTTGTCTTGTCAGTTATTTGACTTGAAGAGGGAGACACGACATTATTTCACTTTTCTTACAAGTTTGTGAAAAAGTCTAAATTTAACCCAAGGGCTATGAAACCATGTCAAAAACAAATCTCCAATGGTCAACGTACCATGAGACAAATCCTATACACTCTCCTATATATAGGGAATCCATTGGAGTTTGAGAACTTAGAACTAGTGAACAAGGTTAGAAAGACAACTACTTTTTGGAGCCACTCGATCATAATTAGACTAGTTTGAACTAGTCACCCATCGATCGCATGCCTACAAAACCCCGTGAAAAAATAGTTGGTGAGGTTTTTTTACCAGAACTAAGGGTTGCAAGAAATTTTCATGGATAAATACTAGAGGTATATGAAGGCCGATGTCCATTTCTAGGCCAAGACCAAAATGACAAGCCAAAGCCAAGCCCACTTTTGACTTTCAGTAGCTTCCCAAAACTATAAAAAGGGTTAATAAGGATCCTATATGAGTGATGAAAAATTCATAAATTGTCATTCGAGGGCTTTAAAATATTTGATACAATACCCCACATTATAGGGAACACATTCACAAGTTGACTTTCCCATTTTGGGGTCTAGAGAGTTGTTTTGAAAATCAAAAGTTCGGAAGTCTACTATAGCCAGCTTAGTCAAAGAATGGAATGGATGCATGAGTACTGTGGGGGATATGGTAAAAGAAGGATGAAGGGTCTAGTCTCCTAGATTATGGTTTCTTCTTGCTTGTTAATACTCTGTTAGTTCATAAGTTTTATGTTGTTAGTTACTCTTCCTTAGGTTATCTATGTAGTTTTTTTGATGTTTTGAAATGTTGATCTTTTGGTTTTGTATGGGCTTCAATGGTTAATCCCTTGGCCTTTGTGTTTATCAAGTTGTAATCTTTGTATGGGGTAGGGTCCCCTCAACCCTCTTTTACCTCTTATCAAAAAAAAATCACATAAAACCACATTTTATTAACTTTGCAAGGTAAACAAAGAGGGTAGTTTAGTTGATGACTCAAATCAATCTCACCAATTCAAGTGGACATGGATATCTAGTTTTGATACCTTGGTTTTACAATGTATTAGGTTGTGGTTTTGCAGTACGATTCTTGATAAAAATAATCAACCATGTTATGTAGGAAAAATTCCCCTTTTTAAACTATAATTTATTTAATTAAACCGTAAGATTATTCTTAATTTTATTATAATTAATATATCATTAAAAATGGAAACTATCAATATAAAAATTATGCAAGTCAAAGGTGAGAAAAATTCTTGTAAGTACTTGAACCCGAGTGCATTGGCTCCAAGTGGTCCACATTCACAATCTGTAAGACCATGCAATTGAAGAGGGTTTTCATCAAATAGTTCATGAGTGTTGAGTTAACCTCCACAACTTGGTACATGTATTTAACACACTCAAGAGATATTGTTATCAGCTGGTCTTCTCGAACCACCATTATAATAACCCGAGATCTTTCCATGGATACCAAAAATAATAAACTATGTACTCTCCAATGCAATTTCAAAAATATATCTAAGGCCCTTTGGTTAAATGAGCCTACCAATTTACATTGCTTTGGATTCATCTAAAGTATAAATAACACATTTAGTGTGCCTCCAAAAATCATTTCGACCAAAAAGACCATATTTATTTCAAGAATTTTTCCACAAAATGCACTTTAAGTGCATATTTCATTACTCCAAGATAGATAAAGTAAAATAAAAAATGCCAAAACCATCGATACCAAACTCAACACCCAACAAAGAAGGCCAAAAAAAAGGGTTAGAAAAATTGAAACATCTATATGTGTCTAATAGAGAACTTGTAACTACAAAATTTAATGTAATTCATGTCCCTTCCCATCATGCTTTAGCTAAATTTAATATCCCACAAACCCATATGGTGTGTCTTCTATAGCTTTGCACAATCCATGAGAATGTATTCACTTGGCATTTTTTCTATAATTTAAATTATTTTCAATTAATCTATGTTGATGAAGGCTCAAATTGCGGGACACACTTGGAGAAAATAGGTAAAATTATGGATTTTAGCTTGTGTTAGCATAATTTAGCATAGGCATATTTATTGCATTTTATTGCATTGTCTTTTATTTAATAATGTGCAACATGTGCACTCTATTCTAGTGACTTGCATTCAATATTTTTATGTTGGATAACATTCAATATTGGTATTAGTAGTAATTACATGTGCATGTGAGATGGGTTTTATCATCTCGTAGTTGGTGCCTAATAGGGTGTCATGTCTATCCATATGAGGTTGTCTAATATCTATAAATATTACAACTCTTGCATTATTATGTAATCTGATTTCATGATCAATAATATTTGTGAGGCTTCCATCCCTCTTTGGTCATTACAATCTTATTCTATTCTATCATTTGGTATCATAGTAGGTTCTATCCAAGCAATCTTGAAGAGGATCACTATTGGAGAGGATCCATTAGAGAAGAAGATCAGCATCAAAGGAGAGCCATTGCAGCATCCTGCAGCCTCCATTTTTCCAAGCATCCCTCAACTAAAATTTGACCTATCCACTTATTTGGAAGGTAAATTTTCTTTTTGATTAGTCATTGGCATAGCCAATTGATCCAACATATTGGCGGAATATTTCAGATTTGGAGATCTTTAAAAAAAAAAGATCTTGAAAAAAAAAATTGTGAAAAAAAAAGAGATCTTAAAAAAAAAAGATCTTGAAAAAAATTGCAGATCTAAAAAAAAAGAGTGAAAAAAAAAAGATCAGATCTTAAAAAAAAAAAAATCAGATCTGAAAGTGGAGGTGTGAAGAATTCAGGAGCAAAGGTTGAAGCAGTCCCATCAACAAAATTCCAGTAGATAGCTCTTATAAAAAGGACGTAACTTTTTCATACAATGTCAGATTGATGTGCCATTTTTTTGGAAAGATAAGAAGGAGGCACACAAATTTGCAATTTACGTCCAATCTTGATTTAGCCTCTACATGTCACGAAAATTCTATACAAGTCGAATAGACATGACACCCTATCAGGCACCAACTATGAGATGATAAGACCCATCTCACATGCACATGTAATTACTACTAATACCAATATTGAATGTTATCCAACATAACAATATTGAATGCAAGTCACTAGATTAGAGTGCACATGTTGCACATTATTAAATAAAAGACAATGCAATAAATATGCCTATGCTAAATTATGCTAACATTCCCCCTCTTAATTTTGCATAGTTTCCAATGAAGTGGAGAGGAAGTCTGCAGCAGTTTGAATTTGTCACGTGTAAGTGACTTAGTGAAAACATCTACCTTCTGTTTAGCTGTAGGATAGAACTGGAGTTGTATGCTATGCTTCAAGACATGCTCGCGTATGAAATGAACCTATACTTCAATATGCTTGGTTCTCTCATGAAATATTGGATTGCAAACAAGCTTCAGAACTCCTTCATTATCAACATATATTGGATTAGATTTCTGTTGTGGTAGACAAATTCCTTCTAGTATTTGGTGTAGCCATATTGCTTCACAAACAGCTTCACCTGCAGCTTGATACTCTACTTCTGTAGAAGAGTGAGAAATAAAGTTTTGTTTCTTGCTTCCCCAGGATATCACCCAAATACCATAAAGAAGACAAAGCCTGATGTAGAATTCCTATCATCCATGTTTCATGCATGATCCGAATCAATATCCCATCCCGAAATAATTTGTTGTTCTTCTTGTACTCTAGACCAAGGTCAACTATACCCTTTAGATATCTCAGTATTCTCTTTGCTTCTTTCCAATGACATATTTTTGGTTCTTACATGAAGTGTGATAAATAGTTGACTGCAAAGATAATATCTGGTCTAGTATATGTCAGGTAAATGAGACTCCCGATCAACTGCCGATAGAGAGTTGCATTCATCGGTGGTGATGGATCGGAATGAGATAACTGAAGTCTCACTTCCATAGGTGTAGCAATAGGAGTGCAGTCCATCATCCTAAATATCTTGATCATTGTATTGGTGTATTTCAACTGCAACACAAAGATATGATTCTCTTTTAGCCATAATTCCAACCCAAGACAATAGTGCATGAGACTCAGATCTCTCATGTTAAACCATCGATTAAAATCCTTATTTGTTGCATCGATCATCTTCACGAATCGCTACGTAATGACTAGATCATCAACATAAACAACCACAATGACAATCTCTCCCCTTTCTTTTTGAGGTAGAGATTGGGGTCATAAGGATTCCTTTCGAATCCATGACTTATGAGATGCTCATCAATTTTGATGTACCATGCTTACGGTGTCTGCTTTTAGGCCATATAGAGATTTTATGACTCTGCATACCATCATCTCTTTTCCCGGTATTACATAACCCTTTGGCTAAGTCGAGATAAACTTCTTCTCACAAATCTCCATTAAGAAAGGCACTTTTCACATCCATTTGGTGGACTTTCCAACCAAATTGTGCAGCTAGAGCAAAGATCATCCTGATTGTCTTGATCTTGGTTGTGGGAGCAAATGTCTCCTCATAATCAATGCCTTCTTGTTGTGCATACCCCTTTGCTACAAGCCTTGCTTTATACTTGTCAATAGTCCCATTTGATTTGTACTTAGTCTTGAATATCCATCTACATCCAATGGGTTTCTTCCCTGGTGGAAGGTCGATAAGTTGCCATGTGTTGTTCTTTATCACTAACTGATACTCAGAATCCATGACATCTTTCCAATATTTTGATTGTAGGGCTTCCTGAACTATAGATGGCTCAACTATTTCAACAAATCTGTTCATTAGGGCATAATTGACCTCTTCATGAGCTTGACTACGAGTTCTAGGTCCAGGATTGGATGATGTGCTAGGTGCTTCATCCAAATTTACATCTCTTATTAATTGAGTATACCATTTAGGTAACTTCTTAGCTGTTCCATTAGCTTGTGGTGGATCCAATTTTTCACCATCATCCAATTCATCACTATCATATTCAGTGGAAACATCAAATTCTGTCTTCACAAGAGGTGTATTCTGCATGTTTGTTGAGTCATTGAGTGGAGCATCTGCTTGTTTCTTCTCAAAGAACTCAACATCCCTACTTGTGTATACTTTATTTGCTTTCGAGATCCCATAATTTGTACCCAAGTGCTTCTTCATTGTATCCAATGAATATCAGTTTCTCATCTTTCATATCCAACTTGTTCCTATTCTTCTTGGGTATGTGCATGCTAGCTTTACACCCAAATACTCTTAGATGTGCAATTGATGGTTTCTAATTTGACCATTCTTCTTGAGGTGTCACTCCTTAAAGAGCTACTGTGGGCACTCTATTCAACAAATAGATGTCAGTTCTTGCAACTTCTACCCATAATGTCTTTGTTAAACCTGAGTCTTCAATCATACATCACACCATTTCCATGATAGTATGATTCCTTCTTTCAACTATACCATTCTCTTTGTGGTGTGTGAGTAGAAGGCATTTATCGATGAATCCCATGAGATTCTAGGTAAGTCTTGAACTCATTACTTGTGAATTCCCCCTCGATCTGAGTGGAGTGTTTTGATCTTGCGACCAACTTCATTCTCAACAAGTGCTTTGAACTTATGAAATGTCTTAAAGGCTTGAATCTTGTTTCTTAGACAATATATCCACATCTTTCTTGAGTATTCATCAACATAAAGCATGAAGTATTGACATCTAGAATGACTTGGTTACATGGGCCCGCAAAGATTGGTGTGCACCAAATCAAGCTTTCCCTTAGCTCTATATGTGTTCTTCGGAAGGGTACTGCTTTTGATTTCTAGCTAGGAAATTGTGACACTTGTCAGTGTTGTGCTTGAGTGTAGGCAATCCTTTCACTGTTTTTCCCTTTTGAAGTGTTTGGAGATAGCCAAAATTGATGTGACCATATCTGCGATGCCATAGTTCTACAAATTGTGTGTCTTTGGCCACTAGAGCTTGATCATCCTTGTGGACAAAATCAAGTTGGAACATGCGTCCCACATTAGAGGCTCTTGCTACAATCTTGGAACCTCTTGACTTATCTCTTATCAAGCACACTTTTTCTCCATTATTACTGTCAAAATTCAACTTCAAGTTGTGATCAAGGAGTTGACTAACTGATAGCAAATTCTTGGTCAACCCAGGTACATACAATACATCTGTGATTTTGCAGTTATGCTTTCTAAGAGGTAGTGAAATGTTTCCAATCCCCTTGACACTATATGATGAGTCATCACCTAATGACACATGGTTCTTGTTAGGTGAGTCACGTAGTGTGTAGAACCAATCCTTGCGTCCAGTCATGTGTCAAGTTGCACCCAAGTCAACATACCATATATCTTGTGTGGACTTGGTTTCTTCATCAAATTGAGTAGAATACATGTGGTGTCCTTCATCTAAATCATCCTCATGTTTGGAAATGTACCCTTGTTGTTTGGGTTTTCTTTTCCAATTACCATTTTTCTACCCTTGATTGTTGTTGTTGTTGGACTTCCCTTGATTTGAATTGTTGTTACCCTATTAGTTATTGGGTTTTGAATTTCTTGATGAACCCTTTTTGTAGGAATTGTACCAACAATATTTGATGCCATGTCTGTCTCTATTACAAATGGGACACTTCTTGGTGTTGTCTCGTTGACTTTGGTCCCTTTGTTGACTTTGATTTTGTTTGGACTTCTTATGATTAGACTAAAATTTCCCCTTTCCTTTATGATTGAAAGATAGTGCTTGCTCATCTTCATAATATTTGTTGTTCATTTCCTCTTCTTGTTGGAGTAGATCGAGAAACTTCTCAAAGGTGACTCTGTGTTCACTCATATTGATAGTTGTCACAAATATTTTGTAGGAAGGAGGAAGTGCTCGCAACACAATTGGTACAAGGTCTTCATCACTTATCTCTTTTCCCAATGCCAATAGAGATGCCCTCAAAGTAGCAACTCGTCTTAGAAACACTTCAACCTTCTCATTGTGCTTGAACTTGAGAGTATGCATTGTGATAGTAGGTTGAGGATGGTGTTCTTGTTCTTTGCCCCATAGACTGTGTTTAACTTATCCCATACATCCTTGGCTGATGTGGCATCTCTAATGTGGGGTTGCACATTGTCCGTTACGCCAAACAAGATGATCAACTTGGCCTTTTGATTGGCCCTATCAAATTAAACTTGTTGTCTTCCATCATTAAGTGATCTTGTTGTTGTTCCATCTACAACTGTCCATAGGTCTTCAAACTCAAGTAACATCTTGATTTTCGGTTTCTATGCAACATAGTTGTCTCCTCTAAGTAGTTGTGAATCTAGAAAGAAGAATTTTGGTGCTTGTGCACCCATTTTTGTAATCTAAATTTTTGAAACTCTGAATTTCTGACAAAGGGTAAGGCTCTTATCTCTCTAGCTTTATGGTCTCCCTCTCAATATACCATCAGGCCGATATACCAAACCTTTCTACATATGCTCCCTTCCAATATACCTATCGATATGTGGAAGAATATCACCCTTTCAATATACCCGTCAATACGAGAAAGAGGTGTTAACACACGTGAAATAATTTAGTACGTGGTACGTAGACAATACGGAGAGGAGTTTGTGTAAGCACAAATGGATGGGAGGGCTCAAATGTGTGTGTATTTTGTTCTTATTACTCCCCGTCGATTTTATAGGATCGTTGCCCAAATGACATTTAGGTAGCTGTGTTAGGCATTAAGTGTAGTAGTATTCATAATGGCATCACCCGTAAATGCTTCCCAGAGGAACCATATATACCGAATGCTACTACGAGATCAAAGATCATATGTGATAGAACCAAACTTAAAATAAAAATTTACACTTTTTTTTTGCACTTTATGCACCAATATTAGTACAAAATGCTCCAAAAGTACATCAAAATAAAGTTTTTCTGTCCCCCCTCTTTAGAAAAAAGGGTCTAGAATCACAAAATACACAATTTAGACCAAAAATATTTTTACCCCCAATAGGTGTTTTTCCGCTAAATTTAGTGGTGGCTCTAAATGTGTTTGGTGAGCTTCTAAATTTGGAAATCTCCCAAAATTTAGTAATGTCTCCAAATTTTCTAAAAAAATAATTTAATAAAAAATATGGAGAGAGTGGGAATTGAATCGTTGAGCTGTTTGTTCCCAAGATCCAAACAAACAATCTGAATATTGTTTTCACCTTTTCTCACAAACCGTGATCTAGGTTTTTCTAAATTTTTTACAGTAGCATCGTACAATATTTTTCTTGAAACCCACAAAATTGTAGAAGAATCAAAATTCTAGTTTTTGAGATCTTACCAATTTACCACTAGATCTGATTTTTTTTTCGTAAAAACTAATCGACTTGTACAGATTTTTCGTCACATGTATAGGCCAAATATGAAGATGATGTAAACTAAAAAGTTGTGTGCTCCTTCTTATATTTCCAAAAAAAAAAATGGCACATTAATCCGACATTTTATGAAAAAGTTATGTCCTTTTTTCTAAGAGCTATCTGCTGGAATTTTGTTGACGGGACTGCTTCAACCTTTGCTCCCGAATTCTTCACACCTCCACTTTTAGATCTGATTTTTTTTTTTTTTTAGATCTGATTTTTTTTTTTTTTTTTTTAGATCTGCAATTTTTTTCAAGATCTTTCTCCTTTTTTAAGATCTTTTTTTCAATAATCTTTTTTTTTTTTTTCAAGATCTTTTTTTTTTTTAAAGATCTCCAAATCTGAAATTCTTTAATATGATGGATCAATTGGCTATGCCAATGACTAATAAAAAAATTACCTTCCAAATAAGTGGATAGGTCAAATTTTAGTTGAGGGATGTTTGGAAGGAATGAAGGTCAGGGGATGCTTCAATGGCTCTCCTTTGATGCGAGATCTTCTTCTCAATGGATCCTCTCCAATAGTGCTCCTCTTGACCTTGCTTGGATAGAACCTACTACTCGATACTAAATGATAGCAATGGTATAGCTCGACACTAAATGATAGAATATAATTATATTGCAATGACCAAAGAGGGATGGAATCCTCACAAATATTATTGATCATGAAATCAGATTACATAACAATGCAAGAGCTATAATATTTATAGATATTAGACAACCTCATATGGATAGACATGACACCCTATCAGGAACCAACTATGAGATGATAAGACTCATCTCACATGCACATGTAATTACTACTAATACCAATATTGAATGTTATCCAACATAACAATATTGAATGCAAGTCACTAGACTAGAATACACATGTTACACATTATTAAATAAAAGACAATGCAATAAAATGCAATAAATATGCTTATGCTAAATTATACTAATAACCAATAGGGTAACAACAATTCAAATCAAGGGAAGTCCAACAACAACAAAAATCAAGGGCGAAAAATGGTAATTGGGAAAGAAAATCAAAACAACAAGGGTACATTGCGAACATGAGGATGATTCAGATTAAGGACACCACATGTATTCTGCTCAATTTGATGAAGAAACCAAGTCCACACAAGATATCTGGTATGTTGACTCAAGTGCAACTCGACACATGACTAGACGTAAGGATTGGTTCTACACACTACATGAATCACCTAACAAGAACCATGTTTCATTAGGCGATGACTCTTCATACAAAGTCAAGGGGATTGGAAACATTTCACTAACTCTTGGAAAACATAACTACAAAATCACAAATGTATTTTATGTACAGGTTGACCAAGAATTTTCTATCAGTTAGTCAACTCCTTGATCACAACTTGAAGTTGGATTTTGACAGTAATAATGGAGAAAAAGTGTGCTTGATAAGAGATAAGTCAAGAGATTCCAAGATTGTAGCAAGAGCCCACAGTAGCTCTTGAAGGAGTGACACCTCAAGAAGCATGGTCAAATCGAAACCATCAATTACACACCTAAGATTATTTGGGTGTAAAGATAGCATGCACATACCCAAGAAGAACAGGAACAAGTTGAATATGAAAGTGAGAAATGTTGGTGTAGGTTAATTTCCATGTATTTATTTTAAATACATGGAATACCTCCACATAGGTGATTCACCATGCTTAGGTGTTCCAAGGTGTCATTATGGATCTTACACATGTCATAGAGTGTCATTGGAGTTACATTTGACCAGTTATTCTGGGAATGTAACTCCCACATCTTGGTAGCTACATTTGTGGGGGAGTTACACACCCCACTGCTATTTGTACACCCTTTCATCTTGAGCAACACATGGGGAATGGAATAGAGTTTGGCTTTTTCAACTTTTTTTTTTTCCTCAATGCATGCACATTGCTTCCATGACTGATTTCTTTCTTTGATTTTGAAGCTACTTCGTTTTACAATTGAGTGCAACATTTTGGTGCTCACGGATTCCCTCCAAATCTCTATCATTCCTCCAACATGGTATCAAAGCTCGGGATTGGAATCGTGTTGCTCACCTCGGTTGCTTACTACTCTCCATCTCGTAGTTTCTTGTGTAAGTTCCCATTCTGTTTTTATACTCCTCTTCTTTTTGGTCCATGGCAATCCAAGAGCATTCTATTCCACTCCATTCTTGAATCTTGAGCTTTCTATGCATGCACATTGCTTCTTACAAGTTTGCTTGCCTTATCTTGCAACTCCTTTCTTGGTGAAGTGCAGCTATTTAGTGCATGTGTATTCCTTCCGAGACCCTCATCCTACACTCCATGGTATTAGAGCTACATGATTTTTCGTCAAACCAAAATCTCGAATCGATGGTGGAGAGGATCTCATCCATGTATTTAAAATAAGTACATGGAAAATAACCTACACCAACACCCCCCTAAAACATAGCTTAGGTTTCCTCGGGTGTCATTATGGCTCTTACACACATCATAGAGCATCATTGGAGTTACATTTGACCAGATATTCTGGGAATGTAACTCCCACTTCTTGGTGGCTACATTTGTGGGGGAGTTACACACCTCACTGTTATTTGTACACCCTTTCATCTTGAGAAACACATGGGGAATGGAATAGAGTTTGTATTTTTCAACTTTTTTTTTCCTCAATGCATGCACATTGCTTCCATGAATGATTTATTTCTTTGATCTTGAAGCTACATCATTTTGTGGTTGAGTACAACATTTTGGAGCTCACGAATTCCCTCCAGATCTTTGTCATTCCTCCGACAAGAAACTGATATTCATTGGATACAATGAAGAAGCACTTGGGTACAAATTATGGGATCCGAAAGCAAAGAAAGTATACACAAGTAGGGATGTTGAGTTCTTTGAGAAGAAACAAGCAGATGCTCCACTTAACGACTCAACAAACATGCGAATACACCTCTTGTGAAGACAAAATTTGATGTTCCCATTGAATATGACAGGTGATGAATTGGCTGATGGTGAAAACTTGGATCCACCACAAGCCAATGGAACAGATAAGAATTTACCTAAATGGTATACTCAATTAATAAGAGATGCAAATTTGGATGAAACACCTAGCATATCATCCAATCCTAGACTTAGAACTCGCAAGCTTGTGAAGAGGTCAATTATGCCCTAATGAGCAAAGTTGTTAAAAAAATTGAGCCATCTATAGTTCAGGAAGCCTTATAATCAAAATCTTGGAAAGATGCCATGGATTTAGAGTATCAGTCAGTGATGAAGAACAACACATGACAACTTATCGACCTTCCACCAGGGAAGAAACCCATTGATACGAGATGGATATTTAAGACTAAGTACAAATCAGATGAGACTATTGAAAAGTATAAAGCAAGGCTTGTAGAAAAGGGGTATGCACAACAAGAAGGAATTGATTATGAGGAGACATTTTCTCCCACAACCAAGATCAAGACAATCGGGATGATCTTTGCTCTAGCCGCACAATTTGGTTGGAAAGTCCACCAAATGGATGTTAAAAGTGCCTTTCTTAATGGAGATTTGTGAGAAAAAGTCTATATGACTTAGCCGAGAGGGTTATGTAATACCAGAAAAGAGATGATGGTATGCGAGTCATAAAATCTCTATATGGCCTAAAACAGGCACCCCGGGCATGGTACATCAAAATTGATGAGCATCTCATAAGTCATGGATTCGAAAGGAATACTTATGACCCCAATCTCTACCTCAAAAAGCAAGGGGAGAGATTTTCATTGTTTTGTTTATGTCGACGATATAGTCATTACAGGGAAGTTACGTGAAGATGATCGATGCAACAAAGAAGGATTTTAGTTGATCATTCAACATGAAAGATCTCGAGGCTCATGCACTATTGTCTTGGGTTGGAATTATGGAAAAAGAGAATCATATCTTTATGTTGCAGTTGAAATACACCAAGACAATGCTCGATAAATTTAGGATGATGGACTACAATCCTATTGCTACACCTATGGAAGTGATACTTGATTATCTCATTCGATCCATCACCACCAAAGTGAATGCAACTCTTTATCGGCGATTGATTAGGAGTCTCATTTACCTCGACATATACTAGACCGGATATCAGCTTTGCGATCGGCTATTTATCATGCTTCATGTAAGAACCGAAAATATGTCATTGGAAAGCAAAAAAGAGAATACTTGAGATATCTAAAGGGTACAATTGAACTTGGTCTAGAGTACAAGAAGAACTACAACTTCGTCTTGACTGGATATTCGATTCGGATCATGCAGAAACATGGATGATAGGAAGTCAACATCGGATTCATCTTCTTTATGGGATCTGGACCGATATCTGGGGAAGCAAGAAACAAAAATTTATTTCTCACTCTTCTATAGAAGTAGAGTATCGAGCTACGGTGAAGAAGAAGTTTGTTTGTGAGGTAATATGGCTATGTCGGATCTTGGAAGGAATTGGTCTACCACAACATAAATCTACTCCAAGTATATGTTGATAATGAAGGAGTTCTAAAGTTTTTTCGCAATCCAATATTTCATGAGAGAACCAAGCATATTGAAGTATAGGTTCATATGCGAGCATGTCTTGAAGCATAACATACATCTCCGGTTCTATCCTACAACTAAACGAAGGCATGTGTTTTCACTAAGTCACTTGCACATGAAAAATTCACACTTTGTTCGAGAGTTCCTCTCCACTTCATTGGAAACTATGCAAAATTAAGGGGGAATGTTAGCATAATTTAGCATAGGCATATTTATTTCATTTTATTGCATTATCTTTTATTTGATAATGTGCAACATGTGCACTCTAGTCTAGTGACTTGCATTCAATATTGTTATGTTGGATAACATTCAATATTGGTATTAGTAGTAATTACATGTGCATGTGAGATGGGTCTTATCATCTCATAGTTAATGCCTGATAGGGTGTCATGTCTATCCATATGAGGATGTCTAATATCTATAAATATTACAACTCTTGCATTATTATGTAATCGATTTCATGATCAATAATATTTGTGAGGATTTCATCCCTCTTTGGTCATTTCACACTTTGTTCGAGAGTTCCTCTCCACTTCATTGGAAACTATGCAAAATTAAGGGGGAATGTTAGCATAATTTAGCATAGGCATATTTATTTCATTTTATTGCATTATCTTTTATTTGATAATGTGCAACATGTGCACTCTAGTCTAGTGACTTGCATTCAATATTGTTATGTTGGATAACATTTAATATTGGTATTAGTAGTAATTACATGTGCATGTGAGATGGGTCTTATCATCTCATAGTTAATGCCTGATAGGGTGTCATGTCTATCCATACGAGGATGTCTAATATCTATAAATATTACAACTCTTGCATTATTATGTAATCTGATTTCATGATCAATAATATTTGTGAGGATTTCGTCCCTCTTTGGTCATTGTAATCTTATTCTATTCTATCATTTGGTATCAAAGCTATACCATTATTATCATCTTGGATACTACAGGTATGCAATAGTTGTAACCAAAATAGATGACAAATTCCATTCTCCATATACTCGTGTGTGGATGCCCCTACATTGAATGAAATATCCCCTTTTGGCATGGGATGGGAATTAGTATCATAAGTAGAGGTTAATTTATCATATTTGGAATTCTTTAAATGGTGCATGTAATAAGCTAGGCATCCCAAATGAACTATATGGAACTAATACTAGCGTTAACTACCTAACGCCTATAATAGTCATGTAATCCCCGAGATCTTATACCCTTTAACATTGCTAACACCATGATGACAAGGGGAAGTTAACTAGATTTTACACCTATTAAATGCATTTTGTAAAACAATTAATGTCAATAATGTGTGAGGAATTCCATGCACTCCCATACACTACTACATCAAAGTTCCATTAAAACACCAACCTCCTTAACTCCCTTTCCACCAAATGTGTGATAAATTTTCTTACCAACAACTATATGTACCTCCCGAAAAGGCCTACTCATCCACCAAACACGTCGTTTTATCTTTAATTTATCATCATTATATAAAAAAATCCATTTTGTTGATTTATTTTATTATTATTAAATTTTCATTATAGTGGTGCAAATAAACTTCCAGGACATTTAATAGGATGTACATTAAGTTACATTCATTTAATTATCAAAGCGAGAGAATAGACTTGAAATATTGCATCTGTTGTATACATAATTATAGTGATCCAAGAGGTTGGAAAGGAAATAACTATCACATAATAATGTTAAAGGTAAAATAAAATAAAAACTTGAAAATGAACTATTGCTAAATGCTATCAACCGAAACAAAGTTGCAGATTAAGAAAGCAGATTGTTCCTAAGTAAAGATACATGAAATAAAATAATGGAGGGGGTTTATAATACCTCAATTGGGCCATGACTTAGTTGCTAATCCCTTCCTAACTCTGTAAATAAAAACTAAATGACAGAACTTAGATCTTTATTGATTTTCATAAACATTAAATCTACGAATAAAATATCGAGTAATCTCTTTTCTCCGATTCAACATCTGAATTTAACTTACTTACTTCACTCTTTGACTGATTTTTACCATACACCATCTGTTTCCTTTATACCTTATCATTTATAACACATGAGAAGAATAAGAATACAACAAGGAGTCTTCAACAAAACAAGTGAGAGATCTTCAACAAAATAAGTGAGAGATTTGACACATGTTTGAAATACACAAGTGTTCAACTAACAATTAGTTCTTCATGAAACACACAAGTGTTAATCTAACAATCAGTTCTTCACTAGTTCTTTATCAATGACCAAATCAAAGATTAATAGTTTTCCATTTTCTCTACATTCTGTGTAACTACTTCTCCAATGGTGCACAAGGACTTGAGTGTCATCACTTCATGTTTTGAAATATCTTCCTAAATGCGGTCTCTTTTCTTTGAATGATTTCCTTATGCTATAGATAATTTATTTGGTTGTGGATGAGTTTTTGTGGATAAGTTCCTTCGCTACATATGGAAAATTTCTTACAACCAAGAGTGGCATCAACACATATAATCATCCAAACAATTTATTGGAATAAAAAGAATAAATACACACATAATATCACAAAATAAAGACAATTAGATATAACTATATCAATTAATCATTATTCCAAAAGTTCATAGTTGTAATAATGATGTTCAACAGTGTACTTAGGAAATACATAGAAATGGCTATAATGGTCTTATCAAAATAAAAAATATGAGTTTTTATAATACAACTCATCACACCCCCAGGCCTAAATGATTGAATTTACTCATTTAAGAGCTTCATATATTTGTTGCTGGAAATTGTATTCTCACCTAAAATCTATGGGTGTATCTATTTCTTCTTCTTCTTATAAGAAATACCCACCATTCCTCATGAATTTATCCAAGAATCTGTTTTGAACCCTCTGATTAATTGGTAAATTTCTTATCTATGGTGAAAATGGGAAAGGAAATATTGGAGTATGATAAGCTATAAGAAACAACACATCCTCACATTCGTTTTCTATTTCAATATATTATTTCACCACATAGGACGTTGAAAGTGTATTTGGATAGGAGTGCATTTCCTTCCTTTGGAGTGTAGGGGATAATTCTTCCCATTTGACTTTGCATGCCATCACAACCTGAAATCCATGTTATGTGATCATGTTTCTAACTTATGTTTGGGCTTTCATCCTAATTTGCAACACTATGTCTCTGATTTCATCCACTTCCATATAGTTTTCATATTGTTTTACAATTTCATCTATTGTTGTTGCCTCAACTCTAATATACAATGGTGTAACCTTCTCCAAATGTCTATATTCCTCCATTTGCTTAGATCTTTCTAATTCATTTGAAAAATAAGAACATAATGCCTTAATATGTACATCCCCAATATACATAATTGGGATCCAATCTCTGTCATATAGAAGGGCATAATTATGCAAATATAGCTTACATATAAAATTCTAGTGTTCATGTGTACTATGTTGATACAAAGTAAAGAATTTCTTGGCTGATCTAATGTTATATAGCATATTAGAATTTATGAAAGTAAAATTGTGGTACAACATCTTTTATTTTGGGTGTAGGGTATAAACACTTGATGGGGGTCTTAAACTCAACATTTCAAATGTTACCTTCATTGTTTCCTCTTATTTTTTTATTATCCTCTTAATCTTTTTCTTTGTCTTCCATCTACTTATTATGTTTAGAGATGAGGTATTCCTTCTCTTTGTCACATTTCTTCTTAAGCATGTTAATGTAGGCATCCATTTACAACAATAGATTGTAAATATTGGGCCCCATAGTTTGTATTCACATCTCACTACAAGATGGTTTTTCAGTTTCCCTTACGATTTCATGAATAATAGTTTAGGGTTGTATTGGTTCTACATTAGCTTCTTACAGACTATAATTGTTTGATTGTTGAAAAAACTTCTAAATGACTTGTTCATTGACATTATCTACAATCAATTTCTCTTTTTCACTTTCTCCTTCCATTGCCTCTTCAACTTTTCTCACTTCATGACTCTCTACTTCATGATTTTTTCCTTATTATATTTTTTTCTTGTTTCCTTTCATTAGTTATTCATAGTATTTTGGCTCTTGAGTTCTTGTGGTATTAGTAGCTCTTTTATTTGTTTCCAATGGTTTAGGATTAGACTAAACTATGTAGTGCTAAGATAGTTAATCTAATTTAGGACATAAAATGCAGTAAATAAATGTACTAGAGAAACATGTAAATTACTTAAATGATTAAACTAATAGAAATGAAAACCATAAATGTGCAAGAATGGAAAAGGAAAGTGCTCAAATGATAACAAATTTCTATCACATAGTGTTATAGAGGTAACTCTGGAGAAAACAAGAGCAATCATGACTATGCCAAAGCCCCAAAACAGATGGATCTAGAGGACTGAGTGGACTGGAGTTCCTGGAGGAGGACCGGGTGCCAACGGGTGCTCGGGTCTATAATATGGGTTCCCTGGTCTATATAAAAGCTCCAAAACTAGTTTTCACAAGGCCTAGAGATGATAAATTCAGTGTCCTACGCTAAATGTCGTCAATAATTCCTAGATGATGTGAAGACCTACAAAAGACCAAAATAATAATAAAAAATAAAATAAAATTCAAAAAAATGGGTCGGATTGACCTTAGCTACCACAATAGTGGGTTTACTACTCGAGAGTTGCACTACATTTCAAACCCAATTGTAGTTTTGTTGTATGTGAGCATAATGTGCCCTAAATACTCTTGTGTCGGTCACACTATGTGAAGTAGTGAGAAATAAGTAAATGTAGAAGATGTAATAACATGTGTTTATGGAATATAATGAAATCCCTCCCCATGAAGTGTGTGATGTAGATGCCTAGCCTTGATTATGTAACTATGTGGATGCAAGTGATCTCTAATGCAATGGATGCAACTCTAGATGGAGTGATAGTAGCAAGTAGTTCTAGGTCCTTTGATATGGTCTCATAACTTTATATTTATAGGGTTCTCTTGTTCTAGTTTCATAACTAACCCCAAAAAATTCTAACCACAAGAAAGATAAAGATGTAAAATTGCCGAAAGAGACTAAAAATGGCGGGAAGATTTTAAAAGGATCGAGGCACCCCGGTGGGACTAGGGCACCCGTGGACACCCCTATACTAGGATGGGCACCTCAATCAAGGATAAAATAACAAGAAATGATTGAAACTAACTAGCCATGTGGACTAAAAGCGGTAGGAATGACGAAGTAAAATAAAATAAGATGGAAAAAATGAGGGTTAATTAGTACTTTCTTCACTCAAGAGTCTTTTAAATAGTATTATAAGACTGGGATAAATAATGTCTAAAGTGTATGATTTGTGACTAAATTTTCCCCATTTTATGTTGGTGAGCTAAAATCTCAGTAACATAAAGTAATTAGAGATGTGTACCTGATGTCCATGAAGAGTGTAGTAGAAACACGCTGAAGGACTAGACAAAAGTGTGGAATGACAAAATATGGAGGAACATGGAAACTAAAGATGAAAAATGTGCAAAGAAAAGTGATGAGAGTGAACCTAGGGTGGAACACATGTGTGGCTACTATGGTGTATTGTGTACCTGCATGGTTAATAAAGTGTGTGCTATTGCCAAATGTTATTATTAATGTTTTTGTTTTTTCGCCCCCTAATTTTACTACTTGTTTCTCATATGGTCGATCTGCAAGGAGAAAATGATCAAGTAATAAAATATGTATGTATGTATGTAAGTGTAAAGACACTATGTAAAATATGGATGTATATGAAAGTGTGTAAATACACAAATGTAAAATATGTGGAAAGGAAAAGTGTAAATGAAACATGTGCACACTGATCCATGTCGAGAGGAGTGTAGAAGGATATCCTATACTTTGCAAGTTTTTTTGTGATCTCATGCCACCACCGCTGAATAAGTGTAGGTAGGAAATTCTCTATGTCCTCCAAGCTCTAACTACTTCTACTGAAATGTATGTGAATCAATCTTCTCGTATCATCCTAGTTTTTGGGTGATATAATGCCACCGGCTGAAGTAGTGTAGAGAGGCACACTCAATGTAACCCCAAAGCCTATAATTGCTTCCCATAATGGTAAGGACACTATGTCTGTAAAATCTACTATGTATAGAGTTTTTGGATGGTCTCGAACTCACTCACTATATGTAAACCCACAATCCAGATGGTAGAAATTGTACTATATTGAACCAGTGTAAATGCGTTGTGTTAGTATGTAAACCCCAAATGATTCCCCCTTCTTTAGGGGTGCATGCGACATCACTAATAGGAGAATTCAACATCAAAAGAGGACCAACCACACTCAAAATGTGTACCCTACATGGTGAAGGGAATGTGCTTAGTAGAAACCAATACACACACAAATAAGGATGTCTAGCCAAAACAAGTGTTAGTATGAAAACACATGCATGCCAAAATACAAGTGTAAAATACGTAGACAATGTAAGCACCGTAATGTAAACACGCAAGAAAACAAGTGGTCCACAAAAATTAAGAAAAAATCACATAGGAGATCACTCACAATGTCATAAGACACACAAGGCCATAATGGCCATAAACAACAAGTAAGTGTGCACACAAAGCATAGGGAAAAGCCCACAAAAAATAAGCAACCAAGAAGAGACAAGACAAACAAAGTAGTCATAGAAACATGTAATCATGTAAAATAAGTGTTTCACATAAAACACCCATTAGCATGTTAGAGAAATAACCAATATGTAAAAAACATGTATGAGTAATTAATGTAAGATTCTAAGTACAAAATGAAACAATAACACTTGAAAGAGATGAAGTTGGATTCCCCTTGCGATCGGTATATGAAGGGTAGAAGGTGAGCATCCATGCCATGTGTAAGATTCTTGTATCTGTGATCACACTAAACAAATGATTGAACGTGCATGTGTGGATGATATAAATAATGACATATAATAAATAAATCTAGCATGTGTATCAAAGTGAATAATGTAAAACAATAGTAAACAAGAGTAAATTATCTAAGATAATGCAATATGTTGTGGATGGATGGAATGGAATGCAAGATGGAATGACAGGATCTGCATGCCTCCCAAGTGAATGGAAGTGTTTGAAATGAGGTTCATTTTTTTCACCCTCAACAATCAATAATGAACCGTAAATGAGAGTGTGTCATCGGAAAATGTCAATTAGTGTTTGTTGTGTCTAGCGCAATGTAATGAGTTTATGTGTAGTGTGACATATAGAAAGGGTGTGCATGAATCATATAGTTGAAGCGTATATCATAACCGGATGAATGGATGCGTGATGATTTATCCTAAGTGTATATCACTATAGGATGAATGGATAGGTGATGATTTATCCCTAAGATTATATCACTATAAGACGAATGAATAACGATGATTTAGCCCTAAACATATATCACTATACAATGAATGATAAGGAGTGGTGATGTAGCCTAAGGTGTATACCACTACAAGATGATATAATGAAATGTGCAAAGTGTATGATGTGACTATGTATGTAGTTAGACTAATTATGTATATAATGTGTAAGATGAATAGTGTATTATCCTAAACAAATAGTGATATAAGTATTGGGAAACTAGTAGAAATGTGTGATGTATGAATGCATAAATGTTGAAAGTTTTTGACAAAACTATAACATGTATGGTGTATGACAAGTAATTTTTGATGCAATACAAATGTGTAATTCCTATAGTGCGGTGTGTGGGGTTTAGTGTAATAGTAATCCCATCAACACCAAGTGTGAACCAAAGCACAAGAAAGCATCATCTGTAATGATGGTGCTAAAACACATGATGGAAGTGTAAACATGAAAAAGGTAGAAATTCTATAATGATTGATGGGGGAACGTGTGAAGTGTTATTCCCCCCAAGTGTATATGAATTAATAAACTAACTGATGAGAGTGAAGGACAAAGGTCCTCCGGATCATATTAAAAGTGTATGCAATGTGAGTGAACGCTAAGAGTGGAATGTAGTACTATGTATAAATAATAATGTAATGATAATGCTAAGATGAGAATGGGGTGCAATGATTATAAGGGAGGGTGGAATGTGTGAAAGTCATGACCCCAAAATAATCAAGCCATGATTTTCCTAATGTGACTGGGGAAGCGGTAGGAGTACATGTAAGAAATACATCGAGATGAACTACACAAATACTATAGGAATCCATAACATGAACTAACCCATGATATAAGTGAGGGTCATATGGTGGTGGATGGATATCATCAATATAAAAACCTGATTGAGCTAATCTCGTGTGTGTACATATGGTTTTTGGTGAAGTAGGATCAAGCGAAATGTGTTCCCAATTTGAATCGTTTGTAAAGAGTGTGCAAGTGAATGGTGGACGTGCCAAAGTAGGTAATGTAAGTGGAGGCGGATGTGATAGAGAAAAATCCATAGACTTTGTAATAGGAGGCATAGAAGGAAATACATATATTATTAAAAAAGTACCATCAAGCGGTGGTAAGTGAGGTGGTTCTTCCCTACGTTGGGGCTCATCTGTAATGTCACGTGGCGTGGCATAGGAAGACTAGTACTAAGAGCCCAATCACAATCTTGTAATGGGTCATGGTCATGTAAAACATTGTATTAAATTCTTTGATGTATAAATTTGATGTGATTTTTAACATTATAGGTAATGGATTGCATGGCATGAAGCCATGGCCTACCGATTAAACACTTGTAGGAAACTGGGAAATCAACGATGAAAAAGATAGTATGGATAGTCTTAGACAAACAAGTAATGGGAAATTTGATGTGACCAAAACATGGGCAAGTATAACCATCATAAGAATACAAGGAAACACTAGAGGGATCATTGTCATGAGTGGTAAGACCTAGAACTTTGAGAAATGATATAGGACACAAGTTAAGTTCAGGACTAATTCTTGAACAATGTATGCTTAATTGCGACATTGTAAATGGGAGAGATGATATGCAAAGGTGGATCACTATCGAAAGAGTGAACATCGGAGGGAGAATGGAATTAAATACTAAGTGTGAAGAGAATACTTTAGAAAAGGCACGATAAACCGAGTCAAGATGCATATCGTCACAAATATGAGTAATAGAAATAAAATTTTAGAATCTATGGAGTAAATCAGGATTTGCAAGAAAATAATCATTGATTGAAATAGCATGATGACTAAATGTAAAAGAAATCCCTAGAAGGTGCTATGAAGAAACGTAGGGTTCACCAAAATGATTAACTAAAATTAGACTAAACTATGTAGTGCTAAGATAGATAATCTAATCTAGGAGGACATAAAATGTAGTAAATAATGTACTAAATCAAGATGTAAATTATTTAAATGATTAAACTAATAGAAATGAAAACCCTAAATTTTCAAGAAGGGAAAAGGAAAGAACTTGGCTGATAACGAGATGTCTATTGTAGTGTTTCACAAAGGTAACTGGAGAAAAAAAGGAGTAAGGAAAACTATGTTGAAGCCTTGAAAAGGATAGATCTGGAGGATGCGAGTAGACTGGAGTACCCGGAGGAGGAGTGAGACACCCATGGGTTCTCTCGGTCTGCAATTTGGGTGCCTTGGTCTATATAAAAGCTTTGAAACTTGTTTTCATAGGGCCCAAAGATGATCTAAAACCTTCACTTTGTGTCACATCAAATTCATTGTCCTACGTTGAATTTTTCCAATAATTCCAAGATGATGTGAAGACCTACAAAAGACCAAAATAAGTATCAAACCATAAAAAAATAAAATGCAAATGAATGGGTCAAAATGACCTCATCTCGCCACAATAGTGGGCTTACTTACTTTGAGCACTACACTAGATTTCAGACCCAAATGTTGTTATGGTGTGTGTGTGTGTGTGTGTGCATAATGTGCCCTAGGTGCTCTTGTGTCAGTCACACTTTGTGAAGTAGCAAACAATAACTAAATGTAGAAAATGTAATAGCATATGTACATGGAATAGAATAGAATCCCTCCCCCTAAGAAGTGTGTGATGTAGATGTCCTAGCATTGATGATGGAACTATGTGGATGCAAGTGATCTCCAATGCAATGGATGCAACTCTAGATGGAGTGATAGTAGTAAGAAATGCTAGGTCACTCATTATAGTCTCATAACTCAATATTTATAGGGTTCTCTTTTTCTAATTTTGTAATTAACCCTGAAAAGTCTAACCATAAGAAAGATAAAGATGTAAAATGACTAGAAAGAGCCCAAAAGTGGAAAGAAGATTTGAAAATGATTGGGATGCCCTAGGTGGTACCAAGGTGCCCATGGGCACCCAGTCAAGGGTAAAATCATAAGAAATGACTAAAATCGACCGGGCATGTGGACTAAAAGTGGCAAGAATGAAAAAGTAAAATAAAATAAGATGGCCAAAATACATGGGTTAATTAGTACTTTCTTCACTCAAGAACCTTCTAAATAGTAGTATGAGATTGAGATAAATAAATTTTAAAGTTCATGATAGTGTGACTACACCCTTGCATTATTTTTCATAGTATTCTAGCTCTTGACTTACTTGTGGGATCAATAGCTCTTTTCTTTGTTTATAATGGTTCAGGCTCATAATTTTCTTCTATGGCTTCCAAATCACTCTCCACTGAGATGGGTTGAGATTTTATGGAATTGGACGTTTCTTTCCTCTATGCTTAAAGCCTATGAGAGTGCCTAGGTTTTTTTGAGTAGAATGAGTAGATTTCCTTTTGGTTTTGGAAGTGGAGGTTTCAAGGGAGGAGAATTCCAATAAGGTTTCAGCAATAAAGATTCTCTCTGGTGAAATAGGTATAGGGGTTTCTTCTATGGAAGGAATACTTTCAAAATTTATTGTTCCTTGAGGTTAATAAGAGGATGGTACAACCTCTCGGCATATGTGCAAAATAAATTTCAGTGATGTGTTTCCTTTTTCTCCTCTCTCCCAAAAATACTCAATATTTTCCACCCTCAAAAATTCATCCCATGATATCCAGGGGATAATCCCTCTCTAAGGTGTGCTTAAACACTTTGGGGTTATTAAATGATGTGACAGAGCTTCACTACCACTCGAACTTATTTTCTCATTTTCTTAAGCATCTCATGTAAGAAATTTGGAACATTCACTTGATGATTTTTTTTAAATGATTTAACAATTTGAAATGCATCGTATTTAACCTTGAATATCTCCCTTCACAAGTAAAATATTGAATGAAAAATTGGCATCTTGTGCCCATAAGGGTTTGAGAGATGTTCTAAAAGTACCTTGGTGGTCTGAGATGAACTCATCATCATTTTCTACAAATTCTCTTGTTGTTGCTTATGGGTTGGCTTTGTCTAGAAATGGCTCTCCCTGAGCTGGTAAACTAGTGACCTCTGTTAAAATTTCATCACTTACCTTGATTGTTAACCCTTTTACCTTTGCCTCTCCATCGTTCAAGGTATTTTCAAATTCTACCACAATTTCCTCATCAAAACCTTGATATTTCATCCATCCATGATCCCCAAAGTAATGCATGATTTCATGATGCTTTATAAGTTACAAATGTATAGAAGGTTCATGTTTGATTAGGTCACCTCCCATGGCGGATACGTAGCTTCTCCCAAGTGCAATACGCAACAACACAATTTTTCTTTGAAATAACTTTACACAAATGAATTGTATTGATGGATTTTCATCGCTTTGAACTTTATTACCAAGGGGGAAAGCAATACATGTAGGGGTTATTAATCATTAGGTGGATGTGACAACATTGAGGTCATGAAGCAAAATGATGTGACATGTTGGCTTATGTGGAGGGCTTAAGTGGACACATCATAACTAAAAGGTGGTGGTATTTTAATGTGGCACATGCATGATGACTTAGAATAATTAATAATTAGATACAATTAATCTAATCATGCTTTATTAAAGTAATAAATGTTTTCACTTATCTCATTGTTGCTCATAATGATTGATGTGCATGCCTTATTGAACTAGAGTCTTGGTTGCATAAGTGCCCTATGATGCTACAAATATGGGTTTAACTTGTGTTGACATTTTCTTACTACAAACATATGCTTCCTAGAGAGGGAACTCAAATTTCTTGGTGTGCCAATCATTCCTTTTATATCATCCATGTGTGCATGTTTCCTTAATGTCTATTATGTAACCATGACTTATACCAGATCCTTCAAACAAAAAAATAGGGTCTCATTTCTTGTGGCTGAAAATTGAACCCTTGGTCATTACACTCTCTTCTTTTGATGGAGATCATGCTCTCCTGCAATCACTTGTCACTAAACCCTACAAAACAAAAAATTATATAAAATAAATGGGTTAGCAGAGTGTTGATGATCACCTAAAAGGTAGATCTCAACACTTTTATTTAGCTTTGCAATATTTAGCAATTTTAATGCTCCAAGGCTACTAAAATCTCATCAATCCTCTGCAATCCCAAAAGGTGAGCCAACATGCTCAACCTCTGAGGTTAATTATGATGTTTCTTTCTCCATTCTTCTCTTATCTCCTCTGAACAATTCCATAAATGAGCCTTTATCAAGTGTATTTTTATACAATCTTAACTTGTGGCCATTCACCAAAAACTTGAATCTCACAGGATCAATAGTAGTAAGCATCATACATCCATTAGAGAAGATATTCTAGATTTCATAGGGGCCTATCCATTTTGTTTAGAGATTTGCTATGTGATCCTTATATTTTGTGTCAATCAAAAGTTCCCAATCACCTTCCTAGAAATATCTTATTTTAGTATAGTAGTCATGCCATTTGATTATTTGTTTTTTCACTACCTATGTGTTATGAAATTCTCACTTTATCAATTCATCCAACTCATTAAGTTGGATAATTATCTGTCTCTGAGATTTTGATAAGTCTATCCCTATCTCAAGTGAATTCCTAAACATTTTGTGCTCAAATTATATTGGAAAAACAATAGTCTTGCTATATAATAGTTCAAATGGTGTAAATCTAGTTGTGTCTTTCTATGTTGTATTGAATGCCCAAACTACTTCGGAAGCCTATCTTCCCAATATTTTCTATGGAGTGCTATATTTTTTGTTAATATAGCCTCTATCTCTCTATTTATAACCTACACTTGGCCATTAGACTCGATATGGTATGATGTAGCCTTTCTATGCTTGATTTCATATTCACTGACCAAATCATCAATCACATCAACAAGAAAATGTGCACTCTTTTTGTTAGAATCTCCCTTGGGACTCCATATCTAGTAAATGTGTTCACATACATAAATTTAGCCACCTTCTCACTGGTTTGGTTTGGAAATTATTTTACCTTTGTCCACTTATGTGGGTAATTTGTACATACCAATAGATACTATTTTTATGAGATGGAGGATCTATAGGGCCCAAAAAATATAATCCCCACTTATCAAAAGGTTACAAAACCAATTAAGGTTGCAATGGAATATCATATGACTTATTAGGATTTCCCATTCTTTGGCATTTGTCACATCTCTTAGTGTATAGCAATGCATCCTTGTATAAAGTTGGAGAATAGTAACCATTAGTAGAAAGCTCCTATGTTGTTCTCTTTGTAGTAAAATTCCCTCCACAATGTTCATTGTGGCAGGCTATGAGGACATAAAATATATCCTCATCATCTATACACCTTCTCATTACTTGATCTCAACTTGTATAAAAGATAAATCTAGCTATCCAAGAAAAGGGTAAACTCTTTTCAACTAAATGCCTTTTCTCAAAGGATGAAAAATGTGGAGGTGTTTTACCTGAGACCAAGTAGTTGGTTATGTCTACATACTAGGGTGTTCTTGTAGAAATAAAAACATGCTCTCATTTGTAAATGAATCATCAACTACTTTCTCTTCAATGTTGATCTCCATTCTTGATAGGAAATCTACCACCACATTATCTTTTCCAGGTTTTCTCCATATGGTGACATCAAATTCTTACAAGAGAAGTATCCACCCTATGATTCTACTTCTTACTATTGGTTTATTTACAAAATACTTGATTGTAGCACAATAAGTGTGAATAAACATTGGCTAAATTATGATATAATCTCTAAATTTGTTTATGGAATATACCACTTCTAGGATTTATTTTTCTATTACTTGTATAATTCAATTATGGATGTTGTAAATTCTTACTGGCATAGTATATTGCATAATTCATATTATCATATTTTTGACCTAGTACATCTCAAATAACATGATCTAATGTATTTATGTGTATGTGAAAAGGTAGGTTCCATTCATGTCCTCTCAACACAGGATAAATAGTTAGAATCTATTTTAAAGTTTGAAAATCACTTTCACAACATTTAGTCCATACAAAATTAGAATCCTTTCCTAGAAATGCAAAAAGTAGCGTTGTAATTATACTGAAGTCTTATATAAACCTTCTGTAATATCCAACATGGCCTAAAAATATTCTAACATCTTTTTGTTTCATTGGTGTGGGTAGGTTAACTATGAAAAATACTTTTGCTAGATCTACTTGAATTCTTGCAAAGGAAAGGTAGTGCCCCAACTATACCCTCTGAAATCATCATATAAGACTTCTCATTGCTCAAGGACAAATTTTGATCCTTACATCTTCTTAAAACTTTATCTAATTTTTGTATAACCTCCTCAAAAGTACTGCCATGAACAATGAAGTCATCCATATAGAATTCCATGCACTCATTTTTCAAATCAGAGAAGATACTTAAGACTTTCTTCTAGATTGTGGCAGGGTGCATTACATAGGCCAAATGGAAGAACTGAATAGGAAAATTTCCCCCATGGACATGTGAATGTAGTCTTATCTTGGTCCTCTGGTGTAATTTGGATTTGATTGTAACCACTATATCCATCAAGAAAGAAGTATTGTTTACAAGTTGGGGTATCAAGCACTTGATCAATGAAGGGAAATTAGAAGTGGACTTTCTTTATGGATGAATTTAGTTCTCTATAATGAAACACATATTCTCCACTTCCAATTTTTCTTTGGTGAAATTACCATACATATACCCACTGGCCATCTGATATGGGGTATATGAATCCATCATCGAGCAACTTTTTAGTTCACCCTTCACAATTTCTCACACCGCTAGGTTCATTCATCTATGTGGTTGTCTGATTTTTTTACATTCTTCTTTAATATAAATTATATGAGTACAAATCCTAGGATGAATCCCACACATATCACTATAATCCCAAGAAAATTTTGTATTATGTTCTTGTAGAAGAGCAATCAACAATTTATCCTATTGTATATTCAACATCTTGCTTATATTTAGTGGCCTCCCT
Source organism: Taxus wallichiana var. yunnanensis (assembly GCA_018340775.1). Lineage (NCBI taxonomy): Eukaryota > Viridiplantae > Streptophyta > Pinopsida > Cupressales > Taxaceae > Taxus > Taxus wallichiana. Next base: position 624,729,337 of record CM031240.1, read on the forward strand.
GCTATTATTTCTACTTGCTTGGAGAGGTCTAACATTGAACACACATTGTTATTAACATAATTTAATATGTATTCATGAGGAAGAAGTTGGTGAAAAATACAATTTTTACCTAGAATACTCATGGTGCTCTACTATGGTAAGACTTGGTTCAAGGAAAACTCAAGCACCTCAATATATCATCAACTTCTTCATTTCTTCCATATTTGTTCTGCAAAATATTAGAGAGAATGAAATATTCCTCTTGATCTTCAATAATGCAAGACTTTTCTAACATCATTAAATATTAGATAAAGCATTGATCAATTTCTGGTTCTTCAACCCAAATTGTTTGATCTTCATCATTCAATGGTTGGGAAGGAGGATAGAGTATAAGTTTCTTGGTACCATTTCCATTTGAGATGATCATGTTGTCAAACATGCACCCTATAAATGCATCAAAAATGATCAGCCATGGCCTTCCTAGTATAAGAGGGTAACCTCCTAGACTTTCCTTTGGTTGTAGGACAATAAAATCAGCAGGGTATTCCTAAGATTCTACCACCACAACAATGTCCTCAAGGACTCCTTTAGGCCTTACTTTATTTTTATAAGAGGTAAACGAGGGTTGAGAGGAACCTATCCCGTACAAAGATGACAACCTGATAAACATGAAGTCCAAGGGATTAACCATTGAATCCCATATAGAACCAAAATATCAATAGTTCAAAACATCAAAAATAACTACATAGATAACCCAAGGAAGAGTAACTAATAGCAAGGGTTCGAGTAACTAACAACATAAAACTTATGAAGCAACAAAGTATTAACAAGCAATAAGAAAACATAATCCAAGAGACCATACCCTTCATCCTTCTTTTACCAATTCCCCCATAGTACTCATGCATCCATTCCATTCTTTGACTAAGCTGGCTATAGTAGACTTCCGAACTTGTAGTTCGGTTCAACTATTTGTACTTTGGGGCCATTTCCTTCTTTTTCTTTCTCCTTAGCTAATTCCATAGAATGGATCATCTCAACAAGGAGTTTAAGGTGGTGAATGGTACTTTTAACATTGAGAATGTGAACATCTCTTATCTAAATAATTATTTCCTTCATCTTCAACATTTCATTTTCCATAGCCAAGCTTCTTTCATTAGCATTTTTTAATTTTTCACTCAGAACAATAGAGGACAACTTATCCACTTTTTCATTCAATTCCATCAATTCCATAGACACCATACTAATATTATTTCTATTAATGTCAGTGTCTAACTTGTAATTCTCAAATTCCCTCATAAAAACATTGGATTTGACCGCGTAGTCTTGAGCATTAAAGAGTTTATTTTTGGAAGTTTTGAGAGCATGCAAGCTTTTAGGCCTTACTATTGATCTATCTACTAGTTAAAATATTGTAGTTGTTTTCCTCATTCCTTCCAACTTCATCTCATTCATGACTTTCATGGTCATAACATTGATTGTTTCCCCTAAGTCAATCACTATATTTTTTTATTCTACTTCCATTCATAGTAATATTAACCGAAGGACTTATTGGATCTATGGAATTAGGTAGAATTTTTTTATAAGAATGATGTCAACCAATTATCCAATGACTTATACAGTGTATTTTTCTTTTATTTTTATGCCTTGATTTTTCATACATAGATCCTTGATCAGCTTGTTGTAAATAGGCACATCGTTGATGGCTTAAATGAGTGGAATTTTTACACAAATTTCCTTCAACTGATTGACAAAATCAGAATTAGAATCTGATTTAGGGTCAAATTTTCTCTCTTGCAATCTTTCTAGAAATGGGGGTCCATTGAATTACATCTTACTTTTATAGTAATTTTGTTCTTGTTGTTGCGGACCAAATTAAAACAATTGTGTTACGTCTACTATCTCTCGTGATTATGTGTTTACTTGGTGGCACAAGTGCTCTTCTTGAGAAGAGATGGATATTATTGAAATCAACTGAATAAGAAAAGTATTGGGTTGATTCAACGTTATAGGATAGATGAGAAGCTTTATTATTGGGGTTAGGTGTTGGCTGAGATGGAAATTGAATAATTTTTGGTTGAGATCTTGATCAATGGTTTAGCATCAAATCTTGTTGTTGTTGGTAGGGAGTTTTCTAGTAGGTTTTTAGTAGTTAAGAGGTTGATTGCTCCATTTATGCCCTCCTCTCCAAGTTTTTTTCCATGAATAAGGGGGTGATGCCACTATTTCCCTAAAAATGAGGTTTTCATGGCTATTAGTATTAGCTAGGATAATGAGCCCATCATTAATGAGTATTAGCCTAAGGTGGGGGTTGCATATTGTTATATGAACTACTATCCCAATTTTGAAAAGATAACATGGGATCTTATAACATACCTCCTTGTTTTGGCATCCATGGCTTCATTTGGGTAACATAGAAACTTTTCCATCCTCCATTTCTATCATTCTAAACTCCATTGCAACCTCCTTTCCTTCCGTAATGTTGTCCAGTCCCCTCAATTTAAAATCATCTTTATTTATTTAGAAAGGATGGAATAAAACTGTAAGTTTTTCCTCTACATCCTCTCTCTTCTTCTTTACATGTAGAGAATCAAGTTGGGTGGTCATGTCATTAACTATTTCTTGTTTCATGTTCTTAAACATGTTTGCAATTTCTAATTTAGATATTTCCCTAATTGCTTTGGAATTTATTGCACACTTTGATCTATCAATTCTTATTATTTTCATGGTTTCTCTAGAATAGTTCCTACATGATTCACAAATCTCCTCAAAATTGGCTTTGGAGATGTCTCCAACTCCTATTAAGTCCAAAGCATCCATATCTTCCTCATTGAGTCCTTTTAAGAAAAGTAACTTGAGAGACTCAGGAGGTAACCTTATGTTCCTTGAATTTTGAACAAAAAATAAGAATCTCTCTAGGTAATATTCTAGTGGATCACCTTCCTTCTTTTTTATCTTGAATATTTTATCTCCTCCTTTGCTACTTGGCCTACAATAGTCTTGGTACTTGGTCAAAAACTTGTCCTTCATTTGTTTCCAGGTAGTAACAACATCTCTTCCTAGGCCCATAAACCATCTCAAGGTTGCATCCTTGAGTGTAACAGGAATAGATTCATCTTGTGTGCATCAATTGTGTAGTCATAACTCTTACATAAGACATAAAACTCAAACAAGAAAGTTTCGGGTATTCAGTCATAGATCCATGAAAGTTAGGAAGAGTTGATGGAGATATGTTCTTCATTTGAGTAGGTTGATTGTTATTGGAGATAGGAAACTCAAATGTGCTTGGTTCCCCTTCTTCCATATTTTGATTCACCTCCTCTTCCATGTTTGTTCATTCAATAATAGCCTCAGAGATCTCACTGGGGAGGGAATGTTCTATTAGTAAACCCTATGCAGAAGAGGATGTTTCTTCTTTAGAATCAAGTAATTTTTACTATTTGAGGATTGGGTAGGAATCTACCATGGGCATCTATATGATGGTTCATACATCAACTGACTCAACTCAATCAAAATTCATTAGTGAGGGGGTTTTGAAGGTGGAATTTCTATAACCTAGTATGTTCTAAGAAATTCATAAATGCAAAACCTCACAAACTCCTATAATTTGGAAATATCCTTAGAAATGACACCAAAAATGGTGGTGTAAATCAACTTGTATAAATTAATATGTTTTATATTGAGTTACATTCATTTAATTATCAAACCAGGGAGTGTAGACTTGAAATAATTCCTATGTTATATACACAATTATAGTTATATAAGAGGTTGGAAAGGAAATAACTATCACATAAAACTATTGAAGTAAAATAAAACTCAAATTTGAAAATGAACTATTGCTAAATGATATCACTGAAACAAAGTTACATATTAATAAAGTAGATTGTTCCTAAGTAAATATTCATGAATGAAAAAATGGAATGGATCTAGCAAACCTTGAGTGAGATCTAACTTAGGTGTTAATCCCTTCCTAATTATATAACTAAAAACTAAATGAAAGAACTCATATCTTTATTGATTTGTATAAACATTACATCTAGGAACAAAAGATCAAAGTGATCTCTTTTCTCTAATTCCAAATCTGAATTCAACTTAGTTATTTCACTCTTTGATTGACTTGTTACTAGGCACCAACCATTTCCTTTATACCTTATCATTTACAGCATGTGAGAAGAAGAAGAAGAAGAATACAACAAGGAGTATTCAATAGAACAAGTGAGAGATATTCAAAATAAAAAGTGAGAGATTCGAAAAATGTTTAAACTACATAATAAGTGTTTGAATAACAATTAGTTCTTTACGAACCACACAAGTGTTAATCTAACAATCAATTCTTCACTAGTTCTTTATCAATGACTAAATAAAATATTGATTTGTTTCCTAGTTTTATTCATTCCTATTGTGACTACTTATCTAATGGCATGTAAGGACTTGAGTTCCATCACTTCATGTTTCTAAATATCTTCATAAATATGGGCTCTTTTTTGTGAATGATTTACTTATATTGTGGAGGAGTTTTTGCAGACAAGTTATTTGGATGTAGACAAGTTGTTGCAGAAAATTTGATTTGTTTCATATGACAAATTTCTTACAACAAAGAGTAGCATCAACACATATAATCATCCAAACAATTTATTATAATAAAAAGAATAAATTCACACATAATATCACAAAATAAATACAAGTAGATATAACTATCAATTATTCATTATGCCAAAATTTCATGGTTGTAATAATGATGTTCAACAATGTACTTAGGAAATACATGGACATGGATATAATGGTATTATCAAAATACAAAATATGAGTTATTATGAAGGTAATTAATACAGCTCATCACATTATTAATTTTCATTTTTAAATTTGTTTGTTATTTTAACTCATCATTGTTATTATTATATAAAAATAATTAATCTACGGCTTAGAATAATATCCACTCTCGAATTCCCTAAACTAGGTGTTACACAAGATGCTTGTGAAAATTTGATTATTTTTATTATCACTTATCTTAATATATCTTATTATTATTATTATTTTTTATTTTATTATCGTTATTTTCATTATATATTTTAACACTTCATTTATCTACCTGTTCCAATTTATTTTACTATATGCTTTGTTTTTTTAATTTTATATATTTTCTCATTATTCATTTTATTACTACAATTTTATTTTTATGATTTGCATTTTTTTAGTTATCAAGGAAACAAGGGTTTAGGTTCAGGTCCTCTCTTGAACTATGCATTTTTTTGTTCTTGTATCACTAGGTTGACTATCACCACCACAAACCAAAACTCAAATGTTGGCCACAAATTATAATCGTTAGTGTTATAATCTCCAAAATAGGCATTTGACATTTGTTACACATCCGAAATGAAAAGGCTTAACAAGATAAAAATGGTTTGGCACACAAACACTCATGAGTACCCACATGATGAGGTTTCTATGCAACTCGTAAAGACACTTAGGACCGGTGCACTACACATGTGGCGCCGACAAGGAAAAATGATGATTGATGGATTTATTTATAAAAAAGAGTCTATAGTGAAATTGTTAACAACCTAAGGACCTTAGAACAATCTGATGACTATGCAAGAAAGAGTAGGGAACTACATTGTCTCTCACTATTATGATAACTACAAATAGTGATGATATTAGTTTTGATACTTTTATGATTATGACTAAGTCATATTAACAATTTCATGAAGAAAATATTCAATACAAATCTATTATCTATAAGCACCCTTTTGATTTTATGATAGATTATGAATGCTTCGATATATGACAAGTTGTTTTTTGTATACTTGGATTCAAAAGGTCTTGAGAACCAAATTAAAGGATTGGAATACTTGGTGACAAATTTGCAATTAAGGATTGAAAATTTTGACTCTTGATATCCTTAAGAACGCGTGTCTCATGAAGTTCACGAGTAAGGATTTGTTGAAGCCGATGATGAATTGAGAAAGTCCATGAGAGATATTTATGTGGGGGTATTCTCCAATTGTTGTACAATATTATATAAATGAGAATAATACTTAGTATTGGAGGGTTTTGGATCAGTGGTAAGTTGAGGACTAGTCGTTGGAGGGATAATTGATTGGGAGGGTAGTTGAGATACAAGCACCCAAACCTTTTTTGATGCATTTTCACCGCATAAGTAATACTATTAATTTTGACGGTGGCTATAGAATTAGGTTTTGATCAATCAATGAAACAATGGAATTGAAATCGACATTGTTAAAGGATTGATCCTTTTATTTTTATTATTCATAAATGTATCATGTTTTGGAAATGGATCCTTAAACACCTTTAGTTTCTCATTTTGTGTATTGGTATTTGAATTATTTTTAAGTTTGATATCTCCGCAATTTATTAGATATTGGATGTAATGACAAATTATTATACAATAATTAGTAGAATGGCCATTGATGCGGTGGTATTCACAATATTCATTTTCTTTGTACCATGTAGGTTTTGGTTTCCCTTATTTGAAGGGTCTTGTGATTGGATAGGTTATCATATTAGCACTTGATAATTGGTAGAGGAAACTATAAATACTTTCTCTGAGAGGTGTGAATTAGCTTCGTTTTCCTACATGAGGAGTAGTTTCTTTGCTAGAAATTATGATCAGTTGTTTGTTTGATTTGTTTGTTTTTATGGTTGATTTTGCACATTTTGAACACAATCAGTATTGATGACCCAATCATTCACAATGTTTTGATTTCAATTGAAAAAATTGATTTATCATGATGTTGGTGATTTTCCTTATTGGATTGATATTTTGAAGGAGTTTTGATTAGACCCTTAGAAATGAGAGCCCTTTTGATTTGTGCTCCTTTTTCAATGACTTCCTTGAAATTTTTAGGAAATGCATTTGCATTTGGAATGATAATTATAGATTAATATTTGGAATGAAAATTCTCACCAATTTTTTTTCGAGTATGGAACAAGGAAATCAACTTGCAATTCCTCTCCATCATTGAAGAAATGATGTAAATGTTTCATTATTCCTTTGTTTGGTGTTACAAAGGTCCATCATAGTGACTTTTGAATCTAGATTGAAGGAGAAGTGTTTAACAAACTTCTCTGATAAGTCAATGAAGGTTGTGATTGAGCCTTTTGGAAGGTGTAAAAACCAATCTAAGGCTTGTCCTCAACTTTTTGGGAAAAGACACAAGAGATAGATGTCTTTGTAGGCTACCTCTTGGCATGCCATGAATAATTATTTAATATGTTCTCTTGGGTCATGTTTTCCTTTATACTTTTCAAATCTTATGGGTTTTGAAGGATTGAGGAAATGGTATACATAACATTTATTTTTCAGACACCTAGGGAAATTTTCTTCAAATTGAAATGTTTTGTTTGTTTTTGCATCCCCATTATCATTTTTTCCATTCTTGAGAAAATAAAGAGTTTTTAGAGGGATATCATTTATTGTTTATATTTCATGATTAGGTTAGACATTTTCATCATTTCTTTATGAAACTTTAGAAGCCATATTCAAAATTTACTTTGTCATTTCTTGAATTTTGGTGAATAAGGATTCGTTGGATGTATTCATGGAAACACTAGATTTTTTTATTTTTACTAGATTTGGGTTTATCTATGAGATGTTTCAAGTTCTCATCACTGAAATACAAAGGTATTTTATCTCCCATTTCTAGGAGATGAAGAATAAATTGATGTTTTTTTTGTCTTAAAAGTTCATCAATTTATGCTTGTTCTTCTTCTCGAGATCTCGAGGTTGTCTAACTTCTTCCTCTTTGTCAAAAGGTTTTTTTCTATACTACCAAATATGTTTTATCTTTTATTTTGATTTTCCAAAGATTTTTTACTAAAAAGGTCTAAAACCTAGAGTATAAGGCTATGTGTGATATTGATGAATTTGATTTGGAAATATTTCTCTGATATGAATTTAGATTTGATTGATTTTCTTAAACTTAGATAAAATGAATATTTGAAAGTATAAAAACAATTATTTGGTAGGATTGATTGAGTTTAGATTTTAATTATACTATTTTGGGTGTTCTTATCTTTCAATAAATTTAATATCGAAAGTATAAGGATTTTATTGATAGGATTTATATGCTTAAATTTGGATAAAGTGAATATCTAAAAGATAAAAATTTGACTTCTATCTGATATGCTTAAATTTGGATAAATTGAATATCTAAAATTTAAGGCTTTTGTTCAAGATTGACAGGCCTATAATTGAATATGGGTACCAAAAAGATAAGACTTCATTAGGATGATTTTGATTAAACTAAATCTGACCAGAATTGGACAAATTTTGATTTTGATTTTGGATTTGGAAGGGACGGGATTTGTTTTATAACTAATTTTTGAATTGGATTGAATTTGAATGATATGAGATGTGGAACAAAAACTGTTTTGAACTAAAAAATTAAATAGTAACAAAATATAGGATTTTTTGATAAGTGATTTTCAAATTGGATTGAAGTTTGATGATATGAGATGTGGAACAAAATATATTTTAAACTAACAATATAAACAATAATGTAAAAGGTTAGTCCCTGTTTGATAGGCTTTTTAGGGATATTTTTACTCACCAATACTTTTCCAAATTAGTACATGCACCAAAAAATTTATGAAGATAGACCATACCCCTCAATCAATTAACAACGGGGTCACTACCACATACAACATTTAGTTTTCCTCATTGGTAAAACTACTCAATCAGGATGGGGCACTACCCATTTCATTGGTTGATCCTATCAATGTACCAACTACTTTGGGGTTCATATGGTACTCCTTACAATTAATTTTATGGCTATGCACAAGTACTTCCCATAGTTAAACATATGGGTATTAACCCTTATTTGAAACTCGCAATGACAATATTTTTTTAGTTTATTAAACATTTAGCAAATTTTGATTTTTCTTTGTCTAAGGAAACCTACATGCAAGATATTAGTAATTTTTGCTTCATTTTGATATTATTTCCAAATGATGTTGTCTGCAAAAAAAAAAAAGTTTTCCAATGAACATGATATTAGAAGAAAACAATAAAAAACAATCATGGTATTTTTATTTTCAAGATTGATCAAGAGCACGAGAAAATAACATACACGGATTTGATCGAAACAAACAAAATGGAGATTAATGAAGATTTAATATGTTAGTAATGTTTTGAAAATTAAACTTCATGTTAGAGTCTAAAATAATAAAAAAATCAATAGGAGAATAATAAAAATGAATATTTTGGAAACTTGATAAAATGAAGTGAAAATTTACCACGTAACATTAGCACACATACTATGATGCTAAGCGCAACTAAGAGAAGAATAACGAAAGTATATTGATGGTAGCACAAATAAAATGATGATAGTTCAATACATTTATGGTAGTGTAGATCACCCGTAGCTATACAAAAAAAACTAAAACACAACCAATTTGATGGTTTTTTGAAACCGCTCGCAATTTACTTGTATGAAAATCCTAGAAATTTTTTTAATGAATCTAAAATAGTAATAAGAACATAAAAACAAGCTTAATTTCACCAAAATTGATGAAGAAATGAAATATATGTGGGTTTTCCCATTAGGCATGCTAGAAATGTGTATAGAGAAATACTATGAAATAAAAGAAACAATGCAAGTAAAATAAAACCAAATCTTCCTTCATATCTCTTTACAACCTCAAATGATATTTCTAAAGATTGGAAGTAACGAGATTTTTGCATCTCTTGATCAAATTAATTTTTGGATGCTCCAAATATTTTCTGAATGGAATTATAATTCAACTATGAGCAAAGTGATTGAAGATTGATTTGATTGTTGATTTGTGATCAATTGGACAACATAATGATATGTGAGATTGAATGATAATCCAACATAATAATGATGCAAATTTTAAATCTTATAAAGATGATAATTGGATAGGAATGAGTGATTATTTATAGTTGAGGGAAGAGAATCCCAAGTCCTTTATTTACATGATTAAATTGTTTAATTTATTTTCCAATCTATTTGAGGATTTGAGCTATTGTTTTGAGCTTGCATGGATGAGTTATTTTTGAGTTGGCAAAGGTTACACATGGTTTTGAATATTTAGAATTAAATATTAATTCCATGTATTTTTTAGTCACCCAAAAAGTGACATGAATTTTAACTTGAAGAGATTTTCGTTTTTTTTTGGAATGCATGCTCTATGGATAGATTATTTTTTTAGAATGTCACACTTTATTGGATATGTTTAGTTAACTCAAATTCATGATTTGATTTAATGATTTTATCTTTGATTGATTTTTTTTTTCTCTAGTTAACTTGAGATGTTAATTAGTCAAATGAAAATGGATAAGAGGTGAGGTGTAAATTAATAATGTAGGATTTATTTAATTATTTTGATATTAAATTAGCTAAAAATTAACTAATGGGATAGGGGATGAATAATAAGAGTGATATCCCGACAAAGGGGTTGATCCCAAAAGTCACAAGCGTGGTGCCTCTATTTGGGAGGCCCCATATGAGGACTAAATCAAACTTATTTTTGATGGAGCTTCCAAGTTCAATCTTGGATGGGTTGGGCCTTGAGGAATTTTTCAAAACTCCTCTAGTCAACCTATCTTGGGTATTTTGAAGCCCTTGGGAAGTGTTTAAATAACTTGGCTAAAGCTAAGGCACTTTGGCATGGCCTCTCAATCGCAATGCAAAGAAAATGGAAAAAATACTTGTTGAAGGTGACTCATAGGTCATCATTAATACGATCCAAAAAAAAGGTCAATAACTTGTAACTCTCTGGTGTTGTGGTGGATTGTCATGCCTTGTGTGAGCCTCTTTCAATATCACATATTTTTGCAATGCTAATAAACTTGATAAATTTGGTGTGGATAGAAGCATTTGAAAAGACCCACAAAGTCTAATCATATTTCAATCCAATGAATTATTAGATCTAAAGGTGAACTTAATCAATCGGGATATTAAGAGGATTCCAATGGTGGAAAGGATAAGACAACATAACTGTCCATTGCATTAACTCGCCTACCTCATGATTTATTGGCATGTTACCAATTGTGTCACGCACTTTGCCACTTAAAGGCCCGTGAATTCTAATGAATATTTAAATAGGATATGTGTTTTTGGTAGAGCACATTTTTTCCTTTACGTGGTATAATTTTGGGTTCTCTTTGTAGTATGGAGAAGGGGAATGGGATTTCTGGACCAACTAAGTGCACTAGGAGAAATATAGGAGATCAACTATGGAAAATATAGTAGAAACCATGGATGACCAAATGCTTCATCATTTCTCCTTGAAAATGTGCATTACTCCTTGGGTCTAGTTAATGACCTTAAGCTAAAGGAGATGTTGAATGTTGGGAAATTACTAGATAAAGGGACCCGTATCGCTGCCAAAGAGGCAATGGAATTTCAGAAAAGAACTCTTCTTGAGGGATTTTAAGAACCACAGCTACTACATTGGATGGCGACTAACTTGTTATAAGCACATCTCTCGGCATGACTTAGGGATAAATAAAAATGTTAGAGTAGGTATTTACCTTAGCTCATGTTCACCTAGGTACATTATTTACCTTTATTGTATTTATCCTCACCCACTTATGTGTGTGGATATTTTTATTTATTTATTTAGATATTAGGAGATATTATCTAGTTGTTAGGTATAGTTCTTTCCTTGATCTATGGTATTGACTAGTTCTTTCCTAGATCTATGGTATTGACTAGATCCTTGATGTCTAGTTCTCTCATAAATCTATGGACTTGATTAGTTCTTTGATGACTAGTTCTTTCCATGATTTATGGCTTGATCTACAACCTTGATTGGTTCTTAGATTGTTATTCCTTACCTATATAAGCAAGGCCCATTCTCATTGTATTTCATTGAGTTCCATAATAATATATGATATTGTTGCTCATTTGTTTGCAAAGGTTTTGTGTAAAGTTATTCTAGCGAATTGCTTTCATCTTATTGATCATGGTGTTTGATTAGCATCTGTGTTCTTGGCTTGGTATGATCTGGTTATCATTCCTTTTATGGTATCAGCAGGAGATTGCTATTGACATCCATCTATAAGTTTCATTTTGCAAGCATTTTATAAAATATTCATATATTCGGGATTTGTCTGTATTTTGTTGCTGCGTGCATTTTTATGCAAAAATAGAGGCTTTCATTGGATCTGGAAGGTAGAAAAACCCTAAGATTGGCTGTAAACTTGACCATTTCGGGAGGCAGGTAGTTTTTTTTTTTTTTTTTTTTTGTGTGCAGAGAAACGTCGGATTCGCACCGTACGGAAAAGGAAAGGAAGAAAAAAATTTATGGGTTTTGCTCGGTTTCTAGAGATCTGATCTGGGGTTTTTTTCGTTGCAGCATAGCATTTTCAGTTTACGTAGGAGGTCTTCTTTTGAAAAGACGTTTCTTTCCTATTTTGGCAGGGGTCCACGGATGACTGCTGCACTTTTTGCTATTTCGGGAAAATCTGCAGACTACTATTTTGGGCGGCGAATGTCACTTTCAACACAGATCCGTAAAATAGCACACCCATTGAAATCCTTAGCCCCTTGTCATATGGTATGGTCATATGAGGGCTTAAAGCTTGTGATTCCTACTAGTAGATGCTTAACTCTAGCCCCCTTTCATTTTATTTGTGTGGTGAAGGCAAGAGCATTTTATTTTATTTTAGTGGAAACTAAAATAAATAGTAGAGCATAATATTGAAAACCTTGTATCTTTTGATCGGTAACTCGGTTTTGAGTGTCATTTTTGTAAAAGTGTGTAGTTTTTTATGCTCTTTCCATTGGAAATATTTATTTTGAGAATTTCACTATAATTATAAAGTGCCATATTGTAACACACACTCATTATAAAGTGCCAAAATCTAGGGGGCTCTTGTTGCATTACTTGCTTGGGGTCTTTTTGGTGATTTTTTTAAAGATGGCATCTACTTCTACATTAACTCATGTTGAGCCATTAACAACACATAATTACCACACATGGAAACCAAGAATGGAAACAATAATTAAGCAGAAAGGATTATGGGCTTTAACTTCTAAAGAACAACCAGTGTTCACTAGAGAATATGAGAAATTTTAGTACCAATGCAAATTTGATGAGTGTATGGGTTTGATAGGAACTTATGTAAGTGACAGTCTTTTATTTCATTTGGAAAAGTGTGACTCTCCTTTCAAAATATGGGAGAAATTGGAGGATTTATTTGGTAAGGTGGATCATATGAGAGCTATGCAACTTGAAATTGAGATCACCTCTCTTAATCTTGAAGATTTTCCAACAATTATAGACTATCTTACCAAGTTCAAGAATTTTTTGACACAATTGAAGGGGAGTGGAAGAGATAAGAAAGATGAAGAGTGTGTTTACTTGATTCTATCCAAGTTGAGAGGACCATTCCAAATTTTTGCTTCTACCTTTTTCTCTAGCATGGATGCCTTAGGTGACACATTCAAAATGCCTAACTTAGAAACATTTTGTGAAATACTTACTAGGAAGAATCCAAATTATCTCACCTTGAGTCTTCCACCTCTCAAAAGGCATTAGTTGCATCTAATCCTAAGGGCAAGGGAAAACCAAATAGTAAAATCAAATCCACACCTTCTCCATCTCAAAATGCTCCTAAACCAAAAGAAAACAACTCAAAACCCAAGGAGTCTTCTAAATCCAAGAATAAGTCTAGCCATTCATACTCTTTTTGTGGGGGTAGTAATCATGAAGAAAATAGGTGTTATAAGCAAATGCAAGCCTTAGAGGATGCAGTCAAGAAACAAAAATTTCTATCTCCACTCCACCTCCTTCTAATCAGCATGGAAAAGCACTTAATGTTATTGGAAGATCTCAGTCCCCACTTGTAGACAATTGATTGGGTTATAGATTCTGGTGCTTCTCATCACATGACTTCTTCCAAGGAGTCTTTTATTTCTCTAGGTTTGAGTTCTACTTCCAAAATTGAGGTTGGAGATTCTTCCTTTCTTTCTGTTGAGGGAAAAGGTGATATACAACTTGATGGTGGTAATATCCAAGATGCACTATATGTTCCTAACATCACTACAAATTTGCTTTATGTATATCAAATTTGTCATTTTGGTTAAGGAAAATAGTGACTTTTACACCACATGGGGTAGAAGTAAGAACTTTGTTGGAGCCTTTTTCACTTGTTGCTCAGGGTATTGTTGATCATAGTTTAAGACTATATCACTTTGAAGGTTTTGATGACACTTCTTCTATAGGGACAGGATTGGTTTCTCATTCAGATTCAGAGAGTAAGCTTTGGCATGAAATATTTGGACATCTCAATTACAGATATTTGAAGGAGTTGAGCACTCATGGTATGGTAGATGGTCTTCCTAGAGTTTCTTGTCTTGAGGAGTTTTTCATGGTTGTGCATTAGGGAAACAACACCAAGATCCTTTTCCTAAGAATTTTTCTAAGAGAGCTTCTTCACCACTTGAGCTTGTGCATAGTGACTTGATGGTTTTTCCTACCCCATCTTTCAATGGAGCTAAATATGCACTTACATTTATTGATAATTTCTCGAGGCGTACTTGGGTTTATTTTCTCAAGTACAAAAGTGATTTTTTTCACACTTCAAAGTCTTCAAGGCTTTGGTCGAGAAACAATCTTCTAGTAGCATAAAGAACCTTCACACTAATAATGGGGGAGTACTTCAGCAATGAGTTTTCTAATTTTTGGAAACTCAAGGCATTATTCACCAACATTCATTCCTCATACTCCACAATAGAATGGATTAGCAAAAAGGAAGAATAGAACTTTGAAGGAAATGGCTAATTGTATGATGCATTCTAGAGATATACCTCCTATCTATTGGGCAAGAAGTAGTTAATTGTGCTAACTATATTCAGAATCACACACCACACAAAGCACTTGAGCATTTGACTCCAGAGGAAGCTTGGTCCAACACTAAGCTAGATGTCTCATTTTTTCAAGTCTTTGGGAGCCATGCTTGGGCCTTTGTGCCAAAGAAGAAAAGGAAAGCTTTGGATAAGAAGAGTAAACCCTTGATCTTTGTAGGGTATTGTGAGGACATGAGAGCTTATCGTCTTTTAGATCCTGATACACATGATGTTCTTTTTTGAACACATGTTCAGTTTGATGAGCATTTCACTCCTCATGATTCTTCATCTTCTTCCATTCCTTCTTCTTCATCTCATCTTGAGGATATTTTCTTTGAGGAGATTGATGAGGAGGTTATAAATGTCATTGAGGATCCTATTCCCACTGATATTGTCACTATGCCTAAGTGGGCTCATACTACGCTTCGAGGCAACACCTTTCATAGAGGATCTTCCACCCACTAGGCATTATCACGCACATTCCGCAGTTCTGAATTTTATGTTAGGTAGTTTTTAGGATCCACAGTATTTTCAAAGGCTCATGGGATACAGGGAGGGGATGATGTGATGACATCCGAGTATTCTTCTTTGATGACGAATCATAGTTGGGATTTGATATCTCTTCTTAAAGGAAGAAAGATGGTTAGGTGTAAGTGGGTATACCAAACCAAATATGTAGCTGATGGGTCCATTGACAAGTATAAGGCTCGTCTTGTTGCAAAGAGTTTTTCACAAGTCGAAGGTATTGATTACTCTGAGACTTTTGCACCCATTGCCAAGATGGATTATGTACGCCTTGTACATGCTATTTCTGCATCACAGGGGTGGCCCGTATGCCAGATGGACGTGAAGAGTGCCTTCTTACATGGAGATCTAAAAGAGGAAATATATATGGAGCAAATGGCTAGATTTGTTCAGGATTCTTCTCTGGTTTTTTTTCTCTGAAGGTCTCTCTACGGTCTCAAACAAGCCCCTCGAGCTCGGTATGAGAAGATGGATTGTTTTTTTCTATCTACTAGTTTTGTTCATTGCCACTCCGATCATACAGTGTATCTCCAACATGTCAGTGAGGATATTGTGATACTTATCTTGTATGTTGATGATCTGTTACTTACTGGACAGCTCTTCTTCCCACATTTAGAGTATTCAGAGGGCTCTTTCTACACAGTTTGACATGATAGATCTTGGGCTATTGCATTATTTCCTTATTTTGTAGATTTCTCAGACACATTCAGGATTCATTTGAGTCAGAAAAAAGTATACCCATGATCTTCTTAGGCGCTTTGATATGGCTGATTGCAAGCCAAGTCCATCTCCTTTTCATTCTGGAGTTACTCTTACATCCACATGTACCACACCACTTTGTGTTCCTACATTGTATAGGTAGTTGGTTGGGAGTCTCATGTACTTGATCCATACTCACCCTGATATTTCATTTGCAGTAGGGCTTGTATCTTGGTTTTTACATTCTCCTCATAGTAGTCACTGGCAGGCTGCTAAAAGGATTTTGCGCTATTTGCATGGCACTTCCCACTTTGGCCTATACTACACTAGGGGCTCTACTTAGTTGGTTGGGTATACATATTCAAATTGGGTAGGTTCTATTGATGACAGTGTTCCAGCTTACTGCTATCTTTTTGTCTTGGTTCTTCTCTAGTTCCTTGGGTGTGCAAAAAGCAACAGTTATTACACTTTCATCTTCGTGAGGCAGAGTACGGGTAGCAGCGATTCTGGCAGTAGTCAATAGATTCTTTGGCTTCGCTAGTTATTGACAGAGTTTGGATTCCCACAGGATTCACCAACTATACTTTGGTGTGACAACCAAAGTGCAATTCACATTTCTTGCAACCCAGTTGAGCACCAGTGGACCAAGCATATCAAGATACACATCCACTTCATTCGAAGCACATTCAGGATGGAGTTCTTTGCTTGGAGTACCTTCCGACTCAGCAGCAGGTTGCAGACATCTTTACGAAGCCTTTTGCATCACCTCGCTACCTTGAGTTGTGTGGAATGCTTGGGGTTTCGGAAGTTGTTCTTGGGGGTGTTCATGAGAACATCTTCCTTCTTCTTCTTCTTTCTCTTTCCTTATAGCAGGATTCTTTCCTTCTTTTGGTTCGATATTTCTTCATGGATATATTGTACATGAGTACCTCATCAGGCCTAGTTGCAGGACTCATACTGTGGACATGCCACTTCTATTTTGGCCCCTAGCTTCACTTGAGGGGGGGTGTTAGAGTAGGTATTTACCTTAGCTCATGTTCACCTAGGTACATTATTTACCTTTATTGTATTTATCCTCACCCACTTATATGTGTGGATATTTCTTTTTATTTATTTAGATATTAGGAGATATTATCTAGTTGTTAGGTATAGTTCTTTCCTTGATCTATGGTATTGACTAGTTCTTTCCTAGATCTATGGTATTGACTAGATCCTTGATGTCTAGTTCTCTCATAAATCTATGGACTTGACTAGTTCTTTGATGACTAGTTCTTTCCATGATTTATGGCTTGATCTACAACCTTGATTGGTTCTTATATTGTTATTCCTTGCCTATATAAGCAAGGCCCATTCTCATTGTATTTCATTGAGTTCCATAATAATATATGATATTGCTGCTCATTTGTTTGTAAAGGTTTTGTGTAAAGTTATTCTGGTGAATTGCTTTCATCTTATTGATCATGGTGTTTGATTAGCATCTATGTTCTTGGCTTGGTACGATCTGGTTATCGTTCCTTTTATAAAATGTGGAGGAATTTGTTAGATTAATTGGTGATACTAGGAAATCCACTTCTATGTTGAACACCTTGAAGGTTGCATAGATCATTGGTGTCTAAACCTTGCTTCTCGGTGCAAGTAATTCCTTTTATTTTCATGAAGAAATTGAGAAAACTAGATTTGAATTGAGTCTTTCCCTAGAGAAAATATAGATCCTATCTAAAGCCCAGTCCTAGAAAGCATCAACCAAAGGCATAAGCTTGATGTTATCTACTTTATACTAGGGATTCTGGCCAAAATGTTTGAGAATTCACATCTTGAGGAGTCGCTTTCCCCACTTGTCATAGAAGAGAATGCTCATGCAAAGGAGGATCCCACTATTTCTCCTAATATGGTGATTTCCAGTTCCTTTGAGGAGGCTACTTAGTTTCTTGAATATGTCTAGTTTTCGATAATTATGTAACTTTGGTAATATATAAGAAACACCATCTGTGTTGCTTAAAATTTGTAATCGTAAGCCTATTTTTAGGTTTTTATTAAATATTAATATAGTCGATCTTTAAGCCCTTTTTAACTTATCAAAAATAATAATAAGAGTGATAGGATTAATTAATTAATCCTAGGAATGGGATATGAATGTAATAGGGTTCATAGTGTGAATATTTAATAATTTGAGACCTTGTGTAAGCTATAGGAATGATAAGGGGAGTTACAGGGATAATTTTGTAAAATGTCATTAAAGGTCATAAAATAGTGGAATATATCAAAAGTAGTAAAAATGGTCGTAATATATTGTGAATTATTTATGGGGTGATTATAAATGTTTAGAACGTGTAATGAAATATTTTAGTTTTTTTGTTCAAGTTCCTATTCACTACCATAACCCTCTATCTGTATATTATTGTTTCCCCTTCACCTATCTCTAAGAAAATTCCTCCCTTATATTCTATATAAGAATTTATCCACACATTTAGTGGAGTATTCTTGTGTGATCCCCAACCTAAAGTCCACCATTAATTTTACTTTTCCCACATTCAATAAATTGGATCCCCCTATTCCCAAGAGTAGGGACCTAGTCTCAAAGTATTAATGAAAATTACTAATTTTCCCTTGTGACAAATTATTTCTGAAATAGTTTTTGGTGCCCATCATGGGGCATATTTTGTTGTCTTTCACCCTAGAGCGATCCACAAAATAATTTTATAATAAAATATAAAACTCAAAATAAAAATAAAAATATGAAACTCGTTGCTTCAAAACCCACTACTGATTTTTGTAAGAAACCTTTCATATTCCTAGCTATAAATTTTCATATTCCTCATTGAAAAATCCTTTAAGAAAACTAGAAGATAAAAGGTACACCATAGGTGACCAAGAAAGTGGAATTGTAGTATTTCATAATCATATGTTTGAGTCACAAGAACAAGCTAATTTAATCTTTACTCTCGTATGAAATCCGTTACAAGATCTTGAAGATCCATTTATTAATCTTATCATTAGTCTTGGTGGATCTCCTATCTCTCTACCAAAATTGAACACTCTTCCTCTGAGATGGATGATCCAATTCCTTGGGTTCAAAACACTTTTCCATTGGCTTTAACTTCTCCACTTCATGAACTAACCAAATAATTGAGAAATATTTTTTCCCAAATTATATGGATTTATATCTTTATTACATCCTATGGTGTTTTTAGAGTGGAAAATAGAGATGTTACTATTTGACTATTCATGGAATCATTACAATATGCCATTGCAGAATGGTTCTACTATTTTCTATCTCACTCAATCACCAATTGGGAAGATTTGAAAATTAGATTTGAAGAATAGTTCAATTAAGAGGAATTTTTTCATGCCCTTATTTCTCAATTGGCTTAAAATAATAAAGAACCACATTATATCATGAGTGAATTTTTGGCTAAATTTAACAAGTTGATGAGAAATATTCCTATTGGTGTTTGTCCTACTATAAACAATCAAAATAGGTTCTATATAAATTCACAACTACCTAAAATTGGATTCGTCTTTAGAAGATCCCAACTAGCTACCTTAGATGAAGCTAAATACCTTACAATGGAGGTTAAGGATGACCTTATCATGTATGGTAAGATAAAGAAGGATCAAACTTATAGAAATGTCAAAGTTATAGTTTTGTTACTGATAATATACATTTGTAAAAATTGGATAATGATTTTATTTATTTGAAAAAGTAATTTTCTCAAAGTACCTTATGCAAGGAGGTGCCTAGGAAGAATTTTCAAAATAAAAATTAGATTATTGGAGCATCATGTAGACTTGTTTTGGAAGCTTCACTTGTTAATGCAACTTGCGAAAATAAATAAGAATAATAATATGCCCTATAGGTTGAAGAAGTTGGAGATGCTATAATTAGCTACTATAAATGCTCCATAGATGCTAAATATCCTAAAGAATCCATGGTTGATATGGATAACTAATCTTGTATGGTGTTCACTCTCTCACAAGCAAAAAAATAGGCATCTTCCTCTAGTTCATAAGTGAAGCACTCTAATCCTCAAATTTTGACTTAAAAAAATAAGAAAGATAGGATCATTGCAGCTCTCTTCCATGGAGTTATCTAAGAAGATTATTTAGAAAACCTCTACAAAAATTATACCTAATTCTCTGGGTAAGTCTCTTTCTCCTTCTCTAGTCAAATTAGTTTATACTCCCAATTATAAATATGTGGTTCCTATACCTTCCAAGGATTCCATTATTACCCAAGATTCCACCTATTCATTCTTTTACATCATCAATCATGTCAAGAAATAAAAAAGCTAAATTTCTAAAGTGAGTATCTAAGAACCCATCCTAAGAAGTTTGATAAACTTATCTAGTTTATCAAAGGAATTAGTTCAAGGTTTGATTCCAGTAATTCCATTTCCAAATAACTACTTTCCACTCCTTGTGTCACTCCTTAAAATATTATTACTCCCATATTTTCCACTTCTCAAATAAATGAACCTTTCTACCTATCTTTTTAATATATGCATACAATTTGAGTAATTTCATCATTAACTACGATGCTTCCGACAATATCATGCCTGCCAAAGTGGCCAAAACTATTGGTCTCACCCTCATTCCTACTACTAGACAATGTTACTCCATGGAGACCAAAGAAGTACCTCTCATTGGTCAAGTTGAAGATGTTCAAGTGACATTGGTGGAATTCCCTAATAAGAAGGTCAAGATGAACATCTTGGTATAAGACATCTGAGCTATATATGGGAAGTTATTAAGCCAAATTTTCTTTCAGGATATTAGTGGAGAGATATAAATGGATTGGTCATATTCCACCATACCAGTCAAGGGAAAAATGAATAATCTCCTTCCCATAATAAAAGTGAGATACACCGTTTAGAGAGAGGATGATCCAAGAGTAGACATTATGTACCAAGGTTTAAGATATGAAACAAATTTCATAACTTTAGAAGAAGATGTTGAGCTTCCCATATTGATGGAGGAGTACCTAGGTTTGATTGAGTCAATTGAGAAACAACATGATGATTTGATGGACCCTAAATTTTATAGTGTGCACTTCCCACTAAATAGGGATACATGTAATTTTCTTAGTGATGATGAGGATCATATGGATCTTGACTTTCCTCAAATAATTATTAAGATAATTATTAATGATATCTATGAATAAAAAATGATATTCAATGAGTCTCGAGCAATACAAGGTCCATGTTCCCAATCATTTTATCAATATTTAGTATGAAGAATTACCCAATGGATATGATTGTGAATATGAATATTTATCTTTTTAGTTTGGGGAAGAGGAAATTATTAATGAGGGGTGTATAAATGGAAAATTTCTTGATTATCTCAAGTATAATTCCGCTCAAGAAAAAAATATATCCATCATGAAGATGATTTTTATATCTCAATATGGTCACAATGATGAGAGTGACAATCTCCATATTTCATCACTAAACTTATTTTCATTCTTCTTTTAAGAGGATGAAGCATTATGTAAGTCACATCATAGTGAGATACAAGAAAAGAATGAGCTGGTGAGTGTAAGAGAGCTATTTGAAACAAATGGTAAATTTGAGGCATCAAGAAGCATCGATGGTGTTAAAAGCTTCCAATGATTTATCAAGAAACCACTTATAGATACAATTATCATATGAGTATAAAAATCAAAGAAAAATTCCCATGAAAGAACACATACCTAGTTGTGAGCATGGAAATCTTGATAATATTATTAATTCAGCTTGCAACAATGATGAGCTGGAAAATGTTGAATCTAAAGAAAGGTTAAATTTGGAAATGGATTTTGAAGAAGAAGTTAAATTTCATAGCAGCAATGAAAATGATTTGATCATGTGGATTCCCACTTACAAAAGGAGTCATAAATATTTCTTCGACAAGGAAAAAACAACTTTTTTCAAGCATATGGAGACCTATGATAGCATCTGTTTTATCAAGAAGTTGAGAAAAGGGTGTTACTTCATTGAACTAGTCAATGGGTTTGTAAATAAAATTCATTTGGTGTTATCCATGCATGGGTAACATTGAGAAAAGAATAAGTGATACAAGTGAAAGTGGGTTATCCCACACATGTACATAGGTGAGATAGGTTTTTGTTGGTTTGTTTCCTTTTTCTTCATATGTTTGTTTTTTCTTTATTTTTGTTGCTTACATGTATTGGTTAGTGAAATATTGACTCTATTGCCTAATGGATAAGGCAATTTGGTCTAATCCTCCATGATATTTATGAATTCCTTCATTATCCCTTATAGTTTATGTTATCAAATTAGAGCTATTTGTTGTCATGTTACATGTCTATCATGTAATATTTGAAATTTTGGTAATGGCAGCCAAGCTCCCACTTGAAAATCTCCTCCCGGTCATTATAAACCCTTCTTCTATCCTTCATATAAATTGTTTCACCCTCATTATGGCTAATAAGAAAATTTCAAAACATTATTTTAAAGTGTTTTTCATGTGTAGGGAAGTATAAATAGTTTGAATTATAAATTTGTTGAGACTCAAGCTCAAGTAGTTGTTACCAGAGACATAAAAAGGCCTTTCTAGCCACTTTACAAAGAATGGAATAACCTTTAGAGGATGATTTCCAGGGATCAACCCATATGGGATTTTTACATAGGATTATTTAATATATCCATGGAAGTTTAAAATAATTTTGTAGGTTCATGTGGTGTTGGGAGTCATTCAAGAAAAATAAGGTTATTTTGGGTGTAGGGAATAATAGATTCAATGGAGAAAGTGGACTTTTACTAAATATTCTAGGAGTTCTAAGAGGATTTCAAGATAAAAAATAGGAAATGAAAAAATATTGAAATCATCCACATATTAGACACATTAGTTTTGGTCTAAGTATTAAAATTCGTTTGTGATATCCTAATTCAATACATATGCCCCTTTGATCCAAAATACTTTGAATAGGAATAAAAATAAAATTACAAGAAGAATTGGGTCTTGTAAATGGTCTCAATGATTTCAAGTGTTTTTTAGATTCAAAATCATATAATATTTGGCCTTCTAACTACATGTAGTACTCCTAGGGTGGAAAAAACACTTCCCGTGTTTTAAATTCAAGCTAGATAGATGACATATGTAAGGTTTACAAGCTTTAGGAACTTTTAACCCTAATGTTTCCCTTTTCCCTTGTCCCACAAAGACAAGGGGATAGTGGGGACACAAAATTGTTCCTCCTTATAAAAGTAAGTGTTGATAGGTCCTATCAATCTAAAAATAAAAAATTTCATCACTGAAATCTTGCAATATCACTATCACTACTTATAAGTCAAAAACACTAAAAAGTGTCAATTCGGGTAACATACTAAAAACAAACATCATGGAATATGACTGTTAAAAATAGTAAGTGTTGGGATTATGGTCAAAGTATCCACACTAATTCATATCCATTTCATGTCATTTTCCTTCATCACCATGGAGTTCAAATCCTCAAGTTCAAAGACAATTTCAACTTCAAACACCAAATATCCTAATGCGGGTGACAATAAGGTGACAAACATGGATCTAGAAGACCAAAAAAGAAGGATAGTAAGTGAACACCATGATGATGTAGAAGGGAATATTTTCTTATGTGGGATTTATATAGTTAGTAAGGTAATATTTTAAAGGTTTAATAGTTGTGTCATGTCTCAAGTAGGAAAGGAAACCCTCGCAGCCCCCAAAAATTAGTTTTAAGGTGAATTCTATAAGGTATGTTGTTTGTGAGAAACTAGAAATTTATATTCATCCTAGTGATCCCATAAGGGGATCATCATGAATGGTTTATGCAATAAGTTATCTCAAATTAACACATTGAACATCTCATGGTTGTGTTCCATCGTTGATCAATGTTTTAGAATATGTTCTCATCTTGCTAAAAACGAGGTTACAGTCATCATGTCTTGGTATAATAAAGATATCCAAGTCAATATTTTCTTGGAGCATTCCCACAATGTCCATTAGATGAATGTTTCTCATGATAAAAATCTTCCTCATCTAGGAATTGTAATTTCTCTCTTCCTTCTCTCCCTACATTATAATTCTTCATTGAGAATATACTTTTGGATTTTTTTATCTTATTCATTTAATGACCTTTTAATTTGTAGTATAAAATTTCTTTTTAAATAAATAATAAAATTACTTAGATCCATTCCTAAGGTAATATGAAAGGTCATAAGTGGTGGGAAGATGAAAATTTACCATGGGGGGAGATGAAGAGACATTATTATAAAGATATAAATTGGGATGGATTTTACATTCCAAGGGGTTGATAGCTTTTGTTTTCCTACTACAAGCAAGAATATATTTCTTATATTTTATGTTCTATCTTCTTCTATTTAATAATTTCAATTTTTCAAGCATTGTAATATTGAATAACCAAGAAAGATATTTTTATCTTTGAGGAATAAATCAATTGAACTTTGTGTCTTTGATTTTTTAATCTTGATATTTCTTACATGGTTCTATTCTTCCTATTGGATTTGCACCTATTATAATTAATGTCCTTGAAGTTTACAAGTTCCTATTCATTACCTTAACCCTATATCCTGATATTCTTGTTTCCCATTAACCTCTCTCCTAGCAAATTCCTCCCTTTTATTCTATACAATAAATTTTCCACATGTTTAGTGGAGTATTCTTATGCGATCCTCACCCTAACACCACCATGACTTTTAATTTTACGACATTAAATAAATGGGATCCTCTCCATTCCTAAGATGAGGTACCTAGTCCTAGAGCGTTGGTGAAAATCACTAATTTTCCCTTGTGATAAATTATTTCACCAACACATATCAAAATGCTTCCTATAAATAAATAATTATGTAATGAAAAACAAGAGAATTTACACAAAATTAGCATAAAATAAAAATAAGGATTATTGAAAGTTGAAGACCCATAGGAAAAACTTAAATTTAAATTTTATGATGAACTAATGTGGAAAATGGTGGAAGAAATCAAACATTTAGGAATAGTTAAGCTAGCAAACTATTGGAGACTATTAGACATATTAAGAAATGTATAAAATTTCGTAACTATTGTGATATTATTAGGATGTATTTGACACCAATTTCAATGATATAAAATGTCTAGACCCATCCCTAGGTGAAATGCACATTTTACTAAAAGAAGGTGCAAATCCTAGTAGAAAGAGGCCATATAGGTTGAACCTCAATATCAAGGTAAACATTAAGTTTGGATTAGATCACATGATAGAATTAGGATTAATATACACCATAGAAAATGTAGGTAGTGCAAGTCTAAGAGTCACTCAACTAATAAAAATAGGACAAATAAGAATTTTCAATTATTATAAGGATCTCATTGAAGCCTATGTAAATGATCCATTTTCCACTACATTCACATTTTAAATTCTAGAGGAAATACCAAGTCATGAAATTTATTCATGCACAAGTTGATTCAATGGATACCATTAGATCCAAATTATGCAAGAAGACAAGTCTAAGACTAATTTTTCTATAGAATGGGGAATCTTTTCATATAGATTAATTCCATTTGGATTAAAGAATGTACTCACATTATTTTCCCAAGATATAATAATTACATTTAAATATTTCATACATGATTTTATTTAAGTATACATCAATGATTGTACAAGATTATTTGTATTCAAGGAGCATATTTATAAGGTATTGCAATGACCATTTTCTTCAGCACTATTCAAACCTAATTAGGTTTTTAGTGAAAACCTTTTCATACTCATGTGGTTGTATTTTATTTTAGCAAGGATGGATAATTTTTCTTGTGTTTGGATAACTACATTTTTGGGATATAAAATACTTATCATTACTATATTATATATATATATATATATATATATATATATATATATATATTGCAATGAAATCAACCTTAAATTGTGAGTGTGAAATGAGGTTTTTTTATTATTGGCAAATAGTTTTTTGAAAGGGACTATACCCTTGTACAAAGATGACTCAGAAGCCAGATGTGCCCAAGCGAGCAAAAGATCAAAAGGTCAAAAACAACAAGGGCGCAAGCAGGAATAGAACCTACTAAAGACAGCACTAAAACCCGCAAAGCCCAGCAAGAGAACAGCAAAAGAACAGCGCCGATGGGAACAATTACAACCAACCTAAGTGCCCCGGCGCGCACCCTCCACGAAAACCGCGGAAATATTTTCTACAAACAGTGCTCCAGCCCGCCATGTTTTCGTCATCCACGTCGAGAACCTCCTCTAAATTACCATTTAAAACAGAATTTGAAACCCTCGCCTCACTTTTACTGTCCATCTTCCTTCTGCAACGGTTCAAATCCGCATTTAAAGGTCTTTGTTTATGAGCTTTCATAGATTTACTATGTCGGTTCACTTCCCTCGTGGCAGTCTCCAAATCTACCGTATTTAAATCTGTTTCTGACCCAGTCTCCCATTCGGAAGATTCACTATCTACCTTGTTTGACTCGTGAACAGTTTTGAATGGAATTTCCCGCGTCTTCCACGCCGTAGCAGCCTGTCCCACGCGTGCAGAGAGGTCACCATGCAAAGCCGCGAGTAGAGCCATTTCGGACTGGTTAGTTCCACCATTGTTGCAATTTCCTGTGCGTAATGTGTCAGGGATCTCTCCTTCGAAGATCCGCACCTCCTCTCTGCTGTTTTTCCTGTCTATTTCATCCACTGTCTCTGCGGAGCACTTGCATAGTTTGGCTTGGAAGTTGACCTTCCAACATTTGGGACAGACCAAACCGTGGTCTTCAGGGATGATGTTCTGCACAAGACGGCCCGTGGGAGAAGAAAGAATGATATTCTTTGGGAGAACAGCCCCCACC
The DNA here is from genome assembly GCA_018340775.1 of Taxus wallichiana var. yunnanensis. Taxonomy (NCBI): domain Eukaryota; kingdom Viridiplantae; phylum Streptophyta; class Pinopsida; order Cupressales; family Taxaceae; genus Taxus; species Taxus wallichiana. The sequence continues at coordinate 624,756,177 of CM031240.1, forward strand.
TCCATGCTAACACATAGTCGTGCTCTTACAAGCCTGCTTCTGGCTTTTGTTGCAGGTTCCAAGGATATTAGCTCTCCCATTGAAGCTGCTATGCCAATAAGGACTTCGTCCTCCCAAAATTCCACTGGAAGAGCCGGCAGAGATATCCAAATGGGCAATTCCTTGATTTGAAGAGAGACCCCTGGCTTCCATCGCTTCAGATGCAGGGCAGTTCTTCCAAACATCCAAGGAGCAGCGTCGAGAACCTTAACCATCTCATCTTCCTTAGAAAAATTGAACAAAAGGGCGTGGCTGGGAAGAGCGATGATATCAACCCAGCAGCCCCATTTCCGTCCGCACCATTTGCGGACAGCATCGATATTTGGACGATAGCCTGCAAAAGCTCCAATTAGTGCAAAGGGAAACCTGGACTTGGCCTTCTCAATCACAGATTCTGGAACAGAAATGCAGTGCGCTTTCGCTTCATCATCCCAGATGGAGGAAAGGGCAGTAAACACCCCTGTGGATTGAGGGAATAGCTTGGACCTCCATGAGCAAGTTTCCATGGTCGCGAACACATTTGTGAAATGAGGTTATTAATACCATTTATACGTTATTAATTGAGTTGAAAATGTAAATGATTATTATGAATAAAATCTTAATGAAATAAATGAACTAAGGGATGAATACTTGAGATTTGAAATAATTTTGAGATTAAGTAAACCTCATAAAATAATTGTCTTTGGTAGTATGAATGTGATGTAGATTAGAGTTGTTGATATTATAATGTTTTGAGAATCATAAAATAGAGAAATACTATATTGTTGAAATCCTTTTAATTAAAACAAATATTTTAAATAATGGTGGTATTAAACTAGTCTAATTTTTTTCAAAAGATGTATGTATATATAGTGCCAAAAATGTATAAATGATGAAATGTTAGGTGAATTATAAGGGTGTTATTTAAATGGCATAATTTGGATGATTATATGTAAAATTACATGTGTAAAATATGAAGTGTTATTGATTGTAAGTGTGTTAAGATGTTATAGAAATAAAATATGCTTGGAATAATGATTGTGGTAGATGTGTTGATGATATGTTATTATAGTTCTATTGTTGATTAAATTCATGGAATATATGTATGAGTTTCATGTGGGATGTCTGATTTATCTTGTCATGTGTAATTAGATTTAAGTTTTAGATATCATTTCAAGTTGGTATGATGTTTTTGTTGGAGTGTGCAGGTGGAATATAAGTGCACGAGATTTTTGAATTAATAAAATAAAATTATACCAAAATATTATGAAGGGAGGATGAATTACACAAGGATCATTGAATAACATGGGTCATATGGGGCATGATATTAGAAACTAGGTTTTTTTGTGACCATGTTGCTTGTATTTTTATTATTGTCTCCATGTTTTGTGGAGTGCCCTTGTTTGTTTTTACTCTTATTTAATTATTTTAAATTTTGATGAATTATGAATTTTTGTGTGTAGTTAATTATCTAACCCTTGTCATTACATTTGAATCCTTAGGTAAATACCTTGCTTAGTGGAATACCCCACTTTTGAAACACGAAAATTTCCTTAGGATCCACTTTTGGGTGGTGAGTGGGACAATAGACCTTGTCCCCTACTCCCAAAACTCTCCCATATGTCTACCCTTGGGACATGAGAAATTTTTATTTACTTTAAAACCTCATAGGACCTCTTTTGAACTACATTATTCTTGTTGAAAACTTTTTTCCCACTTTTTTTCATTCACATGTCATTTCCAAGTTTAGTGGGTGCCATAGTGGAGTTGTGATCATTACTAAAGTTATTTTTATTTCACACTTTTCTATATGATTGTTTATGAAAATATATCTATGTTTTATTAGGAAGGGATGTTATTTTCACCCATGTGAGGCATGTGGGTGTGATTATTTGGGATATCATTGGTCTTTCTTTCTTGTTTCATGAATCGATACTTAAACATGCTTCATTATTTTGGGGTTCTTCTTTTGGGTACTTTTTGTTATACCTTTTTGAAATTTTGGAAGGTGTATTGATTGTTGGATATTTCTTGAGGTAAGTTTCTTTATAGGATTATTTTGGTATAGGTTTAAGTATTTTGAGACAATGAGAAATAGTTGATTCATACTATACTTTCCTTTCTCTATGTGAAAATGACTATATATCTCTCTATTTGTTGTATGTAGTGTTTATACTTATTATTTGAGCAAGTTTATGTATTTATGGAAATTTTATTGAAATTTTTGTGAACCCAATGTGGGGATGACAAGAATTATTATGTGTATGGGGAAACATGATGTTATTGGAGAGATAAGTGTGAAAATTGAGGGAAAATATTATATGCAACTATATGGAGGAACCAAAGGGATGATACATTATCCTTATTGTAGTTTATAAGTGGTTGTGTGTTAGGGATGTACAATGAGTTGTATCCATGTTATTTAATATAGATGAACTATTGTCACAAAGGGAGTCACCCTTTGTGGAGTGGTGTGATGACTCCCAAAACACTCCTAGGCTATGGGTGACTTATGTTAACATGAGTGAATTAGGATGTTGTCATTGATGAAAAGGCCCATTAATGAAAAATAAGGTGATATACGAGTGATAAAGGGTGTATGTCATGATGATGACATAAATAATCATGTTTTGGCATGACAACAAGAGTGGAAACAATGAGAATGGCTTGGCATAGTAGGCATAATCATGTGACCTAGCTAGGCTAGGTAATAGAGCATGATGGATAGAGTTGCATGGTGACTTGAGGATAATTGTAAACACATGGAGAGAATGATTAGAGAGTGTTGAGAAACTCACATGATCTTCAGAGTTTAAGTATAGGTTGAAGACTTTTTTACAGGTACTCATTTAGACCTAGTCTAGGTGTTTGGATGTCAAATGGAACATGAGAATCAATTTGAGAGATATGTGATCTCATGCAAGCATTCAGGGGTGTGATACATGTTTTCTCAAGTGTTCTAGGTATTTTTGGAGAGATTAGAAGTAGTGGTGTTGTCTTTACCTACTCTTTCTAGGTCTAAACTAGACCTAATCCCAATGTTTGGAGGCCTAATTAGGTATGATAGTCAGTTACAGGTGTGTATGAGATCTTGAGGTCAGTCATAGAGGTATGTAATGTTTTGTTTCACTATGGAGAGGTAGTTTACATAGGTTTCATACTTGGTTAAGTGTTAGTTTACTTGGTTGTGACCTAGAATATGAAAAACCCTAAGGCCTAGTCATGAAAATCCTATTGGTGGTGAATATGAAGACTTATTTGAGAAAAAATGATTATTTTATATGATGCACGGGGTTTTATGGTTATGTGGGAAAAAGTTTAGGTTACCATGATGAAAATTTTGCAAGTTATGATGTTTATACCAAAAATGAGAGAAATTCTCATTGTTGGAATGTGTAATGTTTTCATGGGGATATTTTCATATCAATTGTGTTGGGGCATGGAGTTAAGAAGATCTTAGAGTTTTAATTAGGTCAAATGAGTCCTAAAAAATTATGAATGATCGTTAAGAAGGTAACTAGGTCAAAACCCTCCAAAACCCTAGTTTGTTAGAAAAGGAGAAATCTTGATGGTGTGAGCCTAGAATTGATTGGTTTTGAAAATATAATGATTTTATGTTGTATAGGAATTTTCCATATTTCCAATGAGGTATTTTAGAGCTTGTGATAGTATGTGGGCCCCACTCAAAAAGTTTGTTTCTAAAGATTTTTAGTTTGTGTAAAAGTTGTCCATTGAAACTATTGACTAAATTACCATTTATAGAATCCTGGAAGTTTTAATACATATCCATGATATTTTAAGGTCATTGTTGAGGTCCTATAGTGCAAAGTGTGCCCTATCTTTGAAGACTTTTTTGGGCCAAAAAGGAGTTTTAGCAGTCTTGGAAAATGGAAGTGCTTGAGAATTGTTTTGCATGGTGATGAAGTATAATGTCCTTAGAGGTGTTTTTACATCAAATTTGAGCTTTGAAAGTTTATTGAGGTAACATGGTTGAGGTCACAAGTTGACCTATTTTGACCGTTAAAAACAATCACGCTTTTTTGAGAATATGGATGTAAAAGACCAATTTTTAGCTTAGTTGATGATGGATATTAATTGGAGAGTGAAGAGGGGTGATTTTTGTTCTTATTTAATGCATTTATAAGTATTTAATGTGTCAAAAATGGTGAAAACAAGTTGAGTTACCAAAAGCTGCTTCTTCCTAGTAATTCGGTTTCTTTGAAGAGTAGAGTTGTCTTTATTTTATTTGATGGATATTTCTTGAGGTCTAGCATGATTGTATGTGTTTTAAAGGTCATTTTATTTACAATGAGATGTTACATAGAATAATTAAGTTTTTCTTATGTGATCTTGAGCTTCATAGTTGAAGATTGGTTCCTAGAAGTTCTTATTTGTGTAGAAAATAATCCTACTTGAGAGTGATATGGATAAAATGAATGAAGTAGAGGTTATTGATCAGGTTGATGATTTTTATATGGTATATTTGAAATTTTTGAAACCTTTTTATGCATTAAAAATATTTTTAAGTGTTTTAATTCCTTGATGAGCTCGTTGGAGAAGGATTTATGCTTATTGGCCTAATTGTGCAAGTTTATTTGTCTTGATGCAATGCCAACCTATGTGGGTCAATTTTGGAAATTTATATCATGTATTGGTTTTATTTTTAATTTGGTATGACCTAAATATTGGTTCATGACCGACTATGTTATGTTTTTGAGTTGAGTCATGTATAAAAGTGAATGTAATGGTTCATTTTTGAACTAGTTGTGTGAGAGGGAAAACATGTGAGCTAGGTGAGAGAGTGCAAGTGGTTCAAGGGAATAAAGATAGAGATGAGAGAGAGTGTGAATGTCTTAATAGCTATTAAGAACTTGTGTGTAAGGTTTTTTGTTCAAATCAGTCCATGAAATATCAAGTTTGAGCAAGTTAGGAGAAGGTGCATTTGAAGAGGGTTTGAAGGTGTATGAGCTAAATCTCTTGATCACTATCACTATGTGAGTTGGCGGAATATCTTGAGTGGTCTTATAATCAAAACTTGTGTGATGAGTAATATTCACATGAGTCCTTTGTTGTGAGTAATATCAACAAGGGTTTCTAGGGGTTGGTGCCTCACTAAACAAATCTTGTGTGATGAGTCATATTCATGCAAGTATTTTGGTTTGAGTAATATAATCAAAAGTTTCAGTGGGTTTTATTCCCCTTGATTCAATCTCACTTATCTTGTGTTCTTGTGTACTCTTTCATGGTTATGCTCTTGTGGATGGTTGTTGCATATTGTTAAGATCACATTAATGCATGGTTGAATGTTAAATGGTGTATGTAAGTTAATTTGAATTGTTTAAGGGTTTTTAAGGACTGATTCACTACCCAATCTATTGTCATTCCAAAAATTATTATTAGATCTGGTCATTTTGGAGAATTTTAATCACTTAAAAGGAGATCCTTTGAAGCACTAAAATGGTGAGTCGGTAGAGTGGAATATCTTCCAGAAATGCATCTTTGTTTGATGGGATAAACTATATTTTTAGAGTCTAAGGATGAGGACTCACATCATGTACTCATGGTTTGATATTTAACAATATGTGTTAGATGGTTATACAACTCCTGAAACTCCCCAACAACTACTATAGAAAAGAATACTAGTGGTGATAACTCCAAGGCTATGAATGCAATCATGTGTGGTCTAGATGAACCTAAACTTGTCAATGTCATTAATAACACATGAAAAAAGAAATGTGGGATAAAATTCAGGTCCTTTATGAAGGATACTCCAAGGTAATAATAACTAAGCTCCAAAATTTTGAAAATATTTTTGAAGGGATAAAGAGGACTGATGAAGAGTTTATTGTTGTATATTTTATTAGATTTGACAAGGTTTTCAACACCATGAAAAGTCTAGGGGAATAATTAAAGGAGTACATTACGGTTCAAAAGGTATTAAGGTATCTAACTCCTAAATTTGACTCCAAAGTGTCTTCCATTAAAGAAGATAAGGATTTGAATCTCTTTACAATGTTAGATATGCAGATGAGCTCCATGAATCTAATCTTGGAATCAAAGGAAGAATAAGTGGTACTTCTTAAGGGAGAGTTATCTGATTTACTAAACAGGTCTAGGACATTCCAAAAGTTTTAAAAGAGTACTAAATATATTTATTGTTAGAAAAAAATTGAATGAGAGGGGGGTGAATCAGTCCTTACAAACCAAATTTAATTTCAGATTACTTATTTAAATCACAAACCACTTATTTAACCATTAATGTGTGCACATCATCAAATAACATAAATAAAATCAACCATGAACAAGAGAATCAACATAAAAACACAAGATATAAGTGGGAAACCCTCATGGGAATAGAAACCACTAAAACACAATCTTTATATTGATATGTTTTTCAGATATAGTGAGGAACCAACCCCACAAGGAGAACCAACCCTACAAGGAGCATCAACCCTAGGTTTTTTAAGCACAAACTCCAAAAGGAGGCTATAACCCCACAAGATGATCAAGAACCCACTAAAACACCTTATGATGAATATCTCAAAGATTTTTGCTAGCATAATTAATGGAGATTATAAATTCATCTCATGGACACCTTCAAACCCTAGGTCTTCAAACTTACACAATCTTGCACTATCTTCACTTCTCAAAGCATCAAACCATTGCACACACGCTTGTAATTTTTCAACCTATTACACAATTTATCATCTCTGAAAAATGTCTTTATACCTGCAAAACTCTTATCCCTAGGTCGCAATTTTAACCTCCTCACAACTAGTTGTAAATTACACCCAAAACATTACTTTTATAAGCTCTTCTTGATTAAAATTCAAAATATGTTGGTTTCCATAATTTATCTTTACCACAAATAATTTTTAAAAATAAAATATGAATCATTAAAACTTTTGCAATTAACCCAAGTGGGTCGGCCATGCCAAAAACCTCTCACCTTGCACCAAAAATCCTCAAAACCCTACCACTAGAATGGAAAAAATCCACTCATCACAAACCCATGCTTATTAAAGATTCCATGATCACCAAAAATGAGTAATATACAATTATACATCATATATGGTCACACATTTACTTTAACAAATCAAATTATTTTATTTAATGGGCCCACTGGTTCATTTCCTTCACAAAATAGTTATTTCCAACAACCTAATTTTAACTTTAAAACTCAAGACCACCCAAGATAATATCAACTATGGCATGTGACCACTAAATGGAAACCATCTAACCTTTATAATGAAAAAAATAAAGTTATACCTATTAAAACATGTATATACTCGACCATAGAAACATTACACATCATCGAAACAGGATGCCCAAAACTAGTTTTACAAACTCGCTATTTTACACCCTTCATGACATTTTCAATACCTCAAAATGAATTAAATAGGAAATAAATTAATCACTATTAACTTTATATGTTGTGGAAATTATCAAATCAATCATCCCATGCTCCAACTAACTCAAATTTTCAACAAAAGTAGTCATGTCCTGAAAATCAAGAAACCTTCATCTCCACAAATTGACCTAGAAACCACATCAAATAAACTCAAAATGATACAAAAATTATACCATTGGAAATATATCTGAATAAAATTTCTATAAAATATTGTAAATCCTTCCAACTTCAAGTGGAAGGCCTTCAACCAAGCTCATCTTTGCAAACTTCCCGAAACTACCCCAAAACTGCCCTTTGACTAGTCTTCATAAATAGGGCACACTTTTTTATTTTTATGCATCACCATGACCTGAAACCACCTTGGAAATCAATAAAAATTCACATACTAAAACAATTTCCATTTATTTATCAACTCCTTTGGACAACCTTGTCCCAAAATGAACTTCTTCATAAACAGGCCTATTTGAGTGGGGTTCACTCATCACCATAAGCTCTACCATACCTTTCTAGAAACCTAGAGGATTCCTATACATTATAAAATCATCATCCATATAATATAATTAAATTCATGCCACTTAGGATCAGTTTATCTCTTACCACTTTTGAGATAAGGTTTCAAACACATAAGAAGATGTTTACCTTCTTAACATTTGTTCATAAAAACTGACGATGAAATGAAATCATTATTTTTAAACCTTATAAAATCAATGTATAAAAATCCCTGAAATCCACAAGGTCCCATGAAAATCACACAATTCATGGTGAGCATTAGAAGATCCAATTTGAGCTGGAAATGACCTTCTTCTTGACCATGTTTCACCAAAAATGACATAACTTGCAAAATACACATCATGAAAACCTAAATTTTTTCCCACATCATCATGACACACCCTAATAACATATAAAATCATCACCATGTCACAAATATATCTCAATATTTCCATCCTATCTCATTTTCATATCTAGCCCTTAGGGTTTTACATTATCTAGGCTAGGGTCAAATAAAACAACCTCATAACTCATCATAGAAACTCTCCAAAAGGCCCTAAAATACATGTTACATAATTAATCAAATAAATACTTACATCCATGAGCTCACATGGCTCCATAACTCATCCTCATGCCTTCTAACAACCATACTTGGTCCAAATGAGCACCTGAATCTTGGTCATTAACCTATATCTGCACCCTGAAACTCATGTGAGTGCCCAAAAATATATAATAATGCACTCTATGCTTTCAAAATACTCCTAAATCCACCAAGAATCTCCAATCTCCATACACCATCACCTAGGCTATCTAGGTCACCTGAATAGGCTTGCAAGAACAAGTAATTCCCACTAGATCAACATATGTAACCAAGAACATACCTAAATATCTATGTTATCATCACTCAAAGAATCAAATTACTTCACTCCATTATATAATTTTTCATTAATGAGGTTTTACATCAATGAAAACACCTAAACCACAACATGCCAACAATCTCCCCTTTTCATTGATGGAAAACCACTTAAACTTCTTGCCTTTTTACATTAATGACAAAGGAATACCTAATATTGCATATTATTCACCTTTCTTAGCTTCATTTTATCACCATTTGGTTATAAACATCAACCAAAGGTATCATTCTAGCTCACAAACTTGAAATCTCACTCAAAAATTGATTTTTAGCCATTTTCAAGCATAAAACCATTGTGTTTCCCTTGTGTAAAGCACATACAACTCCTAAACATGTAAATAATCACCTTTAAAGAAAAAATTTACCTTTTTCATGACCTATAAAATCACCATCCACCTTCTAATCATGCAAAAATTGTCATTTCACCTCCAAACTCGCTTTTGCTTTCAAGAAACCACCGTAGCAAACTTTTACATGAAGCATACACCATTCGAATATGCCAACAATGATTTACATAAGCTAAAAATCCTCCTTACCATCATTCCTGGGCTATATCAGCTTTTCAAGACATATATTTGGATTGAATTCTTTCACTTTTAGCATTTGACAAACATTGGGATTGATTTCCTAAATAAAAACCTTTATGTGTTATAGACCAACTTCTTAGGGCTCAAAGAGCACAAGAAAAGAATGACGCACATTCTCAACACTCCCCCTAGACTTAGACCATTCATATCTAGTAGAATAACACAAAATAAATATTCTTACCTTGCACTCTTGGCTTGAGAACACTTCAAACACTTGGGCTCTATCCTAAACCATCCTTTTAGTCTTTTAAAATCATATTTGAATGAAATGATGCAAATTTTAATCTTATATTTCTTTTCCTTGGAGAGAACACAAAAATCATACCTCATATACCTAGAAAACCTTTACATTATGATAATAAATGGAAAATGACTCCCCATGACCTGATTAGCCTCTTGCACACCTATAGCTCTATGTTGACTTATCATACACTATAATAGCATCTCATTAATGACATTGGAACTCACATTTCCCACTGTCATGAACCATAAAAAAAAAATGCAATAAGTACCAATGGGATTCTTGATATGACCTTAAAACCATTTGAAACACTATCACACAAATCTTATGCACATGTAGCAGGTCATACTCTATCTCCTACACATTGTATATACCTTTATCATATCATTTTTCCTATGATACAAAAGATAATACATACTAGTATTTTCCACACCCGAGTTCATCCACCTTGCAATATTCAATACATTTATACCTCTTCACATATGTATACTCATGAAATTTTAGATTCAGATCCACAAAGGATAATACAAACCAACTCTAATACCTATAGATGCACAAAAATGACCTCTCGAGTTCAAATTGCCATATAAATTGCTACTCCTCTTCACTAAGATTCAACATTTGATGAAAATAAACTATGTAGACCACTTCCCTTTGATTAAGAGACAACCACATATCTTTGTTGGACTTTCACACTCTTCAAGAAGTTCATAGAATCCTCCAAAATATAAAATCACCACCTAGAGGCCTATGTTCATTCATTCAACTATAAGCACTATATAAGATGCACAAAAGGGAAAACACCACAGATTTCGACCTTCCATAGCTTCAATAATTCATGTAAAGATAATACAACCTTATACATGCATTGTAAGATCTAATAATCATTAAATCTCACTACACCATCTTCTCATCACCAAAATACACATACCAAATTACTAGCCACGGAATCAATGAAAATCACACCTAAATTTTTGTGCATTCATTTTCATAAGAAAACCATACCTATTTTGGACACCCATTTGGCCATATTAACTCCATCATGAACCTTGAAAATTGAATCGAAAGGAAACATACCTAGTTCTTAGATCATTCTTTAGCAATTAGGTCTTTTTAGCACTAACATTGTCATAATTAAACACTATCATGATTTCCAAGAATCCCTAAATTTTTGAGAATATAAAACCACTCGAATCACAAATTACACATAATCTAGATTATAATGTTCCAAGTTATAGCTTTTAACTCCATCATTTATAACTTAAACAATAAAATTTTCTTCATACCACTCAATATGCACTATAAGAACCTAGTTAGGTCAAAGAGGCTTCAATAATGCACAAATTTTGGTTTCAACAGCTTAACTTTGACAATCATCACTATAGAAACATCTCCTAATTCCATGAGAATCTTTTAAATTAATTGGAAGCATGAAAACCACTTGCTTACTTGGATACATCTTAGTTTACACTCATTGTCCCTTCAAGAACACCGCACCAAGTCATCATGACGGTCGATAAAGTCATCATACTTGATGAATCATCACATTTCATCTCTATTTTATGAAACATGAACTTCCTTTGAACCACTTAGGACATGACACAAAAACATCTAATCCAATCTTGATGATTGTAAAAAAACTTATTTAACTCATACCTAGACCAAGACACTTCAAATTATTGACACAAATTTCATGATGATATGACACCACAAGCTTGAAATACTAATGCCTTTAGTGACACACAAAGAAATAAAATTTATTAGACTCAATGAAGGATTCATTTTTGCAATATTTAACATTTCATAGAATTCTTGACATTGTCACCAGACTCAAATCCATCTTAATGACTTGGCATAGAATTTTGACTCATTCAACAATAATCTATGTATACTAACACTCTTATCATTTTGTAAACATGAAAATGATCTATATGATTACACAACATAATAATGAGAGACTCATACCTTTACATGGTGACCAATACATCTACTGATACATATCCATCAAAACTTCCTTGGAGAATATGTATTTCATTTCTTTCTCCCTATCACACTTTTCTTGACCATTCAAGATTTGTCATGTGCTGAGATCACTCCCAACTTGTCTCTTAGATACTCAAAGGTGGGTTTTGGTAGAGGATTTTTTATAATATCAGCTACTTCCCCCTTAATAGAAACATTATCCAATATGATGCTTTGCTTACTCACTTAATATCTTAAATAATGATACTTAATGGGAATGTGCTTAGTTTTAGAATGCAAAACTAGATTCTTGGACACATTGATTGCACTAGTGCTATCACAAAGAATAGGTGTAGGTCCATCACACTTAACCTTGTAATCCTCCAAAGTCTTCCTCATCCACATAACTTGAGAACAACAATGAGCAACAAATACATACTCAGCTTCACAAGTTGAGAGAGCCACAAGAGATTATTTCTTTCACCAAGAAACCAGATGACCTCTAAAAAAGAATGTACCACTAGTAGTACTTTTTCTATCATCCATACCACCTACCCAATCAACATCAAAATGGGATCTTAGTTAAAATATCTCACTTATTGGATACCAAAAATCAAATTCAGTAGTCCCTTTAAAATATATAAAGATCTTTTCCACTGCTTGAAGATGAGATTCTCTAGGATCTTCTTGAAACCTCCCAACTAGGCCAACAACTTGCACCATATCAGATCTTGAGGTAGTTACATAAAGAATTATACCAATCATGGATCAACAATTAGATTGATTCACTTTAGGAGAATTGTCTTCCTTGTTGAGTTTGTATCCTATAACCATGGGAGTACCAACTTGATTGCAATCATACATTTTAAACTTCTTAAGCATTTCCTTGATGTACTTGGATTGAGATATGAATATAAATTTATCTGATTGACTCACTTGTAGTCCAAGGAAGAAGGAAAGATCACCAAGCATAGAAATCTCAAATTCTCTCTTCATAGCTTCATTAAAATCATGAGTAATGATTTCATCATCTCCACCAAATATAATGTCATCCACATACACCACTAAAATAAAAAAATGATCTCCTTCACTTTTGATGTACAAGTTGTTATCAGCAACTCATTTATTGAAACCTTTCTCAATCAAGTATTTATCAATCCTTTCATACCAAGCCCTAAGGGCTTGCTTTAGGCCATAAAGTGCCTTATTCAGTTTACATACATAATCTTCCTTATCAGTCAATGAAAAATAATTAGGCTTTGCCATATATACCTCCTCATCAAGTATATTCATTAAATAAGGTGGATTTTATATCAATTTGATATAATTTAAAGCCTTTAAAACCTTCATATGCTAAGAATAATCCAGATTGCTTCCATCCTTGCTACAGAACAAATGTCTCATCATAATCAATTCCCTCAAGTTGAGAATATCCATTACAAACTAATCTTGATTTATTTCTTGTGACTTCTCCATCCTCATTAAGTTTGTTTCTAAACACCCATTTAGAACCAATCACATTCTTATCCTTTGGTTTAGGTACTAATTCCTAAGTCTTGTTATTTTCAATTTGATCTAGCTCTTCATTCATAGCCTTTATCCAACATTCATATTTTCTAGCTTCTACTACATTTTTAGGTTCAAATTTTGAAATAAAAGAAGAGTTCTCTTGATTTTGAAGACTTGCCAATTTCCTCCTTGTAGTAACTCTAGCATATTTATTTCCTAAGATTTGATTTTCAAGATGATCTCTCCTAATTTTCCTTGATGGATCCTTGGTGTCTTTCCTTTCTTCCTCATCACCTTCTTCTTCTTTTTCTTGAGTAACATCATCTTATTATTCTTTAGGATCATCCTCATGAGGTTCCTCCCTTGACTTGGAAGAAGATCTCATAGGATAAGATTCATCAAATTTCACACTTGCACTCTCAACTATAGTTTTCAGCTTGTTATTATAGAAAATATAGGCCAAAATTCTTGAGGAATTGTTGGTACCCAAATTGGTTTCCCCTTTGAAAGTAGAGAAGTATCAACATGAAGAGAAATAATGCTTAGAGAGAGATAGATCATGATTTGAGTTATTTTATAGCCGGGGAAGATTTAACCCGACTTTTTCACTTGATCTTGGAGAAATTAGATAGCACCATGATGAGGGTATGACCGGCCTCTACTTTAGGATGTGACTTCAACCAGGGTGAGAGGACCTATTTTGTAACCTATATTTGTAATGGATTGACATTATTTGATTATCCTTCTATGATTTTGAAAGAAAACCTTCAAGACATGGTCAATATAACATAATCTAACCCTCATGAGTTGTCACACTAGAGAATGAATATATCTTCTAAACAAGGTTTAGGTTACTAAAGAAAACAATAAAACCTGATTGCTCCTACATGTTTTGAGTAAGGGATGGGTAAATTCAATAAATATCCCTAGCATTTATGGACGAATAGTACAAGTAGGGGTACGTAGGATTTATCATTTATATATGGATTATGTTAGGGAATTAAGCAAGATAAAGTTAATTATACTAGATTATCGGAAATTTTAACAAATGTTCGAAAGTTTGCCAAACAAGATGATAACAACACTTTAAAAAATTAGAAAAGAAATTTCAAATAGAAGGTTTGCACCCATGGAATCCCAAAGATGCATGATTTCACACATTATTTTAGGATTTAACATGAAATATCATGTTAAATACTCAACCAAACATCAGAGATCCTTGGTTCATCACACCTAAGATACACTCATAAGCTAACAAATAATCTATATAAACAAAATGGAAGTAAGGTGAATTTAAATTGTTTATTGCATAATGAAATGAAATCTCTTCTCATAGCACAATTACAAATTCCACAATACTACCACAAGGACAAGATATTGTGTGATTCAGAGGAATTTATAACATAAGATTGTGATAGGAACATGACTAAATATTTGAAAATATATTTGAATTGAAAATGAGACACAAAAATTATCACGATTTAACACAACTAACTCGGGGCCCTTCAAATCCATCAACAAGGAAAAGTTTCATTTACAGGTCTCAATGCTTGTCAATGGATGTACACTTGAAACCATCTTGAAATGATTTATTTTGAAATATCAAAAAATTAACAGATTTCTTAGACAAGTCTTTTGGAAAAATGGCTTGTTTCAATCTCTTCTCTCTTTTCTCTTCATAATTTCACGTAAATCTTAACCCCATCTATTTTCGAGAGTGTTCTCATCACTTTTATACAATCCCATTCCCATTTTCCTTTTTATTTTGCCCCAAAAATTAGACATTTCTCAAGTATATTCTACTTTCCCAAAAGCTAGGTGTAAGGAGTATGGGCCTCCTTCATTTTACTCTTATCATATATGACTAGAATACCATGTCATTGATTGTGATTAATGTCTTCATGATTTGCTACATCTAGTGATTGGATAGTTGCTTTTGATATCTTTTGAGAAATTTGAGATGACTTGAGGTGACAGACGCTTTTCACTACTATCCAAAAATACACCTTAGGTATTATGCATTTCTTCTCACATGTATTTGGTTCAACTATCCCATGTGGTTCTTGTCAAATATAGTTAATTTGTCAACCGTTATTATTTTGGATTCAATTCAACCTCTAAATTCTCCTCGTGAGAAATGAGCAGATTTTCCCTCATCGGTGAAAATGATTTCTTTTAGTTCAATCAATCTTTGTTACTTCCACTATAAAACCCGGTTTTATTCCATCACCAGGATACATTACTTTTCTTATCCTGTAAGCAAAGAAAATTTTTACTACATTCTATTAGCGACATGGTGAGAGTACCCATGGAAAATAGTTTGAAGGAAATTTCGTCAAAATATTTGAATCAATTCTTTGACCTATGTTGTCATTATGAAGATTTTGTTAGGGCCTTGTTTGACATAGAATGTGCAGGGAGACACTAGAGGGCCCTTGACTTATCAAAAAGTTCAGCTTGCACTTCTCATAAGGCTTATTAGAATTAGTCATGTCTTTACATCCTTCCAATTCATGTATTTCCATCTCTTTCGATGGGAACATTTGAAGACTCCTGAAAACATGAAGAAATTTTTTGAATTGAAAGGAGGCTTCAAGTGTCTAGGAAAATTGACTTCTAGTGTCCATTCCTATGTGATGAAGAATTTTTATTAAAGGAGATTCCCAAGGAATCCTATCTCATTAGACAACAAATATTCCATTGACACTATGCCTGAAATTTCTCACAAGGTGGATTAATTAGAGTGGAGGATTGCCTTTCTGGAGAAGGGGCACATGAGATATGAACCCTCACAACCAAGTTTAATGCCAACACCATATTTTGGCAAGAGAAAGGGTGAGTCAAGCTCTTAGCCCCCAATCATTATCTCAAATGGAGAAGAGGATATGTCCTTATCTATTTATCATTCAAGAAAATTAATCTCCTATACTCAAGATAATAGGGGTAGGTTTACAATTCATTTATCCACTCACTCAGGGTGTTATGATCCTTCATCAAGGCATGGCCTCTCAGGTCTATAGCCAATCCCTTCTCCAAGAGAGTACCCACCCCTTTAAAGGATATGGAAATCTGAATCAAGCTCAAAGTATCTTATTCCTTTTGTCCCCTTTGAAGTAGCTCTTGGTCTTCCAACCACTCCAGCCATTCCCCCTTAGTATATTCTCAATAATTATACCATTTACAAAGGTAATGGGAAGACAACATTATTCAAAGGTGGCTTGGATCATCTAGAGGTAGGTGTCTTCCTACCAAAAGAAGATTGATCTGGAGAATATCATGCATGAAACCCAAATGAATCTTGAGTCATTAATGGATATGTGGTTCTCATGATATTTAACAGGGTCTATCATGTTTATCTAGACAACACATGACTTAGATGAATTCACACTGAGGAAAAACAAGCTTCAAAAAATTGCCTTCTTACGGGAGGTAAAGTTAGCTAGTGAGTGGGAGGTCTCTAAGTAGTATGTTTGTCTCTTATGATTTTGTTTTTAGTTATGTAAATAGACCCTTTTACCATGGGTTTGGGACCCTATAGAATCCCCATTTTGAATTATATGTAAGACAAATTTCAAATGATGTCACATTTATATCTTCACCTTTTGATATGCAATTCTTCGTATTTTACACTCCTTAGCTTAGTATGGAACTAGTGATGAAAAGAAAATAGTACTATGTTTTCAATGGTTCGTGATTATGCACCTTGCCTCAAATTTTTAATGTATTGCATCATCTTAAACCTGTTGCAATTCATCTAGAACAGATGATTCATCTCATGGTGATTTGTAATTCTCCTCACATTGTCTTGTTAGTTCACAATACTTATGAGCTATGCGGCTCCAAATATTTCCTTGCAAAGATTTTCTTCCCTCTGCGGGCCTTTTCTTTCTTCAAATTATGCTTGGGTGACACATGGAAACATCCACATCTTACCCTTTTCTCTAACTTCTCAACTTTCTGGAACTGCCTTGCCACGCATAAGCCACGTGGTGAATGCTCACAACTTAGGGGAGTCCCGACTTGTTATTCCTTTTTATAAGTATGCTAAGGAAACATGTGGACATTATTCTCATCTTACGTGGGACTATGCATTTAATAGTTCCTAAAAATTTCCTTAATCCCTACGTAAATTTTAAGGAAATTTTCTAAAACCTTTACGACCCACAACTTTAAAAAAAAAAAGGGGCTTACAAAAATAGATATAGGTTCCCACATGGTCCAAGTCATGAATTTTCCTCTAAAAATATTTTAAAAGAGGAATGGCTGGACATGAAAACTTTAGAGGCATTAATCAAAGAAAAGAGGTAAGATTATTTGAGCTCCAACACTAGCTCTACTCGGGGATGGGCACTCACATACAGGTGCCACAAGAAATATTCAATGTAGACCATGTGCTAAAAATCCATTGGGCTATGGATTCAAATATCGTATGTACCAGAGTCAAGTGACAACACACCAACCTAAAAAAATTGAGAAACCAAAGCAATCTGGTCACGAGAAGACCAAGGGCAAAAAAGGGAAACAAAAGAACACACAAAAAGAAAAAACAAATAAGGAAAACTATACATTGTACATTGGATCATACCCTTCTCTAAAAGCTAATAAAAAAATGCTTTAGGTGCCTACCATTTACAAGAAACTCAAGAAACTCTCCATTTAGGTCCTTCAAGAAGAAATTATGTTCACCAATCCTGATATCAATGGAGTAAGGGCCGATCTAGAATGGATCAAAATTTCCATGTTTTCCCCTATCCTCATGTCTATTTTCCCATAACAATACAAGGTCTCAAATGTTGAAGATTCTAGGAGTTACCTTCTTTTCAAAAAAATTGAGCCTTTCCCTAAACATCAAATTCCTTTGGTGGGACTCTTGTCTCTCCTCATCTAGCTTAATGATTTGGTTTATCCTCACACTTTAGGGGCCAACTTCCTCATCTTCAAGCTGTTAGATGAAATAATAAGAAGGTAATTACAAGTGTAAAGGAAGGATAAATTATACTCCATAAACTAGTTCGAATCATATCTTCATAAACAGAAAACTTGAACTACTCTCCCAACTTTCTTTTGTTGATTTCTAATGTCCTAATTATTTTTAGTAATTTTTGTTACTTGATTCATCCTATCCATTTCCCTATGCATTATAATTAGATGCATATGTTAATTTTATACCATATTCTTCACACACAACAATTAATGGCTTGGCTCGAAACTCATGGCATTGTCGGCAAGAACTATCTTTGAAGGTATGCCAAACCTACAAATTATCTCGATTCAAGATGAAATAAATAACAACCTGATGAGTCACCTTCTTGGTGGGGATAGCCTCAACCCATTTGGTGAAATAATCAGTAGCCACTAATATCCATTTGTGGCTGCGCACTAGAAGGTTCTATAGTTCTCCTATAAAATCCATGCCCCACTACTTGAACGGAGCCTCAATTGATCTTTCGGATGTAGTAGAAGAGCACCAAAAGGCTTCATTTTTCCTTAAAATATCTCACAAATGCTACATTTTCTTACCAACAAGGTTGTATCCTTGAAGAGTGTGGACCACTAAGAACTCCGCCCTCGGTATTTCATGGGCACTTACCCTTTTAGTAAAATTCCCCTCACACACTCCCTCATGAGATTCTCAAATTAATGGGGCTTCATCCTTCATTAAAATTTTGAAAAGGAACCCTTCAAGATTTTTTTCAGGCCAACCCATAATAAGTGATGACACATTTTTGGGAATCCAACTTAAGTTTCCTTCATTGATTTTTATCCAAATGCCTTGGATATTTAAAATTTCTTAGCTAGAATATCATATTTTTGTACCATATCAAATTAATTAACTTCTCATGTACTTCCATATCTCTTCCTTCTACCTCAATTACTTCCATCACCTATAAGTTTCTTTCTACCATCAGCTTTGCTAGGCCTATACCTCTAGCCGAGTTTAGTGGTCTAAACATCCATATCATATTCCTGCAATTTATTTACCCATCGACATCTTTTGTTGTAAACCTCCATCTATTATAAAAGGTCTTTGACCATTGTATGAGAACGTAAGCTATGAACTTTGAGCTTAAGATATATGACACAAAGCTTTTGTTGTTTTGAACAAAGAAAAATCCTATTTTTCCATAATGGTGTACTTTAACTCAACTCCTTGCAGTGCTTTACTGAAAAAGGAAATTGGTATTTCATTTCCTTCCTCATTTTTTGCAATAATACAGATGCGATGGTGTTTTCAGATGCAAAAGAGAAAATTTGGAAAGTCTTTTTATAATCAGGGGCTGCTAGGATAAGAGCATTTTTTAATTCCTCTTTGATCTCGGTGAAATTTTTGATAGCTTCATCTTCCCATTTAATGATTTTATCCTTCTTCAACATCTTCATGATGGGGATAGTTATGAACGAGAAATTAGAAATGAATCTTCTTATGATAATGATTTGGCCAAAAAAACACTAGATACCCCTTTTGTCCCTTGGGATAGGAACTTTCCCAATAGCTTCCACTCTCTTAGGATCAATCATGACACCTTTATTTTATACGATATCCCCCAAAAACTTGGATTTTTTCACCCCAAAATGAAATTTTCTAAGATTCAACAAGATATTGTATTCCCTGCACCTTTATAACATATTTTTCTAAATGCTACAAATGATCACCCCTTTTTCTTGAAAATATTGTCACATCATCTTGGTATTGTTGGTCCGAAAATCTGTCGCTTGGGTAGATCTATGGATAAATGAGCCAACGATGAGTGCGGGGCATAGCCCCTCTTTGAGTCAGTAAAGTGAAACTGGTTTATTGCTATTCTACCAGCAGGAATCTATGCAAGTCTCACAGATTCTGCCTTCGGGGGTTTGGGATCTCATCCCAGTAGGTTTATTTCCGGCTGCGAAGAGAAAGGAATGAAAGAGAGGAGGAAGAAGGAACAGGTCCGAAGGGAGAAAAGAAATGAATTCCAAAGCAGAAAGGTCAGAAGATTTATGTTTTTGGGTTGGTAGTAAACAGAGCCAAACCTACTTGCATAAATAAACAAAGCAATACTGATGATAAATAAATGACAATAAAATAGAAGCAGATCCAATAGAATAAATACACAGATCTAACATAAGAAAGATCTAATGTATATAACACAGGTATTCAGCACAAAGTCCAAATATTGTATTACTAATTTGTTCTGTTACAAAAAGCTCAAAGTCTTTTCTCCTTACTCCTATTTCTCATCTAAAAGATATTCATCCATCCATCAACACAACAAGTGTTGGGGTATTTATAGAAGAAGAGGAGAAAAGAAGGCAAAAATGAGCCAACAACTATTTACAAAGATATTTACAAAATATCAAAAAGTCATGTTGACTTTTTACAACTTGATGGATGACATCATCCCATGATGCAACATGGATGATGTCATTGTTTGCATCAACATACTTCAGACATTCCAACAAGAAAGTCGGAGAAGAGAGAGAAGAAGAAGAAGGAGGAGGAGCAGCTACTCGTCGTCATCATCCTACGGCCGAAAGGGAGTAGCCTGCTTTTGATGCTGCTCAGGTGATGAGATATGGAACTGAGCGCGGTATTCCAAAAACTTGTTAATCATTGGCCCAAATTGATCCTGAGAAGGATCCTTGTGCAGTTCGTTGATTGCCTCACAAGTCTCCCACTCATCTATGAGCTTCTCTGGGAGTTTGGAATAATCTTTTTCCGCCTCAATGAGGAACCCGATGAAGTCCCTACAGGCCAGCAGGTTGTTGATAGATTCAGTGTCAAATGTGACCTCTGGCCCTGTTCCTTGAGAAGTGATCTCCTTGAAGATCCGGATGGTTTCATCAGCTGACCTTAAGATAAAGGAAGGAGTGAGCAACCCTGGAGACATGTTGAGAACAATTCGCTCCATTTGGTGCATTGCATCCAGGGCTGCTTCCTTTACCTTGTCGATTTTTTCCAGAATAAATTCAAGCTGATCCACCCGGTAGTCCAGAGTGGACATGGTTTTGTTGAGGGCCCTTGGATGGCCGAAGACACCGAACTTGACCAGATCTTTGACTGAACAGTCGAACATCTATTGAAAGGTCTCGTGTTGGAGTCTAGCATGATCTAGCTCTTCTGATATGGGCCCCGCTAATGCTTGGAGCTCTTTGTTCGCCTTTCCGATGCTCAGATACAAATTGACAAACTCGGCGATCACTCTTTCACTGTCCTTGAGGATCTGGCTCCTCCAAGCAGAAACGACCATACCTTGCTCGCCAATCTTTGCATATTCATTGATTTTCTCCTGGCTGAGAAGCTCAGAAGTTTCGGCGCAGTTGTGGGAGGCGCACTACCCATCTTCTGTAAGGCTTGGAGCAGATATTTGTTTTGCTCTTTTAGTAGCCTTTTCTCTTCTTTTGTTTCTTGAAGCTTTTGACAGAGGGCGTCGACCGCGGAAAGAGCTTCCCCCTGGAGACTTTCAGAAGATGTCCCCATTGTGACTTGGGTCATGGTAAAATCTGTCAGAGACAGATCCTTTTTCTCTTTGAGGGGATCGGGGTATGTAATTTCCATGATTCTCTCACCTGCAGCACTTTTAGAGAAGCGTGCAACAGGCTTCAGCTTCTTTGCCCCTTTGGTT
This sequence comes from Taxus wallichiana var. yunnanensis, assembly GCA_018340775.1. Taxonomy (NCBI): domain Eukaryota; kingdom Viridiplantae; phylum Streptophyta; class Pinopsida; order Cupressales; family Taxaceae; genus Taxus; species Taxus wallichiana. The sequence continues at coordinate 624,777,910 of CM031240.1, forward strand.
GGGATCACTGAAAAGTCCATCGGAGCGATGGGAACTTTCCTCTTTTGCTGGCTCAGCTGCTGAGAGATCCAGGCTGGTCCTACGGAAGAAGGACCAGAAACAGAGGAGGGGGCAGCTGCAGTAGAAGAGGGGAAAAACGTGGAGACACGCGGAGGCGGCATTGAGAGAATAGCCGAAGAAGTGTCCATGGGAGGAAGGGAAGGGAGCTCGGAGATGAGGGAAGAAATGGAGGAGGAAAGATCAGTGAGGGAAGAGAAGATAGACGAAGAAGCAGGGGAAAGAGTAGAAGAAGGGGCGGAGGACACGACCAAAGGGATGGTCGCTTGAGTCACTCGAGGAGGGGAAGGAAGAGAAGAAGAAGGGATAGAAGGGACCTCTGTTGTGGTAGTAATGCCGACATCCTGAGTGGATGGGCCTATGGGACTATCCCCTGCTGCTTCTTTCTCTGGCGAATCCAGAGTTATTACCTGTTCTGGCGCTGTGGAAAGAGGACTCTCGGGGGCTTCTCCCTGAATGGTGCTGGATTCACCTTCTACACCCTTGCCTTTAAGCTACTTTTTGGACCGTGAAGGTGCATTGCCTAATGGGGAGGTTGTGAAATCTACCCCGAGGTAGATTAGGCCGTTCATCCGGCACCAGTGCTCTGTCCTACGCAGAGTTTCCTTGACCCTCTCCTCAATTGTCTGAGGAGCTTTAGTTCTATCAATGGCCGGAAAGGGCCAATCGTCCCCATCTGTATCATTATATACCTTGTCCACTTCATCTTCTGTTGTTTGGTAGCCTTTGGGGACAATGGCTACCCCATACTGGATAATTTCTGCCAATGCTAGGCGAGAATGATCCTTTCTTCTGAGCTCTACCTCATGGAGGACGTCAATATAAATATCCTCGATCTGAGGAACGTGGATTGGATCTGTTAGGAAAATATATATTTTAGTGTGAACAATATCTAATTATGTGTGTAAATGAGTTGTTAGTAACAAATCATAGAGATCTAGAAGTTAGAATAAGTCTCTTAGAGAGATAAGTGGGATTGTGTGTGAGTTGTACATGATAAGCTTTGACTCCTAATCAATAGGATCAAGCTACTTGTATAAAGGCATATCAAATATTGAATAAAGATATCCCGTATGAATAAAAATCAGAGTTTTAATGTGTTCTATTTGCTTGCAATATGGACCAAATATAATTTCTGGTATCAGAGCGGTGGAGGTCTAGGTTGTAGGGGAAATAGTAGTATGAGTTTAGTCTATATTCATAGTATAAACCCCATCGGAGGAATATTCACGTTCTTTGAGGTTTTGTTTTAATGGAGATCGCCCCCCTGTGCATATTACGGCCTGGCACTCAAGCACGGATCCAAGGTTGATCCTCACGTGGAATTCATTCAAGGTGACTGCACAAGCTACGGCATTCCACGCACGAGGAGACAAGATCTGCCTGTGACACACGCTCGGCTCTGCACACCCGATCCTCACGTGGACATCATGAATGCAAAGGCGTATGTGGAGAGATCCATGCATAGAAGCACCTGCCACAGATTCGACCATGTGAACCCGTGCACACTCTGACCTGCGAATTCTGAACTGTCATGCACGAACGGCCTGCAAAATATTCATTGCCATGGATAGTATAATCACTTTTTATTGTTATTTATTCTTCACATATTACTCATGTTATATTAATTATTTGATTTATAATATAGATGTATCTATGTAAATTTAAAGAGTAATTTGTTGTGATTACTTTTTAAATCTATATTGTAAAGGGTGCATTCTCGATTGTATTCGACACCCTATTAAAAATAAATAAAATAAATAAATAAAATATTTGAAGAGTGCATTATCGGTTGAAACTGACACTCTGAAGAATCATGGACATCCCACTAGATAAGTTCAACGGATTAAACTTTCACACATGGAAAGTCAAAATCCAAATGCAATTAATGCATAAGAATCTATGGAGGATTGTATCAGGAGATGAATCAAAACCCACAGATGCTGCAAAACTAATAGAGTGGGAAACAAGGGATGATAAGGCAAAAGCAATAATAGGACTTGCCCTATCTGATACTGAGCTACACTATGTGGATCTAGAAAAATCCTCAAAAACAATTTGGGAACTACTCAACAAAACTTTTGGCTCAAATGCAGTCAATGCTAAATTTTCACTAAAACTGCAACTATTCAAACTCAAGATGAATGAAAATGTGACAATGTCAAGCCACATTAATGAACTAAGATCACTCATAAGGCAACTTGCAGAAGTAAAAGCTGTAATAGAAGATGAAGATGCTAAAGCCATACTTCTAAACAGTCTTCCTCCTAAGTACAGTAATGTTGTGTTCACTCTCGGACAGATGCCCACACAATCACTTGAAGACATGATATCTGCACTTCTAAGTGAGGAGAAAAGAACTAAAGAAGATAATCAAGAAGAGTCTGCTCTCTATGTTAAGAAAAAATATGCTAAAACCTACAGAAACAAAGAGGAAGTAGAATGCTTCTATTGTAAACAAAAGGGACATAAGTCTCCATTCTGCAAAATCAGAGCAAAAGATGTCATCAGTGGGAAACTCAAAATGGATGAGGCCAATGTAGTTGTTGAAGAATCAGAATATGAAGAAGAACCAACACCAGAAGAACCTGATTACAACTCCGATGACTTTCTATTCTAAATAAAGTAATTGGAGGTAGGAGGCAAAGGAGGAGGAGGAAAACTGCATCTCTTGTTAGTCACCAACAAAGAGAATGCTGCATTGTATTGGTGATATTTACTTTCTGTTGTGTGTTTCATTCTGCAAATAAACTTGTTAAATCAAGTACATGATTGTATCACCTGCATTAGTCAGGATGTGATGGGGGTTAAAGAGATACTAGCATTAAATGACATGGTTTTTGGTAAACCAGTAAAACCAATTGGTTGTAGGTAAACCATGGACAAACCTTCATTGGTTTTATGGTAACCATGGAAAAACCATTTCTCAGGTTTGTGAGTCCTTGGAAAATCACACAGTCATTGTTAGATGTAGTATAGGATGATGCCTTCCCCATGTTCACACTAAGGGGGTGATTGTTAGGAAAAATATATATTTTAGTGTGAACAATATCTAATTATGTGTGTAAATGAGTTGTTAGTAACAACTCATAGAGATCTAGAAGTTAGAATAAGTCTCTTAGAGAGATAAGTGGGATTGTGTGTGAGTTGTACATGATAAGCTTTGACTCCTAATCAATAGGATCAAGCTACTTGTATAAAGGCATATCAAATATTGAATAAAGACATCCCGTATGAATAAAAATCAGAGTTTTAATGTGTTCTATTTGCTTGCGTCAATGGACCAAATATAATTGGATCAAGCTTTTCTCTTGGCAGGCAACCCCTTGGGTCAAGGTGGGCCTGGCTGGGAAGTCATGCTTCAAATTGAGTAACTCCAGCTCTGCAAACATTTCCTTCACCTTGTGGTGGGTAGAGCATGTGTATCGGCCCACTGTGAGGGGGAAAGGAGTTCCACCCTTCTTTCTTTTCAGGCACTTTTCGTGATATGTGATTAGCTGCCTTGACAGCTCCAGCAGAATCAGCTTAGGCCCGGCATACCTTGGTAGCCTGGTTGGCTCTCCCAAAAAGTTGGCAGCCCTCAGATAGGTGAATGTAGGAAATTGGGTGAACAGGGCTCCCCATTTCTCCGTGGCTGCCACTATGTTTTTGGTCGTATGACCATGAGTCAGATTTTGCCTCAATAGGCAGATGATGTGATAAAAGAATGCATCGTTGATTTTGGCAAATTGGGTGATGCTATTCTCTAGCTTCAACTCTGGATAATACTCATATATTTTGACCTGAGGCCAAACTCCACTTCGTGCTAGGCCTGGATAATCCCTCTCTGATGCTGCAGCGTAGACCACGTAGGAGTTCATATGGAATACTCCCGTTGTGTTGAACTGTTGTAGCTGCTCGGAAATGGTGCTGCTTATAATTTCCCCCCAGCAAAAGCGCTGATCAGGAAAATTCTTGTTCATTGTTTCCAGGTAGCGCAACATCCATTTATGGAAGTAATGGGCGTCAGAAAGCCCGAAGACCCTACTCAGGAAGGTAATGGTATCGCTGAGCTCTTCTGAGAAGTCACTGCGGTGGATGATTTGGGGCCACCGGGTTACCACCTTCTTGTTCTTCAAGTAGACTTCGTTCATTAGTTGCATGCATTGGTCTTCATTATCTTCCCAGGCCTTGATACACTCTGCTTGGCTGACGGCCACGAAGTGCCGGTGGTGAGGGATGCCAAGTATCATCTCAAAATGACGGGCAGTGAGGTTAATGACTACCTCACCCTTACTGTTTTCGACACATCTGGTGTCTTTGTTGTAAGACTGAGCAACCACCATTATAAATTCATTGTTGACTGTGCTGATGGGGATTCCTCCGGTGAAGTGCAGGGCACTGCCTATCAATTTGTCCATCCATGGACTCCTTGTAACTTTCTGAGTTCTGGCCCAGAATTCCTCCATGTCGACATGCCCCAATTCTGAGTCTCTGACATCCATGCTGCATTCGGCCTGTGACTCGGGCATTCTGACCCTTTGATATTTATACTTCATCTCTTCCTCAGTAAGCTTAGCCTTCCCTTTTGATTTGGTGGGTCTCTTGCTGGATGTAGACATATGTTCTTCTAAGATTATCTACTGATCTGCATGAAGAAGAAGCGAGACCCAATCCGAAAAAGTTGAATTAGCCATTTGATCTTCCGTTGGAATGTTAGCAAAAGAAAGAGTTAGAGATTTTTAGGCTCAGGGCGTAGGAAAAATGCAGCTTACAGGGCTAAATAGGCAGGGCGCACGGGAAAGGGCTGTTGCAAAGATTAAACTGGCGCCAAAGGCGCATGGCGCATGCATACTGTAGAGTGCATTTTAGTAAAGGGCGCATGAGAAAATCGTGTTGCATGGAGACAGGATGCGCCAAAGGCGCATGGACCTTACATGTTACATTGGGATTTGGTGTTCTGTTGGCGCATGGGAAAAGCGTGTAACAGGGACTTTTCGTGCGCCAAAGGAAATATGGCGCGGCGCATGGAGGGTTTACAAAACACGAATGTTACTAAAAGGAGCGATGCGCCTGCGCTTTTACGACTATACTTGGCGTAGATAAGGCTTGTGTTGCATAGATGTTGGGCGCGCCAAGGGTGCATGGAAAGGCGATGCAGCACGGAAAGATGGTGCGCCAAAGGGGCGCAAGTTTAGCTTGTGCAGCATGTGGAAGAGGCGCGCCTTGAGGGCGTATGAAAACTTGATGCAACAAGCATGATGGGTGCGCCATTGGCGCGGGTTCTAGTTATGCTGCAGGGGGGACAGACGCGCCATGGGGGCGCAACTGTTTATAATGTTGCACGACGCGCTGCTGTGCACCTAAGGGAAAAACAGTGTTTTTTCATATGGCTCAACCCTTCTTTCTTTTCAGTTCTAAGGCTGCCTTGGGATATTCAATGGTTCAAGCCAAAGGGGTTTCAGACCAAGCTTTCAAACTAACACCCTCTACCAGCAGATCTGGAAAGAGGGATGGGAGGAAACAAATAAGGAAAGACGGCACAGGGGAGGGCTAGCTCAACATTTGATATTTTAATACTGCTAAACCACAAGCCAAAACCAGAAAATAAAGCATATGGACGAGAAAAGAACCTCTTACCTGGATAAATAACAAAAGCTCGAGAACGGGTCCACAACGTGTTGAAAACGACGAGGTAGAGGCTGACAGGCTCAGAAAAATCACGTGCACAGCGAATAGTGAAAATGACATTTGGGCGCGCAAACCATATATATATAGGTTAGCTGGACATTAATGCGCCACCCACCTTTTGAAAGGCGCATGAGAGTGGCTGTCGACAGGGAAAAGCGTGCCCTTTGGCGCACCAAAACATTGTGTTGCAATAAGATTATGTGCGCCCTCTGGCGCATCAAAAAGTGGTGCACCAAACGCTATGTCGACATAGGCGCATGCGCCTTGGCGCACGCAGGGAAGGCTCGACACACTTTGGCACACCGAAAGTTGTGTTAACACTGAAAATCACGTGCAAAGGTTTTAAAGGGGGCGCACCAAACATTAGTGTTACATAGAAATTTCATGCACCTGCACCAAAAAAGGCTCAAAAGACTAAGTTCGAAAAACCGATTTCGGGAAGGGATTTTACAACGTTTGACGCAAGGGATCCCTAACGAGGATCGGAACAAAATTTCAAGTATAGTTATCGGTAAAATTTCCCTTGTCAATTTTACGGGATAACAATGACCCAGCTCTTTTTGGGGACTATCCCGAGAAAATTCGGGGTAGAGAATCCCAGATTCTCATGTGCCTATCCATTGGGTAACAGAGTCAAAAACAAGGGCGACCGGAGGGGGAGCAAAAGAAAACACACAACAAACCAAAAGCAAACACACGACGGAAGCAAACACACAACAAAAAGCAAACTGTACAAAGAAGAGAGCAAGCTCTACTTCACGAGGATCTTCGGATGCTCCGCTATAAGGAAGCGGGAGTTCGGTTCCATCCAGATATGAGAGATAGAAACTATTCTCTCCATTGAGCTGCTTGATCTTGAAGGGCCCTCTCCACAGGGAATCAAACTTCCCATGCATGCCCTTTGGTTCTCTTCGCTTGTCCCACAAAAGGACGAGATCTCCCACTTGAAAATCCCTTTGCTTGGCTTTCTTATCAAAAAGCCTCTTAACTTGATTCTGATGTTCAGTGATCCTATCGACCACCCTCACTCTCTTTTCTTCAAGTTCTACCAGATACATGATTCTCTTTTCAAGAGAACTTTGGAAAGTTTCATCTTGATGGCTCATGCCAAGCGCAGAGCAGGAAGTTCCACAGAAATGGGAAGCTCGGCATCAGTGCCATATAACACTTGAAAAGGTGACATGCCGAGAGATCTCTTGGGAGTAATATGATCAGCCCACAGAGCGTCGTACAAAGACTTGTGCCACATTCGCTGATTCTCATCTACTAACTTCCGTATGATGGTCACCAAGTTCTTGTTACTGGATTCCGCTTGACCATTTCCCTGAGGATAATAGTCAGATGCATGAGCCAAAGTTATACCATATCCATAGCAAAAACTAATAACCTCTCGTGAGGAGAAGTTAGAAGCATTATCAGCAATGATTTTGTTTGGAACGCCGAACCTGACAATGATATTTTCTTTAATGAAATTACAAACCACCTCAGAAGTGGCATGCTTGATAGGTATGGCTTCCACCCACTTGGTAAAGTAATCCGTTGCTGTAAGGACATAGCTATGTCCGGCACTCGATTAAGGATTGAGTGCGCCAATAAAATCAATTCCCCATTGCCTGAATGGTTCATTGATAATGACCGGCCTTAGGGGAAAGGCAGCCAACTTGGGCTTGCCAACGAATTGTTGGCAGGGTTCACATTTCGCCACCCAGGTGGCTGTATCTTGGAAGAGCATCGGCCAATAGTACAGCTCGAATGATCTTGTGTGCAGTTATGGAGGAAGAGAAATGCCCTCCACAAGCTGAATTGTGAAAACTTTCCAGTAGTTTTACTTGCTGGGGTTTGTCAACACATCACAAAAAGATGCCATCTATCCCATGTTTATATAAGCCGTCATCCCAGATGACATATTTAGCCGCTCTAAGCTTTATAGTGCGCTTCTCCTTTGCAGTTAGGTGCATCGGGCATTCGCCGTAGGTAAGGAATAAATCGATGTCGGAGTACCACTCATCACTAGTTGCAACAAATAGAACCGAGGCGAGAGAATCGGGCTCTTCACGCCGTCTTGTGTTTCATCGGTGTAGTCACCCCTTTCACGGGGTTTTTGAATCTTTGTTTTCAGCCATTAGGCGACACGAGCCCTTGCCCCTTACACTTGGTTGGTTTAATATCTAGGTCATACTCCTGACCTTTGCGATCCAATTTCCTCGCAGCTTCCTAACTCCCGCTTTGAGTTAGAATTGATTTCACCGCCGTGTCTGGGACCAGCACTACCGTATGCGAGTTTAGAATGTAATACCTGAAATTCTTCACTACTTTGACGACGGTGAAGGCATGCTTTTCCAGTTGAGTCATTTTCAGTTCGTGAGGCTTGAGAGGAGAACTCATGAATGCGATTGGAGATTCAACATCCTCCGAGTTCTTTTGCATTAAGATTGCGGACACAGTATGCTCAGATGCGTAACTATACATGATGAAGTCCTTGGAGAAATCTGACATACTTGGACTGGTGCATGAGCAACTGAAGCTTTTATTTCTTCAAATGACCTTTTCCCTCTTCACTCCATCTGAAAGTTGGTGACCCCTTCATCATGTTCAATATGTGACGGGTCTTCTCGGCAAAGTCAGGAACAAAACGCCTGAGAAAGTTCACCTTTCCGAAGAAAGAATGAACACCAGTCTTACTTGTAGGTAGAGTAAGGCTTTGAATAGCCTTAACTCTTTCAGCATCTATCTTTGTTCCTTCTTTGCTAACCACATGGCCTAGCAACTTCCCTTCCGTGACTCCAAAAACAGACTTTTTTGGGTTTAGGGAAATCCCATGTTCTCGGCACCTGGCCAACACTTGCTCCAAATGATCACAATGATCATTTCATTGTTTAGAGAACACGGTTAAGTCATCTAAATAAACCACAATGACTTTCCCCATCATACCTTTGAACGCGAAGTCCATGGCCCGCTGAAAAGTGGCACCAGCATTAGTTAGGCCAAAAGGCATCCTGCTGTAGGCAAATGTACCCCAGGGAGTAGTGAATGCTGTTTTAAACTGATCTTCAGGTGAAACTTCAATCTGATTGTAACCTGAAAAACCGTCAAGCATGGACAACATCTCTGATCCAGTTACTGCCTGCAGAACTTGATCCATTATCGGAAGAGGGTAGTTGTCCTTCAGCGAAGCTTGATTCAAATTTTGAAAGTCTACGCATATGCGTATCTCGCCGTTTTTCTTGCGTACTGGCACAATATTTGCTACCCAAGTGCTGTGATGGATAGGGAAGATGATTCTTACGTCCAGCATCTTCTGAATTTCAGCCTGGATGGTACCCGAAATCTTGGGATTATAGTGCCTCTGCTTCTGGCGGAAGGCTTTGACATCGTCTTTCAACGGAATGTCATGCTGAACGTCCTTTGGCTTGAAGGACTTTAGATCGGCGTAGGACCATGCCAATACGTCCATATATTTTTTTAGCAACTTGACAAATTTTTGCTTCTCTTCAGGCGTGCAACATTTGCCAATGTTCACGAATTGCGGGTGTTCTATCGAACCTATATTGACCGGTTCGGTTTCTGGGGACGAGCTAGGGTCGTCCCGCTTCTTCTTTTTTACAAAACGGTCATGCCTGTCGAACAGGCGTTCCAGAGAAACCAGGCCCTTTGGAATTTTATTTCCCTTGAGCTGACATATGCCATCGTTACCTTCAGATTCATTGCCTTGATCGGTGACTGACTCACGGCAAGTGGAAGTAGACCCTTCAAAATGTAATTCTTTAAAATTTTCTGCCTTCTCCAGAAAAGCAATGAGTTGATTATCGTCGTTGAACACCTGCCAATGCTGAGAATTGTCTGGTACGCTCGGGCGGAAAACCACCTCAATGGTGTACTTGTTCATTTTCAAACCTGGGTGTGGGAGCATGAGAGATGCTGAAACAGCCAATGAATCAGCCATGTCATTTTGGGCTCTTGGAATAGATTCAATTGAAAAGGCATCAAACTCTTCAATGCTGTCCCATACCACATTACGGTAATGTCTGAGCCTTTCATTCTTCACTTGGTAAATCCTTTTGACCTGATTTACAACCAGCTCAGCATCACCTTGCACTTTTAGATTTTTAATTCCTCTTTCTTTTGCGACTTGCATACCAAGTAAGAGAGAGATTCATACTCAAGATTGTTAGTGTTGAAAAACTGCAATTTGAAAGAGAGAGGAATGTCTTCTTCCTCAGGAGATATCAGCATGGCCCCAGCGCCACATCCACTAGTTGCACAGCTCCCATCGAATTGCAATGTCTAGATTTTATTAAGATCTCCTTCTTGAACAAGGACACCCGTTTATCCGTCTCGGTAGATAAGAAGTAATTCCCCATCCCCGATGATTCAAAAGGATTTGAGATTTGGTGTCTTGAGCTAGTGACCAAGTACTTCTTTTGGGATTCGCTCCAAAGTTTGCATTATGCCTTTGACTGGAATTCTAGCTTTAGACCATCCATATGAATTTCTCCACCAACTTCGCTGCAAAAAAACTTCTTCCCAAAAAATTCCATAGGCTACGGAATGTCGTGAATGAGAAGCTGTCATTTTTACTCTTTTATCCGGAAGGCCGCAAACGCAAATTGCGCGTCTTTGATTTGGCCAACCAATGGAACTTTCTTAGTTTCCAAGGAATAACACCTGCCGAAAGGCTTGGTAAGAGTGAGGCCCAAAGCATGGGCGACTTTTACCGGCATGACATTGTCAGAAGCCCCGAATCAATTATGCAATTACTCAGCTTGTGTCCATTGATCAGCAGAGAGAGATAGAAAGGCTCTATCTTGCCTGACGCAGATGTTGAAGCAATATTTATATGAGATTCAGGGGGAGTGGAAAGGATTCCTTTTGGGGAAACCTGATTAGATATAACAGCTTGACTTTGGATATACTTAGTCAATCTTACAAGCTGTTCGGGGTTTGACTGAAGGTACTCAGCTTCAGACATTTGGATCTTGGTCTTTTTTGCATGATCTATAATATCAAACGTGGCCAAGGGTTGCGTTGGTAAAGGAATGAGTCCCTCACCTCGCGATGATGGAATAGGATTGGTGGTCTTAGTAGGAATGTGAGAGGACTGATTTGGAGGAGAGATAGGGGGAAAATATTTCCTTATAAAAGATTTGCCAGGGAGTTGAGCAGGAAGAGGTGTAGACACAAAATTTGTGTCTTACGACCCCTTGTGACCCGCACCTCATCTCGCAATCTAACCTCATCACCTAAACCTTACACAATTATTTATTAATTACCTTATAATTGATAAATCCACATCGCCTTACCCGCCACCTCACTTGGCCACCTCACCATGACCTAGCCCTAACCCTAAACTAACCTAATTAGGACCCATGACTTGGTCTAGACTCACATCCATAACTAATGCCTCCTTACTCGCACCCAAAGCCGACCTTCTAGCCACTTGACCAAGCCCGCAACTGATCCCTCGGGAGAAAAACAGGGAAGGTGGGCTATTTTACTAAAAATAGCCTACTTTTTCCTAACCGATGCCGGTTCCTACTCGACCGCCGTCGGTTACGCAACCGCCATCGGTTCCCTGTAAATGGGCTCCCCAAACCAAAACAACGGATCGGAATTTCATTTTGGAGATCAGTCGAAGGATTTCTGGATCAACAGAGAGCATTGCGAGCGAGGAACAGAGTCCAGATCTTCACTTGACCAAGCAGAGACGAGTGAAAATACTAGACGTGTTTACAGCAAAGGAGATCAACTTGCACCTTCGTAAAACCAATAAGTTACATCTTGCATGTCCTCCATTATAACATTTCTTATGCTTTTGGAATTACAGTCCTCCCAAATCCGCTTTCTAATCCATTATCCAACGTACTCATTGCCTCTAACTGCCATTCTTTTGCTTCTAACCATCCCATTTCCTAATACTATCCAAAACCAGCCATTACAAACACCACAACCAGCCCAAAGATCCTAGAACCCACCGGTATCGGTTATCGAATCAACCGCATCGGCTATAGGTAACCGCATCGGTTCCTTTGATCAAAACCAGAAAACAGCCTTTCCCTACCTGGGTTCAACCAAGCAATTTAATTGATATTTTATAGTCTTTTGTGTTAATTCACGTTAGCAGGAAACTCGACCACCTTCGAAAGGAAGTTTTACATTTCCCGGCCCAAGGCGCTTTCTCATTTATTGTTTAATCAAATCTTGTGGTCTTGTGTTCTTATTTGCAGGTAGTCCTTCCCAGACAAAAAGGAGTTCTCCGCAGTCAACCTGATCTTTCTCTACGGTACGCGCACATCATCTCGACATTCTACAGGTATTCCTCCTAACCCTAACCTTATCTGTTTCTAAAAGGAACGAAGCATTTCCGAGTGAAACATTTTGGCACGCCCGGTGGGACCCATTTTGGGTTTATCTTTATTTCTTGCTTGCTTTCATATAGGGAGCATACTTGCTGTTTTCTTCTTCTAGAGATATTCACAAGGTATTTTATTATTCTGGTAAAAGAACTTGCTTTGTTTTTGCATCTTGCATTAGTAAAAGTCATCTCTTTTGCTTCATCGAATATCACTTTCGATTTGGGTTTTAAAACACATGCATTGCATTCCTGCCTGTTGTTTTTCAATTCTAGTGAACATAGATTAAGTAACAGGTCGTACACGTGGGGGTGATATCCACGGTATTGACAGGAAATTAATCTTACATTCACTGCACAACACATACCGAATCACTTCACAATTAACACAACAGCTCAAACATCCCCCCTTTTTCCGCGGTATTCCTCCGCCCGATTGAGGTAACCTTATAAGCCAAAACAACTTGACATTTCCCCTAAGTCTCTTGTTTAGGATTCTGACATCATTCTACGTCTAAAGGCATAAGCCCACAATAATTAAAATTAACCCTAAGGTTAATCTCTGGATTTGCGTGTGCATCTTGCTTGTTTGCTGCTCGCTTTCTCGTCATACTGCTGTCTTTTTGTGATCAATAAGTTGATAAATATACTCAACGTTGCTAAAAATCAAATTAGCAGCCCTTTGTATCTTCTTATCCTAGATTTTTGACACCGGCATCGGTTAAGGGACCGACGTCGTTTCCCCTGTGACCGACAGCGGTTAGTAAACCGATATCGGTTACTGTCTCCATCAGCCCCTGACAAACCAGCAACTTGCCAAATTCATCATTCTGGGGTTGTTTTTGTTCTTGATAGATTGAAACTTTACCGTGAACTGCTGTCCATGGTTGTTATCACTCGAAAACAAGCCGCCGCCATGGTTTCACACGCTTGCTCTGTTTCTTTGCCTGAATCACCCCCTTCACCTTCTATGGGGAATCCTACTGATACCAGTGAGGTTCCAAAAATTCCTGTGGGAGATAAGGACTTTGCCAAGTTTCTGGATGCTAATTCCAGCGCTGTACAATACTATTTGTCTCATACCCCTGACCGTACACCTGATGGTCAGCTCCTTGTAGGTATGCCTATCAGTATAGCTGCTCATTTAGCTCCCACTCCTCCTGATAATACCGCCTTGCTTCCTGCATCTCTAGCCCCGTCTCCCAATCCGACAGCTGCAGAGGTTCATACGACCCCGATTAGCTTTCCTTTTGTTAATCTTGGACCCCACGTTTCGTTACCACCAACTGCCCCTACCTCATCTCTTTTGCAGACTGCTCCATTCATGACTTGCTCTCTGCCACCTATCCACACGAGCTTTCCTTCTCAAGCTCCGCCTACCTTTTCATTCCCATACACGTATCCAGTAACCTCAACACCTTATATGGGACATCCCTATTCTGGTGCACCATCATCTCATCCAACCACTGATTTCATCAAACAAATGATGGACAAAATGCAAAATTTGGAGGCTTCGGTTTCGGGAAGTCGTAGCGCCTTGACATACGAACAAGTTTGTCGGGAGCCCATTCACCCTTCTGTCCCCCTTCATTCATATCCTCCTCAATGGGAGTTGCCGAAATTTACTCGTTTTAATAGTAAAGAGGATCCTCAACAACACTTGCGATCATTTAGACATGCTTGTTATTTGATTGCCCATAATGACGCCTTGTTACTCCGCACCTTCCCTATGTCCTTATCAGGACCCGCCCTGGAGTGGTACAGTGCTTTAACCCAGCACTCGATCTTCTCTTTTAACCAACTAGCCCAATCTTTCTTGGATCATTTCTCCATTAACATTGCTAAGAAAGTATCTATCACCGACCTTTATGCCATCCGACAATTTGAGGACGAATCTATCGCAGATTTCGTTGGACGATGGCGGGGCCTTATCAACCAACTTACGTATGCCTTGCCTCAAACCGAACTTATCGAACTCTTTACGCGGGCCTGCGCTAAGCACATCTCCCCTACCCTCCAAATCCAAACTTTCCGTACATTCGACGAGGCCTTTACTATGGCTCGAAAATTAGAAATTCGAGCCTTAGAGGAAGAGAAATTGCGGTTGCGCAACAAGAACTCCACTTTCCGAACTCCTGATTCTACCAATAAACCAAATACCACCACTCCTCACGCGTCCACCTCTTCTAAATCAAAAGGAGCTGTCCACGCGGTGATGGTCAAATCCCAACCACCGTCCAATACTCCACCAAAAACCACCTATAAATACAAAGCCGAACCCATCAACTACACTCCCTTGGGAGAAACCTATGGTGTCATCTTGGAAAAATTGCTCAAAGCAGGAGCCATTACCTTACCTCCTGTTAAACCTCATTCTGGGTTTGATTCCACTCGCGCCATACCTTCCTGGTACAAAGAAAATGACTTTTGTAACTTCCACCGCGTGAAGGGACACAGTCATGAAAACTGCAAGATGTTGAAAAACATAGTGCAGGAAATGGTTGATGCGGGGGATATAGCCCTCGATAATCCTAACGCCCCTGCTAACCGAAATTTGAAAATTTTCAACAAGCCATTCCCGAATCACTCGTCCAACAGTAACGTCAACCAGGATATCTTAGCCGAGGAGAGTGTTCATGAGATCCATGCAGTATTCGATACCCAGCCAAAAGCCTCTATCGAGAAAATTTTGAATCAAGCCTCTTCACTAACACAGGAGCCCGAACCTCCTTTACCACCATCAAGCCAAAGCGTAATCGTTCCTTTACCCATAGAAGAGTTAACTGCCCAGGCTTCCCTTCCCATCAATGAGTCTTCTTACACCACATCCCTACAAGATTGCGAGCGGATGTTGTCTAATCTATCCATTTCCCAGACGTCTCCTTCTACCACTCTTGCCGCACAAGAGGAAGGTACGCCACTCCCTTTGACATCCTTAGACGAGAAATCTCTTGCACCGACATCACTAAATTCTTTAGCCGTGACAGACCCTCTCCAACATGCCCTTCTGCCTATTAGTCCCTCATCACCTAAATCTTTTCAACGACCAGTCGACCTCTTAACATCTATTGATACAGTGCCTCATCTACCCCCTGTATCACTCCCACAGTGGACTGGAATTACAACCCACCTTTCTTCCGTACCAAAATTACAAATCACACTGAGACCGCATTCCACGTAAGATGACAGCCCTATGGGAACGCTTGAGTACCCCTTTTCTACTCAAATGCAAATGACTGATCCCGATGTCTCCACCATCTACCCGAAGTGCTTACGTGCTTAAAATGCCCCCTGTTCTCACCTTCACCCCCTCACCTCTACCAAATGCCCCGTCCACTTCTATCAACTTAACCATCTTCCCCTACGCTTGGGACCTCACCAATGCCTGGGCCTAACACACCCGCCTAAGCGACTCGATCTATCCAAAATAAATCCGCTCCGCCACCTAGGAGACGAACGCAATCCGGCCTCTATCACAATTAAAACCCTCATCGTCACACCCACCTTCCATATTGGGACCTCATCCCTCCACATTACACCAATATATCATACCTCCTTTGTTTTCTGCAAAACGACCTACGCCTTCTACACCTATACAGAGATCAAAGGGTATCACAACATCGTTACCCCGCGTATCCGGTCCACCTATCAACCCTAAACCAATCCCATCATCAAAGGATTTATTTTCTGTCACTCCCCTTTCTCCGTGGTTGTTTCCCGCTACCACGCTATCTGTAGCCTCATCATCTAACCAGCTGAACGTAACTTCTGTGTCCAAGAAACCACGTTTAGTGAAAAACATGTGTCAGCACCCCCCTCGGCTAAACCACCACCTGTACGAACCAACCACGCCCAAACATTACCAAAACCCGCACAACCAATACCTTCATCCGATTTTGACCCCCTCAAAGGATCTTACGCCAAAATCCTTGCTATGTTGGTGGAGAATGCGACCATTTCCCTACCTCCACTTAGACCTTATGACCCGTCTAAACCCCGACCTATGGGTTACGATGAGTCTAAAATCTGCGCTTATCACCGCACACCAGGACATGATGTGGAGGGATGCAAAGCTCTAAAAACCATCCTTCGTCAGTCACCTCTCCCGGATAGAAAGATTAAGAAAGACAACTTACGAAGGGAAAGACCTCTAGCGTCAATTCCCTCTACTATATCATCTATCCCCGCCTCACCAAGATCTATCATTATTACAACCCCACCTCTTGAAGACCATGAATTATCCCAACCATCTTCCTCATCTCAGATCTACGAGATTAATATGATTAGTGTCGCTACTCGAGGATAGAAAAACAATGGGAAAGCGAAAGAAAACACACCTGCGGCATCTCTTTCTCCTTCAACCATCCCGATTACACCACCACCTAAAGTGGTTATTCGCGGACCCGCCTATCCCGTCTCTAATGGAGTTGCCCACCGAACCATGATCAAACAGCTTCATCAATCGCCCGTAAAAATGACACTATATGATCTCATTCAGACTTCTGAATCTCATCGACAAGCTCTCGTTGAGATCCTTCAAGGGATAGAGGTTTTACCCAACGAAACCCTGCCCGTGGCCTCCATTCTAACACCCAATCACGTTTCCTCTCTCACCAAACAATCCATCTCCCCCACCACTTCTGTCTCAAAACAACAAGCCGCTGCAGTTAGTTTCTCGGAAGATGAAATTATCGACTTTGGTGCAGAAGACCCTGACCCTGCCCTTTTCATTTCCGCTTACGTCCGAGACATTCGAGTACGTCGGGTTATGATTGACGGGGGCGCTAGCCTAAACATCATCTCTTCAAAAGCCTTCCAACAAATGAACATCCCTTCTAGTTGCATGTGTGCCAACCCCATCATGTTGCGATCATTCAATGACGCTATTACTTCTACCTTAGGCACCGTGATCCTCAACATTCGCGTAGGCCCACGTACTTTACCCGAACTCTTCTATGTCCTTGAAGGAGAGTTCCAATATAATATATTGCTGGGTCGTCCTTGGATCCGAGCCATGGGATGCGTTCCCTCAACATTACATCGATGCATAAAATTTGAGTACGAGGGGAAGTCCTACACTGTAAAAGCTGATCCTCCCCCCTTCAAAACTTGCAATATGTTATACCGCCCAAACGATGTGCTTATACCAATTAAGACACCCATACATTCAACCCAACCATCCTCTTCAAATGTACCTCAACCATCCACCTCAACTGCACCTACGCCTTCAACTGATGAAACCACCGTCGCACAAACCACTTCTCTTCCCGCAGCTAACATCCCAACCTCCGACCCCTTAGTAGATGTTTTTCATCGCCTCACGCTGGGGGAGTACCGCCTATATAACGTTAGTTCTTTCCCTACCCCGCAGGAGTACGGACAATTACATGCGCATCCCACCTACGACCGTCGCGTGGGGGAGGTAATCTCTTACGGACCACCCCATTGCCGCACTAACCTAACGTATGGGGGTGTTGACGCATCCTCCATTACCCCTGAACCTCCTCTTGGTGTGGTTCCCTTCCAATCCGATTTTCAATACTTGACAAATCGTCGTTTCGCCCTCACCTTCTTGACTCGCTGTGCGTGGAAAGGCTTTGGTTTTGGCCTTTACGAACAAGGCCGACATACACTCATTCCCGTGACCACACGCAAACATAATGATCGAAGTGGTCTCGGTTTTTCCGAAACACCTACACAGGAGACACCTCCTGTCAGCTGTATCCTGGAAGAGGAAGGCGTCGCCCCTACCGAACCATCATCACCCACTTTGCCATCATCTCCCACAGAATCGATGGACCCTGAATCTATCCCTCCTAACTTTTTTTTTTCATAAATGCTATCTTCATAGGTCCTCTCACTTATCAACGCGATAATGAGGACCCATCTTCTCTTCCCCTTCTGTATCCAGACATGATCGAAGAGGATTCGCCTTTGATTAATGTTGTTGAATGCCAGGATGACGACTCCATCCTCACTTACCTGGGCGCGGATGATTCTTATATTCAACGCGCCTTACCATCTGAAACCCAAACTATGCTGAACGAATCTACTATAGAAATCAACATCCACACGGAGGAAGATCCTCACATAGTGAAGATTGGACAATCCCTTAACACATCAGAACAAGCCGCCTTTTCTACCTTTCTCCGTGCTCGCAACCAAGCTTTCGCATGGTCTTACGCTGACATGCCAGGAATTGATCCTACCATTGCCGTCCATAACATCACCCTAAACCCCGATTCCAAACCAGTCAAACAGAAATTGAGAAAAATGCATCCACGCATTGCTCTCTTGGTCAAAGAGGAGCTCCAACGACTCCTTTCTCGCTTTCCTTCATCTTTCCTATTGACTATCCTCAATGGATTTCTAACATCGCACTGCTACTAAAGCGACAGGGGACTTCGGATATGCACAGATTTCCGGGATCTTAACCTTGCTTGCCCCAAGGATGACTTCCCCCTCCCAAGTATTGATCAACTTGTTGATCTCACTGCGGGCCATGAAATGCTTTCTCTCATGGATGGCTTTTCAGGATACAACCAAATTTTGGTTGCCCCTGCCGATCAACACAAAACTGCCTTCATAACTCCTTGGGGAACCTTCTGTTATCGTGTCATGCCATTTGGCCTTAAGAATGCTGGTGCTACCTATCAGCGGGCTATGACCTACATTTTTCATGACATTATGCACACTATCCTTGAAGACTATGTCGACGATCTTCTCGGCAAGTCTAAACATCGTAGTGAACATCTCGATGTTTTAACCATTATTTTTGATCGCCTGTTACAATATTCTGTCCGCCTTCAACCGAAGAAATGTGTCTTTGGTGTTCTTTCGGGAAAACTTCTTGGCTTTATCGTCTCTTTGCGTGGCATTGAGGTCGATCCATCTAAAGTAAAAGCTATCCTAGAAATGCCCCCACCCAAAAACCTCAAACAATTGCGTAGTTTGCAGGGTAAACTTCAATCCATCCGGCGTTTCATCTCCCAACTCTCGGATCGATGTCACCCTTTTCATCACCTTCTAAAAAAGGACGTTGCCTTTCAATGGAGTGAGGAGTGTCACCAAGCCTTCGAAGCTCTCAAAACGTATCTCTTGCAGCCACCCGTGCTTATCCCACCCCAGGACGACCGCCCTTTCTACCTTTATCTTTCCGCCACTGACCATGCTATAGGAGCTATGCTCGCACATCGAGACTCGGCACGCCGAGAGCAGGCCGTTTATTATATAAGTCGTACCCTCGTGGATTACGAGACTAGGTATACACATGTAGAAAAATTGTGCCTGGCCCTATCATTCGTCGCCACCAAACTCCGACATTACCTCCTGAATCACAAAACTTTCGTCATCACCAACACAGACCCCATTCATTATATGTACGCCAAACCACACCTAAACCAACGCATCGCTCGATGGCTCATGCTCCTCGCCGACCTTGACCTTGAGTTTATACAACAGAAATCAATCAAAGGACAAACTCTTGCAGACCAACTTGCGGAGGCCCCTCTACCTGGGGAACAATTTACCAATTTTACCTTCCCCGACGAACTCATCGCCACTCTTTCGCTCGGAGAAGAGTCGTATCAAATGACCCTCTTCTTCGATGGATCTAAGTGCCAGCGCGGCGGAGGAGCCGGCGTTGTTCTCATCCCTCTTGACGCTGAACCTATGCCTCTTTCATTCCGGCTTGATTTCCCCTGCACTAATAATACAGCGGAATACGAGGCCCTTGTTCTGGGTCTCCAAGTTGCGATACACTTAGGCATTAAATCTATCAATATCTTTGGTGACTCTCAATTGGTAGTCAATCAAGTTATGGGCATCTACCAATGTAAAAACGAGGAACTTCAGAAGTACAAACACCACGTGGAATCACTTCTAACCTTATTTACTCACTATTCTATCCAAACCATTCCCCGCTCCACTAACAAATTTGCAGATACTATGGCTTGCTTAGCCTCGCAGATTCCCGCCGCACCAACTGACTCTGAATTATTCGTTGTGGTCCAGCAACTTTTTGCACCATCCTATTCAACCCCGGTAGTTTGCATGATAAATACTGTGTCTACTAATTCGCAGGATACCTGGTACCACCAATTTCACGACTACCTTACAATCTCGGTTCTCCCACCTGACCTTACTAGTAACGGAAAACGTGCTTTTCTTAAAAGTGTTTCGCGTTATGTTGTCATGGGAGGACTCCTCTATAAACGTGGCTTTGATGGCATCCTCCTTCGCTGTCTAACCGGCGCAGAGGTCACCTATACCATCCAACAAGTACACGATGGGATTTGTGGTGGACATTTTAGTGGCCTTGCCGTGGCTAAACGAATCCTTCGCCTAGGTTATTATTGGCCTACTCTCAATAACGACTGCTACGAATATGTTAAGCGCTGTGTCATGTGTCAACAACATGCCAATCTTCAACATACTCCTAGCCACCCGCTACAAGTCGCTCGTGATCTTTGGCCTTTCTCACAATGGGGTTTAGACCTTATTGGTGAGATTCACCCGACCTCTTCACAACGTCACCGTTGGATAATCACAGCGACCGAATATTACACAAAATGGGTGGAGGCCATCCCACTCATTTCAATCAAAAAAGAAAAAATTGTCGAATTCATTAACCATCACATTATCTGTCGTTTTGGTATTCCTCATCGCCTAATAACAGATAATGGTAAATCTTTCAAAAACAAGTTGTTACAAAACCTTTGTGACAACTTTGGTATCAAACTTAGTTTCTCATCGCCTTACTATCCGCAGGCCAATGGTCAGGCTGAATCTTCTAATAAAACTCTAACCAAAATCCTCATGAAAGTTGTCAATGAATCTGGAAGAAATTGGCACGATCACATCCCCTTTGCCCTTTGGGCTTATCGTACTAGCATTCGTACCTCTACTAATGCCACACCTTTTTCTTTGGTATATGGTACCGAGGCTGTTTTGCCTCTCGAAATACAAATACCCTCCCTTAGAATATCTCTTCAGGATATTCTCACCAACGATGATTTCCGCCAAGAGCGGTTAGCCCAATTGGAGCTTCTTGACGAACGACGTCTTACAGCTCTCGATCACCTTCAAATCTATCAAAAACGCATCAAGCGTGCTTATGATAAGCGACTTCATGAGCGTACCTTTAAGGTTGGTGATCTTGTCCTCAAAGAGAATCAACATGTCACCAAACTAGAAAAGAGCAAACGTGGAAAATTTGCTCCCAATTGGATTGGGCCTTATATAATCACTCACACCTATGGATCAGGCACTTATCGTTTAGCTTCGCTTAATGGTAAACCTGAGCCTGAACCCCTTAATGCCTTACATCTTCGCCCATTCTACTGTTGAATCTAGTGTTATATCACTTCTTATCTACCTACTGCTCGTCCCTTGAGCTCATTTACCGCTACATACACTTTGTTTTCTATATCTCTAAATAAAATCGAAATCACTTCGCACCTCCCCTTGATAATGCCTTCCCCTTTTTTAGTCTAGTCCATGACTTCAAAGTATTAAAATAAGCCGTATTCTTATGGGATTTTCTTGAGTCAAACTTCCTACTAAACTAGATGCTTCACGCCAAAAGAACATCTAGTCATCTAAAATTAAATATAGACTGCTCCCTCGAAGGACAGCTATATGCCAAACTATTGCTGCTACTTATAAATAGATCGCTCCTCAAAGGACAAATATGCACTAAAATCATCTCTGCTACTATAAATAGATGCTCCCCCGAAGGACAGCTATACACAGTCAGCCTTTATCAGAAGCTTCTCGCATTGATCAGCTTCGTGAAGACCTCAAGAATAAAACAATCAATATCCCTTGTAGACTTCCCGCATCGATCAGTCTACATTCAATAAAATAAAAGCCTCATACAAAAGAACTTTTTGGGTCATGGACTTGTCTATTTAGGGTAGGTTCTCTTTCGTTGTAACAAGTTCTTTGTACCTCAGCTATATCATCCACATCACCTCACCATTTGTTTCAACTCAAGGGACGTAACGTACACCTGATATATTGTGATCATACAACTCTTTTCAACTATGGACTTCTCGTCTATACACGGCACTTAGGGCTTCAGGCTCGTTCTACGTTGTGTGGTTTGTTTAGCTCTTTTCACCTACGGAGCACTCTTTCCGCTTTGCCTCGCATCTAGAATTGTGTGTTGATCTTAATCAGGACACTATTCCCTACTACTTGGGTATGCTAACCTTTGCTTTACCTATACCTACACCAACAACATTATCCTACCAGCACCAACAACATTACCCTACCAACATCAAATTTTTTTACCAAACGACAAATTGCCTAAACCATACCAAATTGCCTAAATTCACCCCTCCCTGATCCTAAGGGAGAACTACATCGGTCTGAGGCCCTTCCTTGCTTTGTGCAATGGGCTATGTAGGCAGCACTTCGGAGACATGGGGTCTCCCAAGGTTAGCTCGACCATCCCCTACCATAACCTATCATGTGTGGTAAATATAAATATTTTGGTGTATTTCTATTTAATCACATTCCTCTTTGATCCTTTTTAAACACCGAAAGTCAAAACGACAACATTCTTATTATTATAACGCAAATCAACATACATATCTCGTTTTATTTAGATGTTAAACAAATACATCTTCTATATCATCGACACGCAGTCGGTACTCTTATTTATCCTCATACCTTGCTAACATTTATTTAGACCCTCACGCCTCATCCCGACCTAGGTGATGATCGTGATCGCGACCCTCTCGCCAGCCTCTCTCGTCCCCAAAGGTACCGCGGCTATTGGTACCGCCCACCGATCTCGCCAATCTCTCCCCGTAACATATGAATACGCCCGCTCGCATGGAGGACTTCAGCCTCTAGTCTCCCGCCCGTGACTCCGCAACCACTAACAATCCTCTTGTCTCATTCACTCGCGTGGAGCTTGAGCCTGCCAACCAAACGCCGCAGACGATCCCCTCTCTCCTCAACGCTGTAATCACCGCTATGTCAGGGCGCTCACGCACACCTCGCAGTTCTGCTACCCACCATAATCTATAGGCCTCAACCTACCATTTGGCCCGACCTAAGGCCTCAATCTACCATTTGGCCCGACCCAAGGCCTCAACCTACCATTCGGCCCGACCCAAGGCCTTAACCTACCTATTTGGCCCGACCCAAGGCCTCAACCTACCTATTTGGCCCGACCTACGGCCTCAACCTACCATTCGGCCCGACCCAAGGCCTTAACCTACCTATTTGGCCCGACCCAAGGCCTCAACCTACCATTTGGCCCGACCTAAGGCCTCAACCTACCTATTTGGCCCGACCTAAGGCCTCAACCTACCATTCGGCCCGACCCAAGGCCTCAACCTACCTATTTGGCCCGACCCAAGGCCTCAACCTACCATTTGGCCCGACTCTACGGACCTAAGGCCTCAACCTACTTATTTGCCCGACCCAAGGCCTCAACCTACCTATTTGGCCCGACCCACGGCCTCAACCTACCTATTTGGCCCGACCCAAGGCCTCAACCTACCTATTTGGCCCGACCCAAGGCCTCGCCCTAACAATTTGACCCGACCCAAGGCCTCAACCTACCCACCTAACCTGACCCAGGGCCACCGCCCAACCACTTGGCCTGACCCAAGGCCGTATCACTTCCATACCATACCCACAATCAACGTTTTATTTTATACATCCATCATGTACCTTGTGTTCAATCGAGCTCACCTGTTCGTGTTTTAGCACGATTAGGGTCCTCGACTTGATCTCCGACCAACTTTGCCTGACCTGCACCGTGACGTTTATCTCAACCAAACCAACCATTTGCACCGCCGAACATGCCTAAACGTTCCTGTACCTTACCTGTTATATACCCTGGAGCTACTTCCTATGCCTTGGATACCAGGATTATATCACCCTTGTTTGGATAAACTATCGACCTTTGCCTATACATTGCTGGTTTGCTAGTCAAATCATGTACCCTAGTCGTATTTATTGCATTTCAACATGCGTCTGCTTCCTCGACCTACCCCACCACCTTCCATCCTCTCTACCACATATACCCTTTATCAACCCTATCCCCGATTTCCCGCTCACTCAATCTGTGATAGATTTGAGGGGATTACCTATATCCTTAACATGAGAAACCACTTCATATTATTGTCCGCGCAGCCTTTACGTAACAAGCTACACCACAATAAGGGGCTAATGTAGACACCAAATTCGTGTCTTACGACCCCTTGTGACCCGCATCCCATTTCGCAACCTAACCTCATTACCTAAACTTTACACAATTATTTATTAATTACCTTGTAATTGATAAATCCACATCACCTTACCCGCCACCTCACTTTGCCACCTCATCATGACCTAGCCCTAACCCTAAACTAACCTAATTAAGACCCATGACTTGGTCTAGACTCACATCCATAACTAATGCCTCCTTACTCGCACCAAAAGCCGACCTTCTAGCCACTTGACCAAGCCCGCAACCGATCTCTCGGGAAAAGCAGGAAGGTGGGCTATTTTACTAAAAATAGCCTACTTTTTCCTTACCGATGCCGTTCTACTCGACCGCCGCCGGTTACGCAACCGCCATCGGTTCACTGTAAATGGGCTCCCCAAACCAAAACAACGGATCGGAATTTCATTTCGGGAGATCAGTCGAAGGATTTCTGGATCAACAAAGGGCATTGCGAGCGAGGAACGGATTCCAGATCTTCACTTGACCAAGCAGAGACGAGTAAAAATACTAGACGTGCTTACAGCAAAGGAGATCAACTTGCACCTTCATCAAAACCAGTAAGTTACATCTTGCATGTCCTCCATTATAACATTTCTTATGCTTTTGGAATTACAGTCCTCCCAAATCCGTTTCTGAATCCATTATCCAACGTACCATTGCCTCTAACTATCATTCTTTAGCTTCTAACCATCCCATTTCCTAATACTATCCAAAAACCAGCCATTACAAACACCACAACCAGCCCAGAAGATCCTAGAACCCACCGGTATCGGTTATCAGTAACCGGCATCGGTTATAGGTAACCGGCATCGGTTCCTTTGATCAAAACCAGGAAAAACAGCCTTTCCCCTACCCAGTTCAGCCAAGCAATTTAATTGATATTTTACAGTCTTTTGTGTTAATTCACGTTAGCAGGGAAACTGACCACCTTCGAAAGGAAGTTTTACATTTCCCGGCCCAAGGCAGCTTTCCTCATTTATTGTTTAATCAAATCTTGTGGTCTTGTGTTCTTATTTGCAGTAGTCCTTCCCAGACAAAAAGGAGTTCTCCGCAGTCAACCCGATCTTTCTCTACGGTACGCGCACATCATCTCGACATTCTACAGGTATTCCTCCTAACCCTAACCTTATCTGTTTCTAAAAGGAACGAAGCATTTCCGAGTGAAACAAGATGTCGATGAATAATGGTAACGATTATTCGAGATAGGTTCCTTGGACAGAGCATTCTGAAATCCCAGATTAGGGAAGAGAACTACAAGAGTGAAGAGTTTGTAAAAACACCAACTCTGTGAAACACATGAATAGATCGGTAGATCACCGAGTCATGGAATGAATAGATCGGTGGTGCACCGAGTCATTACAGCTGCATATGGTTATCTGTTATGAGAATGGTTGTTTTGATTTGTGAGTTCTAAATTATGTATTTAGAACTAGGAAGCATTTATGAACAAAAAAAAATTCTTGTTCTAATGTACTAAATTGGGAACGTTACGGTGATGAAGATGGCCGTGCACCTAGTGTCAAATCAAAATGGCCGTAAGATATGGACCCAAGTCAATAAGTCATGGTTGAATGTGTGCGGGAAGATTTCGAGAGGGCACCATCTACAACTTGTCTGCATTCATTGCGAGATGAAATTATTAATTGCACCAAGGAAGGTGATAGGATCCTTTTGGAAATGTGCTTTGCTAACCATTGCTTTCTCGGAGATCGAGTGTACGGATGCATCAAATAAGTTTGTATGGGAGTACTTTGTTGAAGACCCCTCACTTGATAAAAGGTTTGAGAAATACACTTGTGACACTATGACAAAAGTGCACAAGGAACGCTTGAAAAGTACTATACATGCCTAAGGAATGCATTCAATGAAGAATGAAGAATTCTTGAATAATACCTAGCAGCAAAGCGACTCTCGAATGAGCAACTATGCAATGCACTCAACAAAGTCTCTGTTGAGATCGAGGCTAGACTCTTTGGGTGGAATGATAGGGTCAGAGACCTAGAAGGGGAGCTAAAGAAGAAAGAGGAAGAGCTCACTACTTTGACAAAGGAGCTAAGCTAGGAGAGGTTGATCAGTGCCCAATGACAGCATGAATTGAAGGATGAAAAGGCCAAGGTGAGCATTGTGTACAAGAAAGTAGAATCCATCAATGAGGCTATAGTATTGAAGCATCTGGACCTAGCATCGCCCGCGCAGAAGTATGGATCAACTTTGGGATGCCTAGAGGATTTAACAAGGGTGCTCACCATGGAGAGACAACTGCTAGCCTTAGATTTTGCAGAGGAAGTGGCCACACACCTAGAGAAGGAAGATAAGTTGAAGATCATATCACTCATTATGGAATACATCAAAGTTCTTTCTAATGTAAGGGCTACTTCTCGATCACGATGCCACTATGACAATTGCATGGATAGGGACAAAGTGGCAGGTGCCTTGGTCACCACTCATGAAGTGGAACTCAAGGAGTTCTAGGAGAAAAAAAAGGGGAATAGGGTCGGAAAGAGAGAAAATCCTTGCCAAGGTTGAGAAAAATTCTGATGACATTGAAACCTTAAGGGGTTCAATCAAAAACCAGTTGAAAGAACTTTATCCACCCATTACATGAAGAATGGACACACTTTGGAGAATATATATGCAAGGAATTAGACAAGATCATTGATATTATGATTTTTCAAGGAGATGGACTAAATTTTGGGGAGGTGAGAGCCCTGGTTGGTGACCTCTGTCAAAGAGCGTAGGATGAAGTCGATGCCTAGAATAAATAGGAGGCTGACTTGCAAAAGGATTTTCCTAGTTTGTTGCAGTGATTCTTTCACTCTCCCATTCTTTCTTCTTTCCCTATTCTTTTATCCCCTTATTCTTTCTCCTAGGCATAATCCTATTACATTTTATCTTTCACTAAGGGAAGTGTTCCCATGGAAGGAGAACAGGCATAGTTTGGGGTGATGTTGGGCCCATAAAATATTGACTAAGTACAAAAGGCACATGGCATGCAAGGTCCCAATTAAGGAAAGGTACGCAAGGACAAAGCACGTAGAGAAGGGCTTAAGGAGGCCCGTGGCACACGTGACACCCACAGACAAAACCAAGGGTTTGGGACTTAGTCAAATTGGGTGTTCAAGGAAGAACACATGAAAAGTATGACTCTGACTATGCATGGATAAGGTGTCACTGGCGAGAGGTTGGCCCACAAAGGAGCATGCTTGCGATAGAAAATTCTAGAAGCACATCATGGTGAAAAGTGCAAAGCTTAGGCCTAGGAGAGCATGCTTGCATGGAGGACCACATTCAGACACTTACCATTAGATCTGAGGGCACTGGAGGATGAGTTGGCAGTCTAGAAAGGCTATAAATACAAGCACCTACAGAGTAAGAAGAGAGGGAACAAGAGAGTGGGTGGAGCTCTGCAGAAATACTACAAGAACTTTGTTAGTAGGTAATTGCATTTGGGAAAGGATGTATTGAGGCAAGGGGATTGTAATTTTTATTTTTTGGTAGCATAGTTCCTTAGTCCAATTGTAATGCATGACTACGGTCTTCTTCTCTGTGACATTCTATAAATGGCTCCATGGATGTAATGAGGTTATCATTATATATATATATATATATATATATATATATATATATATATATATATATATATATATATATATATATATATGAATATCAATGATTCTAATGCATACATATTTTTCATAAGTTCTCTTCATTTATGTTTATACTAGGTATGGATGTTTGTATACTTCTTTCTATTATGATACAAGTCATATAGTCTGTTAAGTACTATCTGATCTGAATGGTTGCAAAGATCTAGAGGCCGTTTTGAGCTCTATGGTTCTTGTATGTCTTAAATCCTCTTTAAATATCTTAAACACAAATCATAGATGATGTTTCCCACTTAACTCACATAAAAGAGAGACTTTGTACCCACACATGCCTCGGGTGAGTGCCCAACATCCACTGGGTGATAGGTCGCATGCATGGGGTTCCTTTATTTTGTGATAGGGGTAGAAAGGACTACACTTTTCTCACCAATTCATCCCCTTCCTCTACACCCACTACCACTCATCAAATAGACGTGCTCAATTTCTCTAACGATGAGATTGTACCTCTCCACTCAGATGATCCTGATCCCACCCTTTTCATTTCTATTTAGATTGATAATATACATGTTCGAAGTGTTATAATCAATGACAGTGTCGATATCAACATCATCTCCTCCCATGCATATAACCAAATGCACGTCCCTATCAATTATATGCATAATAACCCAATTATGTTGTATTCATTCAATGATGCCATCATTTCCACCCTTGGCACCATCATTCTAGACATTCATGTGGGCCCCGTCTTGATCCACCATTATTCTATGTCTTAGAGGGGAATTCCATGCAACCTATTGCTTGGCTGACCTTGGATCCGTGTCATGGGTTATGTTCCTTCAACCTTACATCATTGTGTAAAATTTAAACATGAAGGACATAACTATACCATCCCAGCTGACCCTTCACCATTCAAAACCTGCAACATGTTGTATTGACCTAATGATGTCCTTATACGTGTCACAAAATATACCAATGCTACTACTTCTCCTTCACCCACAACCCCATACACCAATGTTTTTGCCACCTCTTCTACACCTAAATCCTTTATTCCACTGCTACCGTAACCTCTGCAGATGACCCATCTACTTATTAACTAACCATTACTTCTTCTTCTAGTGAATCATCCATCCGCGCTACCCATATACAAATTACCAATCCCTTAGAAAGAGATTTTCAACGTCTCACTCTGGGGAGTATTCCCTATACAACATGGACACATTCCCTACTTCTCAAGAGTATGGTAACCTTTGCCAACATTCTCATTATGATCACCACATAGGTCATGTTTTCCCTTATGATCCTCCAAACCTTCATACCAACTTAACATATGGGGACTTGATACTTCTACCTACTAATCTGAGCCACCTTCCCAAACATGGCCATTTTCATCTGATCTTCAATCGTTGACCAATCATCTCTTTTCCCACACATTCCTCAAATGTTATGCATGGAATGGTTTTGGCTTTGCTTTCTATGAATAGGGACATCATACTTGTCATCCCATACACCACACATAAACATAAATACTCAAGTGGTATTGGCTTTATTGAACCATCTTCCAAGAAATCCCATGTCAAACTCATTGAGGATGACACCCTTTGTTCACCCCATCTACCATCTTCACCATCTTCACCTACGAGTCTATGGATCTAGAAACCATTACTCCTAAAAATTCATGAACACCATTTCCTAGTTCCTCTAGCCTATCAACAAGATGGCGGGTCTCCCTCTTCTCTTCCCTTCCTATATCCTGACATGATCGATGACAATACACCTTCTATTAACGTCATTCAATGTCAAGACGATGAGTCTATTATCACCTACCTTGGTGTGGAATATTCTTATATTCATTGATCATTACCTTCTGAGACATAAACCATGTTAAATGAATCGACCATTGAAATCAATATCCAAACTTAGGATGACTTACACATTTTAAAGATAGGCCAATATTTAGATATTGTTGAATAAGAATATTTTATTGATTTCCTTTAGGATCATAGCAACACTTTTGTTTGATCCTACGCTAATATTCCCTATATTGACCCAAACATTTTGGTCCATAATATCATAACTATTCCTAAAGCCAAACCTATAAAATAGAAGCTACAAAAAATGCATCCTCGCATTTCCCTTCTTGTCAAAGAAGAAATCCAATGAATTCTTTCCATTTCCTTCATCCTACCCATTTTTATCCCCAATGGATCTCTAACATTTTTCCTATCGTAAAAGCAACAGCAAACTCTGCGCATTTTCATGGATTTCTACAACCTTAACTTAGCCTACCCTAAAGATGACTTCCTCTACCTAGTATTGACCAACTAGTTGATCTCAATGCTGGCCATGAGATGCTATAACTCATGGATAGTTTCTCTGGTTATAACCAAATATTACTTACCCCGGAAGATCAACACAAAACCTCCTTCACCATTCCTTAGGGGACCTTCTGCTATCATGTCATGCCTTTTGGACTTAAAAACGTTGGTGCCACATATTAGTGGGCTATGACTTATATCTTTCATGACATTATGTATCACCTATTCGAATATTACATTGAATATATTCTTTATGAATCCAAACATCGGGTTGAACACCTTACAGTCGTTAAGGTCATTTTTGATTATCTCATCAAGTACTATGTTCACCTTTAACCTAAGAAGTGTGTCTTAGTTGTTCTCTCTGGAAAGATCCTTAGTTTTATCATTTATTTACATGGTATTGAAGTTGATCTTGTTAAAATCAAGGCTATTATCAAAATTCCTCCACCAAATAACCTTCTTCAAATGCGTAGTTTGCAAGGCAAGTTGTAATCTATTCGTCATTTTATTTCACAACTTTTTGACTACTGCCACCCATTTCACCATCTCCTCAAAAAGGATGTCTCCTTTAAATGGGATGATGAATGCCACAAATTATTTGAGGCCTTTAAACCATACCTCCTCCAACCACCTATGCTCATTCCCCCTAAGGATGACTAACCATTTTACCTCTACATTTCTACTACTTTTCATTCCTTGGGTTTCATGCTCACTCATCGCAACGAGTGACACAGGGAGAAAGTGGTTTATTATATAAGTCGTACACTTTTAGTCTACAAAACTAGATACACTCACACTAAAAATTCTTCTTAGACTTAGTTTTTGTCACCACTAAACTGCACCATTACCTACTTAACCATAAAACATTCATTATCACCAATACTGCACCCCTTGTATTACATGTATGCCAAGTCTTACCAACATCAATGTGTTACACGTTGGCTCATGCTTCTTGTAGACCTAGAACTAAAATTCATCCATCAAAATTTTGTCAAAGGAAAAACCATCACTGACCAACTTGCAGATGCACCTCTCTCCGGAAATCAATCCTCTAACTTCACGGAATAACTTCGATTTCAGGGATGAATCCATCGCTACCCTCTCTCGGGATGTTACCGATTACCGATGACCTTATTATTTTATGGTTCCAAATGTTAACAAGGGGGTGGTGTAGGAGTTATCCTCATTCATCTTGATGGTGAGCCTATGTCATTATCTTTCAAACTAGATTTTTAATGTACTAACAATATCATCGAATATGAAGCACTTGTATTAGGTATTCAAGCTACCATCGCCTTAGAAATTAAATCTATTAATATCTTTGGTGATTCTTAACTATTTGTAAATAAAGTTAATGGTATATACTAGTGTCATAATGAAATAATTCAAAACTATAAACATCATGTAGATATACTTTTGACCACCTTTGACCATTTTGAACTTCAAACCACCTCATGTTTTACTAATAAATTTATAGATACCATGGCCTATCTTGCTTCTCAAATCCCCGCTACTCCCTCCAAATCAAAAATATTTATCACCATACAAAGGTTGTAATCACCTTCCTATCTATTTCAAGACGTCAACCTAGTCGAACCATTGAAACTAACCCACGTGACCTTTAGTATAAGAAATTTGTTGATTACCTTTCCCTTTTAATTCTACCTCCAGCTATTACTCATGAATGGACAACGAGCCTTTCTCAAAAGTGTCTCTCACTATGTCATCATGGGTGGTCTTCTTTATAAATGTGGCTTTGACGGTATCCTCTTACGATGCCTTATAAGTTCTGAAATTCCCTATACCATAAAGGAAGTTCACAATGGAATTTTTGGAGGTCACTTCAATGGTTTAGTTGTCGCTAAATGCATTCTCCACTTGGGCTATTATCGAAAAACCTTAAACCATGAATTTTTTTGATTATTTCAAACATTGTGTGAAGTTCCAAAGCAACATGCTAATCTTCATCACACACCAAGTCATGCCTTACAGGTCACACGATACCTTTGGGCTTTCTCTCAATGGGGTTTGGATCTTGTCGAGAGAGATTAATCCTCATTCTTCCCAACGTCATCAATGGATTATTACCACTACTGAATACTACACTAAATGGGTAGAAGCCATACCTCTTATTTTTACAAAATCTAAGAAAATATATGAATTCATCAACTATCAGATCATTTTTTGCTTTGGTGTTCCTCATCGTCTCATCATTGATAATGGAAAAATTTCAAAAATAAAACCGTATAGAATCTTTGTGATGCCTCTCGAATTCAACTCAATTTTTATTCACCCTATTATCCTAAAAATTGGCTAGGCCAAATCAACCAACAAAACCTTAAACAAAATTCTTATGAAATTTTTTTAATGATACTGGTAAGGATTTGCATACGCACACTCCTTTTTCCTTATGGGCTTATCACACTAGTATTCATACTTCAACTACTGCCACACATTTCTCTCTTGTCTACGATACACCGGTTGTTCTCGCCTCTTGAATTTTAGATTCTATCTCTTCATATCTCACTTAAAGAGATGTTCAACGATGATGCCTTTCACTAAGAGCATTTGCCACAACTTGAGTTATTAGACGAGCATCATCTTAATGCTCTCGACCATCTCCAAATCTACTAAAAACATATCAAATGTGCCTATGCTAAACATTTCCATGAACAAACCTTCTAGGTCGGTGACCTCATCTTGAAGGAAAATCAACATGTAACAAAAGAAGATAAAATTAAACAGGGAAAATTTATCCTAATTGGCTTGGACCGTATATTGTTATTCATACCTATGGATCAGGTGCTTATCATTTTTCTTCACTCGAAGGTAAACCCAAACCTAAGCCCCTCAATGCTTTGCATCTTCAACCATTCTATTTTTTAATCAATTCCTATATACCTTAAACCCTCTCTTTCATAGTTAGCATTTGTGTGCTATGGTTTTATCTCTCTCTTTCATAGCAAAAGAAGAGCCTATCAATCTCTATAGTATTTTCCATGAACTAAAAGTCTAAAGCAAAACAATTTCAAAAGTAAAATGGGATTCAACTCCTTAAGTCAAACTTCCTGCAAAAATATGAATCCCTCAAAAAGGACATCTAACTTTCTATCTTGCTACTATAAATAGATTGCTCCCTCGAAGGACAATATACCAAGCTAGCCATATTGTACATAGTCTATCATAATAAGAAGACTATTCTTGCTAAAAATAAAATCAAATATTCAGAAGCTTCCCCATCAATCAACTTCATGAAGACATTAAGGATAAAATATACTCATCCCATGTAGAATTCCCGCATCGACCAGCCTATCAAAACAAAAAAATTAAAAGCAAAAAGGAAAAGATTAACTTTTTCTTCATGGACTTTCCTATTTTGATCTTGGGTCTCTTTCTAAATAGGCATGTTGTCTCACACTAGGTTACGCTAAAACCAACCTGTTTTCACCTCATTTCATTTTTCACCCTAATTTTCTACCCCCTCAAGGTACGTGCCACAAAATGTGACATTTCATGATCATGTGAATTTCTTCACCCTTTGAATATTCAATCACGCAACACCTTTATGGTCTTTTGTGCATACGCCCATCTTTGGTATGGTAGATGTTTTATGGTTCTTACCAATTAGGAAGCTCTTTGGTCACCTCTTACCCTTCACCTTCTTCATTACTTTTTGATTCTCCTATACATGACTAGACCATCGACACCTACATTTTAATAATTCCTCTTTCACCATGCCTAACCAACCTAAACTCAACCATACCTAAAATCACTTAAACTCAACCATGCCTAAAATCACCTAAACTCAACCATGCCTAAATGACCTAGACTCAAAAACATTCCTAAAACCTTCCGACCTATTCATCTATCCTCATCTTATTCTTCCCTATCTTATGGGATAACTACATTAGCCTTGGCCCTTTTTCATCGGGGCTATGTAGGTAGCATTTCAAAGGCATGGGGCCCTTCAAGGTTAGCTCGGACACTCTTTACCCTAACTGATTTCCCCTCATTTTCTATTAACATTATACCTTAGTTTCCATTTTTCACAAACATTTGGAAATTAAACAAAACATAAAAACATACATACCTATCATATCATCAAAACATCCAATTAATAATTTCATATATCCATGATATCAAGTATTTCACTAATTTACACCATGACATACATATACATTATCATTTATTTTCCATACTACCAATAACTTGGAAATTAAATCAAACCCATACACATAACCAAACCATGCATATACCTAACTCCACCATGCCTATACCTAACTCAACCATGCCTAAATGACCTAAACTCAATCATGCCTACATGACCTCGACTCAATCATGCCTAATTCACCTAGTTTCCATCAATACACAATAAAAAAATTTAAAAGATAGGTACAACATCCATGCAATAAATATCATCATATATATAACTAGGAAACGCTATTTGTATCAATAGACATATGAACAGATACAAATACATACAAATATGTCCAATCACTTAGATACAGCCTCACTATCTTTAGCATACAAGCCATTGTAAAAATCAAAATCACAAAACTCTCATATACAACATCACTATCTTGGGCACACAGGCCGGTATATATATCAAAATCTCAAAACCAATAATCATACCAAATGACTAATCGTTACCCCACCTCATATCCTCTAGGATAGTCTCACCTGTCTCCTCCTCCACCTATCCTCACACTTGGAATATCTTACCCAACAACCTATTACCTACATTTCCTTAATTTTGTTTAAGGACATTTTATTTACCCATACCTTGGCCTTACCTGTACCATGACCTATATACCCTACCTTGAACTACATTTTGTGACCTTTTAACTTGTGTACTCATTATACCTTGTGATTTTGTTACCCGTGTTGTTTAGCCTAATGACCTTACCTTTCCTATTGTCATATGATTTACCCCGACCAAAACTTTGGTGTACTGGATCATACCTAAACATTCCTACACCTAGCCTAAGTTGTATTTTCAAACCATATCCTATACCCTAGATACTTGAATCACTTCAACCTTATTTGGATAAACCTATCAACCTCGGACGATGTAGAGTTTGCAATCTCTTAAACTTGGTACCGTATCACATTCTATACATGTGTGTGTGTTCAATTATCATTACCTATTACCCAATTTTACCATTACCCATTACCCAAAGTTCCCATACCCTTACCTATAACCCACCTACATTCAATTTCATCACTTACACATTTATCAAACCACTCACTGATTACGTGTCATACCTCATCAATTTGTGGTTTGAAGGTGGTCACCTTCAGCCCTACTTGGGAAAAAATAGCCTCCATTCACACTTGAAACACCAATTTCCTATTTTTTTAGTATTTATTACAAATACAAGCTATGCAACAAAAGGGGGAAAATGTAGACACCAAAATTGGGTCATACTCCCCTTAAACCCCATTAATTAAATTAACCATATCCTACTTATTCATATCCCATAGTACACATGTTAATTAAATTAATTATCTTAATTAAATTAATTAATATCCTCACTTAACCACCTCACCTAGCCACCTCACTCAATGACCTACTTAAACCTCATTAATGACCTAAGACTGAGTCTAAACATATCCTAACTAATTGGGACTTAGTCTAAACCTAGACTTAACATCCTATTTACAAACCTAAAAGGACTTCTACTTATCTGGATATGTTATATCACTCAAGACTCGGAAAAATGTTGGAGATCACACCAAAAATATCAATAATCTAGCTATTTTTGTTCAACCTAGATATTCTTACCTTGACTGATGCTAATTATATCTCAACCAACACCGGTCACCTAACCATTGTCGGTTAGGTTAAATATGTTTCCAAAAGCCTTTTCCCAGGTTGGTCAATTGATTCAGGATCTCATTTCTTCCAGAGACTTGGAGCACTTGAATTTCTTTAGCACTCAAGAAAAATAAGACACACAAGATCACTACCAACATCAATCACCATTCATCATCCTCTTCATGATCACAAATTCACAACAGAGAGGCACAGAGGTCTAAACTACTATGGCATGAATACAACGGCTCTTCTCGCTAGATCTCTACTATCACCGTATTCATCACCTACGTCCTCCAATATATTTTCTAGTAAGTATTTAACATCTCTACATTGAATCTCTAGTTTCCTTGTGTAGATTCATTTATTCATCTCTATAGTCTATTTCTCTCACACCCATATACTTCCTTCCTTCCATCAACCCATCACCTGATCATACCCAAAATTTTCACCCATTTTCACCCTCTCCTAATCATCTTTGAGTCTTCAGAACCATTTTATGACCCCACTCTCACCATTTCCAACCTTTGTGCAATCATAAGGAGTCTAAAAACTAATTTTAAGAACCTACCGATGTCGGTTAGCGTGACATTGATCACTCTGCCTAACCGCATCGTTTAGTCATCGACATCTATTCTTATGTTTGTCAATATAGCTCAAACCAATGAGAGCTAATACCCACTTCCCAATAGCCCAGAATCATTTCTAATTCTTATTAGATCTTACCCAGAACCTATACTAGACCTATAACTCAACATCGATGATCAACCCCCATTTTGACCTTAAATAACCTTTTTCACGACCTTTCTTATTGTTTTGTATGAGATACCTAAATCGTTTCAATTTCAATAGGATCTTTACTTCATGTATGATTTAACTAGCATTAATATTATTATATAGAAGTGGATTGACACCTGTTCATGAAGTATCACACTTCTTGGATATACCTTCAACTACCCAATTCACTTATTGTTTTGTTTAACTTTATTTAGTGCTATTGTTTTGTATCCACAGGTAGTTCCTCCTAGCCAAAAGGGAGCTCTCACATCCGTTCTGATCCAAAATTCATCTACACATGCATTCAAACTTCAACCAACATTACAATAGGTATTCCTCCTTGGCCTTATACCCTTATCTATTTCATTAATTTTCTAAGAATCTAATGAAACACCCCCATATTAGAGAGGATGCCTTGATATTCTTAACATTTGAGATTATCGATGGTCGGAGATTCCTATTCAATCAATAATGGACAAATAAGAGGAAGTGTTTTAGTAACATGATTAGTTTGATAAGTCAAAGGTCCTAAATAAATAGTATTGACTAAAAAAATTTAGGAGGGATGGAGATTGTGTCATCGGCTTCTATAGGGTTATTGTAAGTAGTGGCGGATTATGGTTTACATTTGATGGTGGGTGTGATAGTATTTGATACGGAAGATTCATAGGTTGGTTTCTTGTAACCCAACCCATATTTCTTGTGTGGTTTTTGGGATTGTTGGATGATTAAATCATGAATTCCATGGTCATAACATCTAAATCTAAATCCCTTCTAGGCATAGTGATGGAGGTAAATTCATGCGAAGACTATGTTATATAAGAATCAAGTTTTAAATGAATGGCATGGCATGGTGTTGAGGAGTTAGTTATGAAGAGGGGTGATTAATGCCTCCATAGATGAGATTAATTTTTATATATGTGGGACCATAGGAGATTACATCTCTGATGTTAGACTCATACATGGGTTGTTTATCTAGTCTTCCGTACACATTTGGCATAAGAAGGGAATTAAGCATGAGGAGGTGATACCACCCCAACAAAAGACACTCAATAACATCATTAAGGGAGGATTCATCAGGTATTTTGAATGATGGTATGGATGTATTGATAGATTGTTCATCAAAATATTTTGATTTTGGGACAATTACATCATTTAGACAATACATCATGTTACAAGCTCTAAATGGGTTAGTTTCATAGGAACCGTAAATATTTTTTCCTCATGTTTGTATTTAAGGCATCGATACAACATAGAAAGGATACATTGCATAGAACATATCTAGGGTCATCCTAGCAATATGTTGTATTGGAAATCTCCTTCTACAAGATATAAGAGTTCAAGAAGATTTTTGACACCGACTTTAAGTGGTAAGCTAACTGTACTCAGGTCGGAGAAATTATATCATTGAAGGCTTAGAATACATCTTGTGTTTTGGAGATAATGGTGTTTGGTAAGAAAATTTGGTTGAAGGCATATGAGGATATAATATTGACTACGATATGGTGATGAAGAGGAGAATTTTGTGATCTTCTGGCTGTAGTGATGGTATTTCAGAAGTATCAAAGGAGATAGCAGTGGATTCCTAGAGAGTTCCCACTAGGTTTGCAAAGGGTTTTGGATCATCTGAAGGCATAGATATGGACTAAAGGGCTTCAATCATGGCTTTTTTGTGTGATGGTGAGGTCTAAACCAGCTCGTAAAGAGACATTTTTATGGGAGCTTGGTGTAATTGGTTTCATAATAGAATTTTGAGCTACGGTAGTGTATTGTGTAAGAGGGGAAAAAGTATGGTAACCTTAGTCTGGGAAGGTGTAGTTTGATCAGATGATTCTAGAGAAATTGAAATGGAGAACTTGGACTTGTTTTTTGTTTAAGGGTTAGGTTCATGGGTGCAAGCTCGGGTAGTAATATAAACAATTTCACGAGGATTAGTTTTTCTAGAAGACCCTTCAATGGTGGTGGTGATGAGGTAGGTTCTATTGTTGTAGATGTTTCGTGGGAGGTCTTTAATTTCTATGATTCTAAAGGGACAGGACCCTTATCCACAAGGTTTTTTCCAATAACATGGAATTCTTTCAAGTGTTCTACAAGATGTCTTGGTGTTTGATGATAATCACAAAAGCTTCATAATTATACGAAGAGGGCTTCCAACCTTTTGATCTAGATGGCTTGAGTGGGGGAAGCTTTATGAGTGATCATTGAAGAATTTGTTCAAGGGTTGATGCATAGTATCCTTTTGAAGTGGATGTTGAAGGAAGAAATGTTTCATTTGATTTGATGGGTGTAGGGGATACTAATTTTCATGGAGCTTCTTTGGTTATGTTTGGATGAATTGTTTTTTATTTTTGATGGTGATAGGTAATTTAGATGAAGGAAGTGGCCCTAGGGTGGAGGGCTAATATTTCAGTTTTTTTGTTGAAGATGTGGAATGATTTCAAGATATGATGGTAAAATTTTTGGAAGGAAGTGGGACAATATTTTGAAGGTTGTGTATGTTATATTGAACCACAAATTCATCATATGTACTTTCATAATTTACGTGGTAGGCTATTTTTATTAAGAGGTCATGAAGAGATTATAAATAGACTTGATGAAGAGGGGGAAAGTTCCAATGAGGAAGGTTTTTTTTTAAGATATATTTGGTGGGTTGTATGGATTTATTATTCGATTTTTTTATAGTGGAGTGGTTAGTAGATTGTAAAGAGGTAGATTCAGAGTAGCTAGTGTTTCCTTGATTGTGTTTATGATATGATGGGATTAGATATTATTATTTTTTGGTTTACTA